>OZ012707.1:5497207-5951207 GCA_963942595.1 Cylloceria caligata | reverse complement strand
GTATGGATGTGTGTGTTTGTGTGTATGTAATGAGCTTGCAAAATTGCAAGCTTGGAAATGGTTCACTCGATCATCCTGAAACTTTGCACACGGGTTGGCTCGCAATCCCTGTCAGTTTGCTGCAGTTTTCGTCCAAAGCGCTAGCAGGTGTCTCATTTTATGGTTGTTTGAATTTTTTCGAAAAATGAAGCTACGCTCTCTAGCTTTCGTAAATTTTGAGGTATCCAGTCAAAACTTTTAAAAAGAATAGGTAAAGGAAAGAATAGGTGAGTTTGGCAAGAATCGATCGAGAAGTTCAACTTTCGTAAATTTTTATCCATTCAACTGAAACTTGGCATACAAATTAGCTAGGGTAGAAGAACCACGCCTGGTCTTGAATTTTGTGGAGATCGATTAAGGGGTAGATGAAATTTGAAATTTATAAAATTTGCAATTTTACCAAATTTTTTAATCTATCGAAAATTTTAATACCATTTCCTCTATGGTGGAACCAAAATTGAGATAACCATTCCCCGTAAAGAAGAATCTGTGGATTGGCGAGAATCACGAGGAAGAAATATGAAAATTTCAAATTTTTACCAGTGACCGCAGATCGTTCAGATTCTGATAACGATTTAGCACATAAGGTCGATCCATAATACTAATTACTCGAGATTTTGCAACGTTCATTATAATTTATTGAGTAATGTATTATTTGGTACGCGAAAATTTCCAAAATTCCGAATGTATCAATGAACGCACAGGCATTATTTACCAGGTCTATAAATATGAAACCCGAATTTGCCCATAGATGGCCCTAGCTGTCAATGTAGATACCGTCAAACCGCGTCATTGGCGCCATTTCCTTGTTGACATCTCTGACAAATATTTTCAACTCACAACAATACAAGTTTCAACTCACAACATTACACATTACAACGTTGAACATGTCGAATTTTGTGCCTGGAAACTACGATTTGCGGACAGCATTGATTTTCTGTTACCAATTGAAGAAAACTGCTGCAGAATCGCATCGAATGCTTGTCGAAGCTTACGGTGAGCATGCTCTTGGTAAATCACAGTGCTTTGAGTGGTTTAAAAAATTCAAAAGTGGCGATTTTGACGTGAGAAACGAAGAACGTGGAAGACCACCGAAAAAGTTTGAAGACAGCGAATTGCAAGCATTGTTGGATGAGGATGACGCTCAAACGCAACAACAACTCGCGGATCAATTAAATGTGACACAAGAAGCCGTCTCCATACGTTTGAAAGCCATGGGAAAGATCCAGAAGATGGGAAAATGGGTTCCACATGAACTGAATGAAAGACAGCAGGAAAACCGAAAAACCACTTGCGAAATGCTACTCGCCAGGTACAAGGAAAACGATTGAGGCGTTTAATTGGGAAATACTTTGGCATGCAGCTTACTCACCAGACTTGGCTCCGTCCGATTACTACTTATTTGCATCGATGGGACACGCACTTGCTGAGCAGCGCTTTACTTCTTACGAAAATGTACGAAAATGGCTCGATGACTGGTTTGCCTCAAAAGAGCAACAGTTTTTTTGGCGTGGCATCCACAAATAGTCAGACAGGTGGGAAAAATGTATAGCTAGCGATGGGCAATACTTCGAATAAAATATTTTTTATCATTTTCATACATTAAACGTGTATTTTCTATACAAAAATTCCGGTTTCATATTTATAGACCTGGTATTACGTCACAGTACGCAGACACCGGAATACTCAGTGCTCGTGTCATACATCTTAATATTCGAACCCTGAAAGATTCTGTCATCGAAAACCGTTGGATGTGAATTGGATCATTTCAAATCTCCGTAATAACTAAAATTTAAAAGTAACATTTTGAAAATAATCTCTCAATGAAAAAATTCAACAACAACTTCTCTAATTCACATTGCACATGCCGAGATTTGTTAAACATATATTATCAATATAATGAGTACTTACCAAGCTGCTTATCGCATAATATTCGGTTGATTATCAACGCAATAAAACTAATTAAGTATCAAATTACAAGGTAATTGCTTTAAGTAATAAGAAGAGGTGCGTATGACATCGATTTCGATGCGACGTGATACGCAGTGTGCGGTTACCGTGAATATCTATTTACGCACGCCGGTATCAGTATCAGAACATCGTCACGACATTGGTAGAGCGTATGATTTACCTGTATCAATAATGACGAATAGCATTTTGTTTTATTTAGTTTTACAGGAAATTAAACGATTGCATGGGTTCCCTATTTGTTTTTGCATAAAAGAAGCTATATATAATTTTAAAAGTATGTAAAAGTTAAACGATAAGCGCTAAAGAGCCTTCGTTATACCTTAGCATATTCGATAAGAAATACGTTAAAACTATCTTCACAACGTGCGAGCCTGAATAAATGTTTGAAACGAAATTATAATCCATGCAGAATGGTAATTGGCATTTTTTTTTATACATCAATTAAGTATTGTCGATGTTCTCACAATTGTTACACGTGCAATGTTATTCGTGGAATGGTTAACAAATTGACATATCTGCGACCTTGTGTGGTCACTGTTAGACCTACTTTAGATTTTTGAAAAATAGGAAAGTAAATACAATGTATATATTCTCTAAAATGTTTCATTTTTAATGGTTGCTGGTCACGTTTCTATCTTTCATTTATCTTCCATCCTTTTAGCCCGGTACTGTCACCGCCGAAGGTTGAAATTTAGAGCAAACAAGTATATGACAAACCCGGAAGCCTCTCATCTATTCTTCATAAGATAGTACCGGAATGACTAAGCTAGCAAGAGAGCATGGAATCGCAGAGGAATACCGAGATGATGTACAGTCCGAGTGATACGTACGCGTAGCGCCCGCGATTACCGAAACAGAGCACTGACCCCTCGCTCGCTATGCTTCGTGAGTGGCATCTCGTTTAACCTTCTTCTATTAATACAATGGCTAACGAACCCCCTGCTCACTCGAGTCTAGTGTGTGGCGAACACGTATGTACATGTGAACAACACAACAGTGTGAACACGAAGTCGAGAAATGACAGATAAGAGCAGTGCGTAATTTTGCACTCGCGCGCGCCCGTGTGTGTGCGTTTGTGTGTGAGAGAGAGAGAGAGAGAGAGAGAGCACGGTAAGAGGAAACGAAAGTTGTTGTATATACACTTGAAATTCTCGGGTAGCGTTTAATCGTGCCACGTTACTGGATGGTGTTATATATGCGGCTCGCCACACGAGTCTCCGCTTGACGTACCAGAAAATGTAAAAGCTCGCATGCTGTGGTTCCCACTCGAAGTCCTCTCGTTTCTCCCAGCGCCCGGCTGGGTTATACGCCCTGGTTACCGGTACTACGTGGAAATTGAGGGAAGATTGTGGGCTAAAAGGCGAGTGAACACGAACAGAGGAAACAACACATGACGAATGGGAAACAAGGAATTAAGGGGGGGGGGGAGCTATATTTGTTACTTTGCTTTCAATGGAAACGTGGACGTGAATTGTAGCACGAGAGCAAACGAATACGGATCAAGGGAGAACGAAGGTGAGCAGAGACTTTACGATCCACTGCATAATGCTCATAGACAGTGGGCCATTTGCCCACTATTTACCCGCAGTGGCTCGCGGTTTGGGGTCAGAATGGCGTGGTCTTCTTCCGGTCAACCGCACAATGTCGGGCGTCCATGAGGAGCCTGGGACAATGAGGAGGAAACGAAAGGAAGAATCGTAACAAGAAAAATTGAAGAGCGAGGGTGCACCCTTGCTCTTTGACGACACATACGTTGTCGAAAGTGAAAGTCTCAAGGTTTTTTTTTATCTCTGTGCACGCACGAGTCTTGTAAATGCGAAGAACTGAGCTAAAGTAAATAAAAACCGAGAGTTGCCGGCTATTATTCTTTATTTCATTTTCCGGCTCTAATTATTTCAGCGTGATTAGGAAATCTGATGTAGTTAGATGATGATTATTGGGTTAGGAATATTCAAAATTTGATACAGATTTTCTGTATCTTTCTTAGTTGACGAGATATTCACTATACAATTTGACCTATTTCATATTGCTCTTTCGAAAAAGCCACTGGCGATACGGCGTATAAACTGTAGCTGAGAAAATTTGGTAAAAGGTGTTCGTTTAAAAAACATATCAATCGCAAGGAAATACCGTCAGAAAATGTACATTTAAATTTCAAAGCACTTCACCATCTAAGTTTTGAGCTTGCATCAGCGAAACGGATCTTTCAGCTTTTGTCTCGACAGGCTCGGGATCCGACAAAGCGGATCTCTCGCTCCCATTCCATTTACCCGGCACCGCGCGCACCATCCGGCAATTCCCCCCAGAGTCTAACGCTTCACTCTCCTTGATTACTCGTGGTTATTATATTCAATCATGATGTGTTTAAATAAGTGTTAAGTTACGTTATTATTTTATTTATTTAATTGTGGCTGGTAATAAGATTATAAATTTTGCATCATCTAACGAATAAATAATTATGTTTAGTTCTTCGAATGTAGTTTAGTTTGTGTTGCCATCTTCCGCGATCCTTTTCCTTTGACATATCCACCCATGTGCATCCGTAGCCGTCTTAACTTCACGGTATCGCATTCGCGTGGGACACAGGAAAACGATCAAAAACATGTGTCGATAGACTTGGAGCACGATCACAGTGATTCAACACCCCAGCCCGGCTAGTTGGTTACCATTCGCGTGATAACAATCAACGTGGAAGACATCCCCAAAACCGAACACCGGTAACCCACCCATCACTGTAAAGCGTTGGAGCATGGATTTAATTAAAGATGGGTTCCGAACCATTGGAATTGCAGAAAAAGTTCCATTGACATCGGCCGGAAATCCAATTCGGGTCCGCTTCGTGCAAATCCGAGCCTCTCACACCGAAACATTATTCTCCCTTGATTCCTTAATATTTACTTGCCATTAAAAAAATATAAATTATCCAGGTTTCCAAAATATAAAAAAAACTTTGAAAACTTTTGCTGATTCTATTATTTCTTTCTAATTGCAATTTTTATTTCCTGTGAGTGCAGAGTAAATGTACGAATCCTGTGAAACGATGTTCACGGAAACGTAATCAAGACGTAATTTAGAATCCAGTGTAAATGTAATTCGATGTGATATTTAGTGACTATTAAATTAATTCGCGAGAGAATTCTATTCGGTGGACAGGGAAGATGCAAAAAGCAAAACGAAATTGCGATGTAGCCGGGAGCATCCGAGGATCCGGAAGTGGTGCCTGATTAACGATGTACATTATGTCCCGTCTTGTTGGTTCGTTAGTGCGCTCGGCTACACGTTAACAAACCCTTTTGTGTGAAAAAGAAGGGAGTTGAGTGCGACGCGCGACACCGCTCTTTTGTTGAATTTTTTAATATTTTTCTTACAGAGATTCGGCCGTTCTCTTTTGCTTCCGTTTCCCAAGGGTTGACGATAGTCACTGGTCGCACATCGGACCCACCGCGTCACTGGAAATCTCGTCTTTGTCCAATTAACCCAATTTCAACTCTCGCGCCCGACCAGCTTTCGGTTGCCCAGACTTATTCTCTCGCTTTCGCTTTCCGCTCGAACGAAAGATATAATTATCTCATTCTCCCTTCCACTCGACGCATGGGTCATTCCCTATCAAACAGGCCGTTCCATCTACACTTGGCGTCAAAAAATGTTCAGTAATTTTGTACAGCTAGATTAGTACTTTGTACATGCAAGATTATCTATTAATTATGTCAAATTTAATTTAAAACGCTTAAAAAAATTGTATCAACACTTTTTAATGCTAGAAATCGGGGTGACCATCTTCACAAAGAATTACACGTATATCTCTTACAGTTTGATACGTTTTCTTTCCCTATCATCCCAGAATATCCTTAAGATGTGTAGGAAAGTTCAGAGTTTCCCAGCTAGATCGAAGTTTTGGCTTCCTACCTCGATAATTCAACGATATCGATGAGGGAAGAGCTAACGAGACGTCGAGCAAATAGTAAATAATGCGCCCTCTGCAGATCGAGAGGTAAAAGACTAACTGTATATACAGTAGCCAAGGACAACAAAGATTTGAAAAATAATTTAATGGTTCAAGTTCAAGGTAAAGTCCTTCTATAACAATGTGTGGATCAGATCGCTGCTCATCGCATAAAAAATTTAAACGAAATATATAGCTGGCGTGACTGATGTGTTACATATATAAATAAAATAGAATAAAATGTTATATCGATTGCAAGCGAGGTAAGCCGCAATCAATCGTTGACTCAGCGCAGAGTTGACATGTTCGTGTAGTCAAAGCGAATTGCGAGGGCAAAAGCAGTGATTCCATTGTACTTCCAGACCACGAAAAAAGCACGTGCTTCGAAACTTTCTGTCTATTTCCTGGTGAACAGTGAGGCCTTGACTTCTTTTCTCAACATTTATCCGAGCTGTTACACGCTGTGAGTGTCGTAGAGTCGTTAAGGGCACGTGGGACTCGCCAGGTAGGGAGCTTGGTCATCAGTAGAAAAGTCCCGTCTCGAACAGACGCTTCTCAACGGCCTTGGGCTTAAGGAAAAAGCTTCTCTTTTATAAGGACAGTACAAAGAAACGTTAATAATATCGGTGTGACTCTAAGGATCGAGATTTCAATGAAACTAGCTTTAATCTTTACGAGGACTTTACCTTTGACTAGAGATTTCTCGAGTGAAGGGTATTGCGTATGTAGGTGACTCGAGAAAGAGGAATCTCAGATTTTCTTTCTAATAGATTAAGAGAAGTACTTCATTCATACTTATCGAATTGAAGTTTATTGAATTACGGAAGTGCAAAGCGCGTATCTTCGTTGATATTCGTTGAGGAATATTTCATTTGTTTTGCTACTCGGATTATAAGAAAAAATATAAACTGTAGATCCTTGAAACAAAGAATTATTTGCCCTGTGGCAGAAGCTTCTATCTATTGTACATTAAATTTATTGTTTTTTACACCATACGGACTTACACAAGAGAATGAATACTCCAAATATTTTCAAAAACTGTTAAGCTGTGCGTGGGATGTATTCTTTCGGCAAAACTTTATTCTTTTTCTTTTCCTTAATATTGGTCGAGTTGTAAGTGATTTATGAAAACCAATTACAACTTCGAACTGAAAATTTTTACACAAGCCTAGTTACGATCAAGGTTGATTAGTCGATTGCTTGGTTGGTGTAGTTTTAAATCTAATGTTTCTTATGTATTTTGTAAAAATACTTTAACAATTTATACAATCCGCAATTATTGAAAAAATTGTCGATTCGCTAACTTGAGAAAATTTCTAAGTATCGAACTTTCTACAAAAAAGAAGTTAACGTTAGTTGGTATTGGATTTGAACAGAATCAGACGAGGGATTCAAAAGTTAGGACATTTTCTTCATATATATTTTGAGTAAATTTCAATTTTATAGCTAGAAAACGGTTTGGACTGTCAAACTGCAATTTGGTACATTTATGGATCCGTTATTACTGTTTCATCGTGGTAAACTGGAAAGAACTGGGGAAATAACATAAGATTATTAACATAATGGTTATTCGAAACCCATATAAAACTGCAGGACTTAAAATTGAAAAGTTACATGAAAGTTACCGTATTTTGTACTCTCCGCAACGTGCTATTTGAACATTTTTGTTTCATCGACTATTTTTTTCAGTAGATTATAACGTAACAGCTAAGGCCCGACGATTTTTTGTATAAAGTCGTGTGAAATCGTTATGATACCCGCAGAATATTCGACTATTCTTTCACTCACATTTCCCCGCTCAAATCATAATGAAAGACTACGTAAATCAACGACGATATTGCTGAATTAATTTTATAGCATCTCTTGCTTTATAATTCAGGTCAATCTAGATTCATCGAATGAACAGTATGCAAGTATAATGCATGCCCTTTGAAATAATAAAATTGTTGGTTAGCTAACTTTTATCAATTTCGAGCAGATAAGGAATTGTATGAATCCCAGTAAGAAAATTGTGTCGTGACAACTGACGGCGGAATGCCGTCATGTTTTAACAGCACGGCGTGCCAATACCGATCCCATAGAGTTCCAGCAAGTCATGAGACCCTACAACGTGGTGCAATCATGAAGACACAGTGTTGACATGCCGTGCTATTGAAATGTCATGACACCACGAAAGCAGTCATGTGCGGAGTTACATGACCGTCATGCCGTGCCGCCATCGTGTAATTCCCGTGCCGTCAGATTTCTATTTGGGAAGAATATAAAGAAACCTGCAAATTAGAACCTTCTACATTACTTGCTCATTATTGTTAATATTTTTCATCTTTTACAAAAATGTCTTCATTAGGAAGAAAAAATTAAACAATATACTCCCTCATAGAGGTGGCTCTGTTAAAACTGTAAAATAATGAGGAAGTTATGTGCAAGATCTTATTATGCAGGTTTTTTCTATTTAATAATTATTTCATTATTTCGTTAAGTTATTTTATCTTTGATTATTTATTAAATTATAAAATGTTTCTTTGTAGCTATTCACTGGTTTTTATTAACACTATACTCATGGGATAAACTATTCGGAGGTGGCAGATGACAGCTTACTCGTTTGCGTACGTTCGATTGCAGCAAACATGGGAATCTTCACGAATACCACGTGATATGCCATAGTTGTAGTTCGTAATATCGACGTCAGACGGCGCCTACGTAATGGAGAATCGATCGCTGGATCGATTCTAAGGCTGGTTCCCCTTGACATGATTCAAATTTGACTCAACATGACTCAAATCTTGTGTAGCGCGTAACTTGCGTAGCCAATCATGGATCCAGTATTCCGTTCTTTCGCGCATGCATAAAATATACGCATCCTACCTATCACAGCGATAGGTGATTGAACTTGGCTAAGTAATTGATAAAATTATTATACAATGCATGTGGTACAATATATAATTCCGTTTTTAAATTTTTCTTTAAAAAAAAAAATTTAATATTAAAAAAATTAAAATAAAAAACGTCGAAGAATATTGTAGAATTCGGCCATTTATGCAAATTCAGGGTTGAGGCTCTACTAATGCACATATTACATGTAAATGCATTTATGTACCGAAGAAAAATCAATTTTTTAAATATTTCAACCTGATTCGACTCCCTTTATCATTTGTTAGGAATTAAAAAATGTTAGTTTCTGTTAGATATTGTCCATTTAGGGAATAACTGTCGCGTGTTATTCCTTCGTCCGTTTGCCAATTAAATTTCGAGATAAAGTATCGTTAAATCAACGTTGACTCAAATGCCGACACTGATGCTAACGAAATTTCAGGTTTTACTCAGCGAACGAGTCGTTACGTCAGAGAAGAGTGCTTCCATCGCACTCAATCTCTATAAAAAAATTATGTGGGTTGATCGAATATATCCGTAAACAATTATTCTCGATAGGGACTCTCGATTTGTAGCTTTAAAATATTTTCTCCACTGACAAATAAATTAATTTATCTTCCAGGCTATATTTATAAGCAGAGGAAATGCCGATATATATATTTTTATAAATATCTACTCGAAATGCAACGTATTTTTATTGAATATCATTGTCGTATTAATGCACTTAACAAGATTAAATATTGACCAATGATCGCTCTGTTGGAGAAAATGGAGTTTCGGTGGATCAACTCAGGTCCCAAAATTCTAATTTAGTAATTCTGGGACGTCGTTTCTGGCATCCCAAAATATCGTATTTATTATTGAGCAGTACTATACCGGAAGAAATTCAATAAACATCAATTACAGTTCCATTCTTGTCTCAATCCTGACGAGCGATTTATTATTAATTTCAATTTGCGGCTTAAAGTTTTGCGTAAAAGTCTCCCTGGTATAAAAATAAATTATAATATCTCATCTAGTAATGATGAGTCGTCGACTCTCTTTTCTCAAAATATCGTAATTGTTACTTAGCAGCACGATACTGGAGGAAATTCAATAAACGTTGACGTTTATTGAATTACAGTTACGTACCTGTATCAATGCTGCATTTAGTTATCTAACTAACAATAATTGATTTGTTATTGATTTAAATTTGTCGCTCTAATTTTTACGTTAAACTATTAGCAGTTCAGTATACTCGCGATTCTTTTTTATTAGAAAAAGGATAAATATTTAAAAAAAATGCTTTTATATCAACAACACCTTTAATTATTCACTAGCAAAGTGAAGTTTTCAAGTCCCTTGGTATAAAAATGTAATATAATATAAAAAAAATATAAAATAACATCTATTGTATCTACAGAATGAATTCTTTTGCTACTAAAAACAAATCGATGACTATACTGTAATAATTTTAACTAAGAAACTGCTTTTAAGGGTACATATGCTCCTTAAATTGCTAAATATTAATAAAACATTCAAAAAGACATCGTTGTTTGAGCAATTATTTTAAAAAAAGAATTCGTGATTTAACCTAACTTAGAATCTTCAGCGATTGGCATCATAAGAGCAGTATTAAGGAAGTTACAGTGACCCGTAAAGTGATCCTTTTTTCCATCATCGTGCCATTTTGTGCACGATTGTTACGCCATTTTTTTTACCGGAACCAAAAGGGGTTTCGTGTGGTTAAACTCAATAGTTATCCGTATACGTTCTACGAATAAACTTTCAAAATTCAATTAATTTTGTATTTTAAAAACTATATTTTTCACAGAGTTAGTTATTGTTGTTAAATTAGACGATTGTGAAAGGAAGAAGATAAATAATTTTTTAATTATTATTAGTAGAATCCATGACCATAACTGTCAAGATTAATCACGTTAAGCTCCCTTTGGTTGATGATGAAAAATGGCGTTGCAATGGTTTCCAAGGTGGCACAGCAATGGAAACTTTGCAAACCTCTCTGACATCCTTAATACTGCACTTAAGATATTTTCCAGTGTATAAAATAATCCCCAAAGAGTGTTCTAAATTAGGGTAAATCATGAAAAAATGGTTTAAAAATTGCTCCGTCAACTACGTCGTCTTAAATACTTTATCAACATTTGATAACTTAAGATGTATTTATCTCCATAATGGAAAGATTAAAAATGTTCGGTTCAGTTAGTTGGAATTTTTCGCATCGTTTCGTCTTCGAGAGATCGGAACTTGTCCTCATTTGCGAGCAGTCCCGATCAACCGTCTGACCATAATCGATAGACTTTTTAACTAGCAGGAGGTATGCAACGTACGTATACGTCGCTCGATCGCTCCACAGAATATAAATTATGGAAAATATTTTATTATTCGAATCTTATAAAGCGCAAGCTATATAGTAACGAAGCTATTCGCATATATACAGAACACTGAAGTAGTTATGGTCAGTAGAGTGTGTACGTTGGGGCGGTGCTGAGGATGGTAAGACGATAAAGTTAAGCCAACGCGAAAGGGGCTTCGGGAAGAGAACCAACGAAACAACAGCGTTAAGTCTTCCGTAACGGTATTCTCAGACGTTGTATGTCTTAAAGAATAGAGGAAAAAGATGCTAATGAGTAAACTCAGTGAAATGCTCTTTGCTAAGCCCACCTTGAAGCTATACCCATCGTATATATGTACATGGACGCCTCGTAGAACTTGAATCTCTTTTCTTATAGATCAAATTAATCTAAGCCCACCGTATAATAAAGGATCGACGCGTGAAAGCAGCCCTTGAAATAGTAACTGACGTCTTAGAAATTGAATTAAGATGTTGTGTAAGGATTCCCGCATCACACAGACATCGCATAAGAGTAGAAGTAGCATTGACGATTTGTATACGTAAAATCGACACATTGGAACTTAAATAACTGTTGACGATAAAATATAAATATATAAATAAATAAATAAATAAATAAATACAAAGACATAATAAAAAAATGATAAATTTGTCCTATTAATAATAAATTGAAAAATTTCATTGAAATAAAATGAATGGAATACATTTTTTTAGATCGAGAACACATAAACATCAGGCACGTTGTGCTTTCGTGGTGGTCGACTCGTCGTAAAGTAAACATAAATAAATAACAAATGCAATAGAAAAAATAAAAAAATGTTTCCAGCAACGTTTAATTTATGAAATAAGTTGTAATTTCGTTATTAAAATTTATAATAATTCATCGTCACTGAAACAATCGTCATATTGTACCTTGAGTACGGTAGGTTAGTATGAATGGATACCGGGCTTAGGTTAAGGTTCGCCGATCGACCGAAATACGTTTCCTTTGCACTAGTTGCCTCCTTCCTCTTGTTCTCTCTTTTTCTATAGCCATTAGTATTCCCGCGGTCATGTTACTGCAGTACTTACCATAGTAATGAGAGATGTCGGCCAATTTCTGGGGAGGGCCTTGAGGAGAGGAAACAGAACGAACGGTGGGCGGCTGTGGCAGAGAGAGAGAGAGAGAGAGAGAGAGAGAGCGACGAAGAGAGCAGAGTGGTATAGATGCGCGCGTCACACTGCGGGAGCCGGAAACAGCGAGGCCGTAACTACTGTCACGGTAGCAGCAGCATGACAGCACTTTCGCCTATTTCGAAGCGCGTACCGCGTACCGCGTTTGCTCCACCGTTTGTTGCTACTGGCACTGCTTCGGTTCTACGGTTGATACTGCTGTCAGCAGTGCTCCGTCGTTGCAGTGGCGCCATTGCTCGCGCATGTTCCATTGCACCCTGGACACCCCGCGGGGGTTCCCAACGGCTGAAGCAAAATCGTGTTTTCGCGAAGAGGGGTGCAACCCCTGGCCGAGCCGCAAATATACGCCGGGAAACAGGGGTTTTGCTACACCACTCGAGGAAGTTAAGAATGTTCAAACGGTACAGTCTAGCTAATCGAGGGCTTAAAATATTGAATACTTTGAATAAATTCACCATTTGCACTTCCATACGAAATGATTGACAGATTAAATATATTTCTCAAGCATGTTTTTCCACAAAGTTTTATTATTATTAAATTATAAAAATTCTTCTCTTGTTAATTAATTAATTCGATAATGATGAAATGTTGCGAATTATTCTGAAGAAAAGAATGAATTTGAGGGTTGGTGCAAATTGATATGTCGTTTTGTATATTCATAACTATACAGGCCACTCTTAATTAAGGTAGTTTGATTATTTTTATTCAATTTTACAAAAAGACATTTGAAAATGTCGTATTCTTGCCTTTGGCTGTACCGCTCCAACATCGTTAAACTTTACTTAAGAAGCTTTCAGATCGGATTACTCAACTCTGTACACTTACCTCTTGCACTAAGCTATGCATCGGACTAGAATCTAAAGGGTCTACTTTACGATTATAAAAATAGAATTCGATTAGCAGAGGTAAACACATTGACATTCATTTTTCAACGCTTCTGTTGTACTTTTTCTTTGTGTTTATCGTTTATCAATGTCATTACCTTTAGGAAGCCAATAATTTATTATGCAAATGATTTTTTTTTTCGTATTATGATACAAATATCTGAAAAGAGAATGTTATTAAAGAAGCATTAGGCTCGCGAATTCAAGGACGGTAGTTGGATATTTTGCTGTTTACTAATTCACGTTCTTCAGGAAATTGTTTTATCGGCAACGAAGCGTTAATGTATATACCAAAGATGCAACACGTGGCGTACTCTATGCTTGAGAATTCAAGTGCAAAGGAACATGACATGACCGGCGGTTGCTCGTAGGATCAGCCGGACCGACTGCAAGTCAGTAGAAATGTAACCTGCGAGTGCAGACATCTTGCCACGGGGGAATTAACTTTCGCTATTTAGAATATTGATTTTCACCGATGAAATTTGAATTGAAATTACAAATCGAGGCTCGCTTCTGCCTTGGAATACATCTAGTGGAAAAAAAATCAATACTGAGCGACAATTTTCACGAAGCTTATTATTAACGCTTATCAATTGTAAATTTATCATTAAAAAAAAGACGAAATAGACGTTCAAAATTGATTTTTTAGACTCAGAGAACAATTATTTGCTATTTTTTTTATTGGCATCAAAACAAAAATGAGAGGTGAGTCGGTGTTGCGACAATGCCGTTGTATTTTGACTTCCGGGTCGACCGTCGAGTCATTGGGTTTGGATCGTTGCCCGATACATGTGTCACTTATTTGTATTTCAAGGGTACAGCGATCCCTTCGTATCGGTCGTTCTCTATTCCGCAGCTCGTCTTCAGTACGCTTTTCTTAATAGTCTCGCGATAGCTCTTGACATCAGTGACGAGTTTCAGCCATATACCGATCATCTCGATCATATACCATCTCTTCATGTTTTCCTCGACCTCTGCGATATTTTCATTAGGTTCGACGTCTTCCTCCTCTTCGTCCTCCGCAGCATTATCGTCGTCTTTCGGTGCCAAGGGACTTGGGAAGTTCTCGAGACTCGCGGAAGCAAAGAGATTCAGAAGAATATGCTCGTTTCTGATGAGAACCCTACGAACGGTGCCCTTGCTCGTATCCACTAAACGTCGGAACCGATCCTGCGCTCTCTCCTTCAGCAAAATATCCAAATAACGATTTTGCTTGGCACTCGCTTCGTTACCCACTGGCTCCGAGTTGTTCACCATAAATTCGTGCATTTCCTCAATCGTCTCAAAACGATTTATTTCCGCGAATCCGTCAAAATTTCCCTGATATTCGCGAACTCTTAGTTCAATCAGGAGTTGGTTGTCCGAATTCGTTGACGCGGGTCCGTAAGTGTTGGAGGACGGAAGATCGTCCTCTGAAATTTAATTGTGATTAAAGGACGAAAATAACATACCAAAAAGGGCAGATAATAATATCATAATTATCGAACAGACCCACGTAGAGAAAAATTATTTGTGAAAATACGCGTGAAAGATTCTCTATGATAAACTGCACATTATTTCCTTGTTTTCATTGTATTGGAGTTAAATTTTATCGTGCAATCGATATTCGCCGTAAAAGTGCCTTGTTTCATTAATTAAATAACATTAATTTTTTTTAATATATCAATGTTCACATATAATTTCTTTCCACGCGAGGATATCGATGAGAGATTACCAGAAGGCGATACAGTGACAATTATTCCAGAGCTAGACATTATATTAGCGTGAGGATAACCTTCGTCGAATACACTTGGCAACTGCGGTCCTATTTCCTGAACGACAGGTACTTGCGAAAGGCCATCATCGTCTTCCTTATCACTGTCGTACTCTTCCCTCTCTGGAAACCAATCATTTCCGTTGTTGCGAGCCTGAGACGTCTCCGCCCGAGCTGTTAACCATATATGAGAATAGCTGACGATCGAGGATCAACGATTTTTTTTTCTATATTATGATATAGAAAAATACGAACGATGAACGAGTCCGTTAACTTACCCTCCGAACGATCGGAAGGACCACCCAAAACCATTTCGCTCTCTTCGCTCTCTTCTTCGATCCTGTCCTCAAGACACGTCAGAGATGCGCAGGATGATCCCGAGGACGATGACGGTTGACTCGAAATACCTCTGTAACTTTTTTGTCTCGAAACTGGACGAGGCACCGTGATATCTCGATTCAACGCAGCAGGATCGGCTCTTACTCTCATTGCTTTCCAACAACACGTATTTTTAAGCTTTTTATGATATTGTCATCATAATATTAACAATTTTCATAAATTTATTTTATGTACCGCGGATTTATAGTAAAATCTATTAAGGTGAAGAACAGGGAATGAACTTTTTGAGTTCAGAATGACCAGATTACGCTAATTCAGCCCAAATGCCGTGTACAAAAAATAGTTGTCAGTCGCTCGTCTTCGGTCAAACTGAGAAGATATCTTCTAGACGATTCTCTCGAAGTGATTACAAAAGGTCTAGACGGATATTTCTATCGACGCATGACGAAACTGTTTGACCGTGCAGTGGCCAATTATTCGAGCATCGAGTATAGTCACCTGCAACGATGCGTCAACGACGTTCGACCGGTGTACAATCGAACTTTTTATAACGTCACGAATCAACGAATCGTTTGAAGAAGCTCTTTATTTTTCGGCAAGACTCATACAACGACAGTACACACAGATGTTTTTTTTTTAGCTGAGGGTTCTAACGAACGATATTAATTTTCAAATTTTTTTTTTCACGACACTTGCATGATGTTAGTGCGTGTCATGCGTTATACATTTTTTTAGTTAACATGTAGAGTTTAACTGTTGTCTAACCTTAACGATAAATAGATGAGGAAGAGAGGGGGGCTGCTGTGTCTTACAATAAACGTTCCGTACATTACGTTTCTTAAATTCTTTGTTACTATGTTGTCTGAATAAACATTGACGGCTCTCTCTCTCTCTCTCTCTCTCTCTCTCTCTCTCTCTCTCTCTCTCTCTCTCTTTCTCTCTCCCTCTATCCGTTACCCCCTCTCTCTCGCTAAAGTCTAAGATTGTCACCATTAATTCTTTCAACAGCAATAACGTATATTCGTTACATTTTTTTAAATACCATTTACCGAGACAAAGACACATGTGTACACATCGAAGCTAATCTTGTATTAGTTATCCGTAATGTCATTAATAACTTTTGTCGTGATAGTTTTTTTCTTTACGTCTCTTTGTTGATTCCATTAGTTCGCCAGCGTAACTCGATACAATAGATATCCAGTATTCGTCAACTATTATAGTTATCATTTTAACATATTATAACTTTTTAAAATATTTATATTATGTATATTCACACACATATACGCACACACACACACAAATATATATATATATATATTTATATATGTTTGTTGTATCTGATTAAATATGTCTACGCCTTGAAATTGAACGAAAAATATAATTAGAAATAATATGAATAATAATTGGATCGGGTGTGAGTGCCCACAAAAATATACTCGTCTATTCGTTCGTTGTTGCATATGTATTATGTACATAAATTCTTTGTTAATTGATTTTCATTTGATTTCAATAAAATTTAAGAACTTTCCTTTTCTTCGTACAATATTTCTGATCTACGCGGCTGACTTCGATGGCTATTTACGTTCTGCATCCACTACCTTTGTCAATTATCATTATTAATGTATTATTGTTTCTGAGTGTGGACCCTCTACTCTTAGTTCAAGAGTTTAGTTTCAATATATACTTTCAGTTTAATTTAAAGTAAATTTTTATGGACCAGCCGATTATTATTATGCTCCCAATCAATGATTTACAATAGACAGATTGTTCAATAAAGGGACGATCATCGTGGAGCTATAGACAAATGATTGAGTTTTTCTTATAAGAAGGATAACGAGTAGTTTGGCACGAGGTGAAAGATCAATGATCCTGCTCCTCGGAGAACAATCGATATAGCATATTTGCATTATATTATATATTTATATGTATATATACGGTTTTTTTAAATCTATAATATTTTTGTTAAGCCGATAACGTAATCAGCGTTTGAACGATGCGACGAGATTTGAAGCAATAGGATGAAACACAGAGGCATCTAGAACACTTAGGCGGTGATTCGTCCGATCACTCACAGTAAGCTCTTGGGCTCTGAGAGCGTTTCGGGTTGTTCCGAAGTTAAAACAATCTGTACCGGTCTCTCTTTTTCTCTTTATCATTCTCAGACATTTATATTCCCTTTTCTCCTCTCGCGAAGCTGAACTTCCTAAGTCCTGCTTGGCATTTATTGTCGTTGATTATCGTCTGGGGAGGCTCATATCGTGGTTGTGTGATGGTCCGCGCCATTTTGCGTCTGAGTTGAGTGGGGCATCGCCGCCAGTTCATTTTTACTCAGATGGTTTACGATACCGGCACCCAATGAGTCGCCAATCACGTTCACCGATGTCCTGAAGCGATCGCTGAAAACATGAAATAATAAAAAGATGATAAAAATATTGAAATTCAAAGGGGAATTATGAGATTTGGATTTATAGATAATTTAACTTACAGAAGCCAATCGACCGCAACGATTAGGGTGACGTCGTTGGCCGGAAGTCCAACGGTATCGAGAACCATCACCATTGTGACCAATCCAGCTTGTGGTATTCCAGCTGCACCGATGCTAGCGGCAGTGGCGGTGATACTGCGAAAAAAAAACTCATTGTACCAAGTGGTCCCTGCATTGAGTAGGACGAAGAGAAGAGGCAAAGAAAAACAAGAATAAGAGAATATTGAGGATTCATTTACTCGCAAACTTTTCTCATTAAAATTCTCTCACGAAGTAGTTAATAGTCGCTCACCTGACTGCGACTAGTTGACCGAAGCTCAGTGGATAGTTGCGCACTTGGGCAATGAAAATTGCAGCAACTGCCTCGTACAGTGCCGTGCCATCCATGTTGATTGTAGCGCCGATGGGCATGACGAAACGCGAGACCCTCGGGTCGATGCCGTTTCGATCCTCGAGGCATCCGATCGCCACCGGAAGCGTTGCCGAGCTGGAAGATGTCCCAAAAGCCGTAGCTATGGCTTGACCCATATTCGAGATGTAAACAATCGGATTTTTCTTCGTCAATACGTAGAATATCGTCGGGAGAACGATAAAACCGTGGATGAAGAGACCTATCAGCACTGTCATGAAGTACATGCCGAGTTGGCCGAGGATTACATTAAAGGACTCCATTGCGATGATCTTGGAGCACACCAGGAAGAAAACACCGATGGGGGACAGCCTGAACAATGATTCGATGAATAGTTTGTGTCATTTATTTACCGAGACCCAACGACCGGAAGTTGATTCAGAGCTCAAGATGATTTCTCACCAGATCACCCAGTTGGTGATGATCATCATAGCGGCGGATAGAGCCTCGAAGAAGTTTAGCAAAGGCTTTCCACGTGATCCCATCTTGCCGAGTGTGATACCCAGAACGGTAGCGAACACCACCAGACCAAGGATGTTCATTCCAGTAGCATATTCTCCGCTAATTTCCCAAGTCTCAACGTTACCTGGAAGAATAAAAAGGATTTATTTCATCGTACAATTACCAGTTTTCATTCAAAATCTTTACATACAAGGGACATCTTCCCTTCTTTTTTTTAATTGTACCGATTTTTCTGCCTTGTAGTATAAAATATTGTTATTACTAACTCGATGTATTGTTCTCCTGTTGGGTAAGTACGGTGCGGTACTGTGAGACACAGGCTTCAACCAAATTCGGCGGGAACATGTTTCTCACGAGGTCCATGAGAGTATCGGTGGTGGAAACGTTTCTCGTGTTGTTACCGGCTGTCATACCGTCGTCGTTGCCCTTTCCGGGATGTATTACAACGACGAGAATGATACCTGCAACCGGATTGAATGTTTCGATTACTCCCTAATCGCATCCCTCAATTGCTGATCGATAATTGACGAAACACAGTGAATTACCGAGTACTACAGCGCTGACGGTGGTGACCATGTAATACGTGATAGCCCTTGCTCCGATTCGTCCACTGAGCGAAAGATCGAGCGATCCTATGGCGGATACCAAGCTGGCAACGATCAGCGGTAGAATCAAACTCTTAAGCATCCTCAAGAAGAGTTCACCGATGTAGTTGACGTACATTATCTCGCGTTTCGAATATGGCTCATCCCGAATGCTTCTTAGGATCAAACCCACCACTATACCTCCCACTACACCGGAAACGGTGAGTATCGTCAGAGCGTTTTGCTGAAAACATGACTGTACTTTTTGTCTTCTGGTCTGAGGCCTTCTCGAGGGTTCTTGGGGGTAGTACGATGTCTTCTCTGATCCACGGACTTGGGAGTCCATCCCTGACAGTGGAGAACTGCAAAAAAGTACAATATTTTTAAAATCAATCAGGAAATATGAATAACAGTTCAATAATTAATATTACGGTTAGAGACAAGTGGAGATTTATATGAGAGATTTAGCAAAATAGCACGTGCAAGGTACAAGACACGAGTGTGACAACACACCAAACACATGTTGATTCAACGCGTCTTAAGATTATGGATAATTATGTTGAAACGCCGCACTTGAATTTACCATAGTTAGATAAGTGATTAAACACTAAATGTGGCTTGCCATCTGTTGGCAGTTAACGATCGAAAACGTATCATTTCACGGGTGTAACGACCTTTTTTATACATGCGACTCGGTAGTGAACAGAGTCGTTTGACTTGTTAAACGAAAAGTTTTCAATCGCGCAAACAGCTTACCAGGGACATAGCTTGGTGATAAAACGGTCTCTGCACATTCATCGTTTACATTTTAAACGCCGTATTAACTTATTTATGACAAACTTAGTGTAAATTTAGCTCTAAATAAATCGGTAGATTGTCAAACAACGATGCTAAGTAGATCCACATTGCTTTCTCATTATCTTCCACCGTTTATGAAGTTAATTCTATGAAAAAGTATGACGATCAGATTTTTGTTTCCACATAGTGGAATAATTCTCAGAAAGGTGAAATATTTCCGATTCAAGAGTCCAGACCCGATCCTAGACTCCCGAAATTTCATGGTGGACTTCAATCTCAGAATTGATCGCGGAAGTCGGAAGATCATCTCATAAAGCGGATGAGATGATCACAGACACAAAATAATGTACGAAGGAAACGATTACCAGCGTTGGCAGCATTCTTCATACTAGGTCAACCGGTGAACAGCCACTTTAAATAAAACTTACTCATCAATCAGATTGTTACTAACCAGAATAAAAGATTAATCTAATTACAACTATGGGAGTAATCAACCCCCAAAGACGAACAAAAAAAAATTACGCTCAGAAAGTGATTACGGTCACGCGCGAAAAAGAGATGACTGAGAAAAAACAAGTCAATAACGAAGTGACGTTGCCGTGTATAGTTTTAAAAAAAATTGTGTGCACGCATCATTCGCCGTTTTAAGTGTGAATTTATCTGGGTACTCGTATTTTGGACATAAGGAAAAAACACAAGCATCGCAAGTATGGAGGCTATTGGCCGAAATTTCCGTCATCACACCATCACACAAAGTACACGATATAAGAGTCATAACCCGGATGGAGTCTCGAGAGTCCAGAATGGAGTCCGGGATCAAGTCCAGGATTGAGTCCAGACTTAAGTCTAGGAAAGATTTTTCAGTCCCTCTGGGAGTTTCGAACAGGGTCCGGGATGGGGTCCGGCCAATCCCGGAAACAGTCTAAATTGACAATTTTTTTTTGTTTCGCGGGATGATCATATTTGTTTTTAGATAGTTCAAAATTTCATAATATCTGGACCCTTATATAGATTCTGTTTAAATTTAATACCATCCGTCATTGAAAGTAACTTTTTTTGTTAAGAAGTATTTAACCAGATATCTCAAAATTTACAACTGTAATAGATCGAGTCAATCTTCGAAAAATTGTAAATGTCAAAAATCTAAGCGGCTTTATGATTTCTTGTTGAAATTATAGTAAATAAAGAGATTATGCTGCTTTACTTATTTGTGATACTTGAGTGCTGTAACTCAAGTCGTTCTCGAGTTATAGACGTTCGAATTTTCAAGTGCCATTACACACACACAACACAACACACACGCGCAAACACACACACACACACACACACACACAAACACACGCACGCACGCACGCACGCACGCACGCGCGGATGCCTGCTAAAAATTGCACTTCTCGACGTTTTGTTATACAAAAGTACAGGTTTCTCTATGAGGAAGCAAAATTAATCAAATTTGTTGGGTTTCAATCCTATTTGGCAGAGTATAAGTGTATAATGGAGAGGTACCCAGTGTTTGACGTCCAACTCATCCTCGTTCCGCGATAAGACTAATAATTTCAAAACGCGGAACCCAAAGCACGAATCAAAACTTTCGCAGTTCTGTAGTCAGCGGCGGTTGGTTCATAAGTGCGCCTGCTACGATATATGATAAAAGTGTTGGCTGGCTCAGGTCGAAATAGGACGGTCGCCCCGTCATTAATTTATTTCCGAGAGCGAGAGAGCTCGCGGTATACAATTACCAGCAGTTCGGATAATTGAGTGAGAAAAAACAACCACTAACGTTTCTCTTTCAATAAAACGATTGCATAATCGCATGATCGTTGGTTTAAACTTGATTGACGTTTCATTCTTTTGGGAACGAGAGGAGTGTGTGAAAAGGGTCTGAGACAGACGATTGCGTTTAATATAACGATCGTACCCGTGTAGCAATGAGAAGACAACATCATTGGGTACGATACTATCACTTTCCGGATGCGAGGCTTCATTGCCGAAGGCTATCTAATGCTCTGTAATAATACTGTTATCATTGTACAGACAATACAGCCTAATGAGCCCTAACTTATGATTTCTGTGGCACGTGCGCATACCTGTGCAAGAGTTCGCTTAAAGGATTTTATCAAATACTCAATATAACTTTCCGCCGTCTTGTATGAGAATAGAGAAGAGTCTGCTGGATCTAAGAAATACCCCGCAATCTGATTATTTTTAATCTCTTAATGACCTCCCCCCTCTCTAATTTTCTAATTTTTCTAAGTTCTCTAATGAGCTTCCCTGGCCCGAGTCCCCCTAAGAATTCCCCCCAGACTCTGGTTATTTCAATTTCTCTCAAGGAGGTCACCTCCCCCCTCCCGCCCCTCCCCAGATTATTTCAAGTTCCGTTTGGAGAACCCTCTCTCTGGCCTTAGGGGGTTCAATGATAGGAATCGAGAAGGTTCAAAGATATACTGCAAGGGCCCGTAGCGCCCGAGCTATACGAAACTTTATTCAAATACAAACACATCTCATTATTTTGAAACAAAAGTAATGAGGATAGAGAAAAAATTATAAAACTATGGTCAATCTGTGTAATTTTCCTCTTTTTCGCAGACTCATTGATAATTACCATTCGTGTTTACAGTTCATCGACAGGTGATATAATTAAGCTTCGATCGTTACTGTTCGAGAGCCCAATATTCAATTCACTGGATAACAACAGACCTCTGGGACAATTAAATTCACCATTGATTATACATTCTATTTACTCGCGGGGATCATTATACGATAATCAAATATGCAGCATCAATGTTGCGTCAACCACAATGTCGATTATCTTCACCGCCAACCCTCGTATCCCCAATTCGAGACCTCGTTAATCCCAGGTAATTACTTCCTCGATTAGTTTAATTGAAATTACGGTATCAATTGAACGTTTTATCACATACTTGCGATACGATATAAAAATATACTAAAATATTACGCATTCTTTAAATATGTACGAAAATCTCAACGAGATCTGCTTTTCCAAAGCTTTCAAACCTTTAATACTCGATCAAACTTTTGTTTCAATGTATTATCCATTTAATACTTGTACTCCAGGCTTCACGCACGCGTTCGGAACGTCTGTACTCGTATACGTTCGGTCGAATACACACAATATACAGATGCCCACGCTGTTACAAACAGGATGTAAAGCAACACACACGTGAACACTCTCAACATCGAAATGGAAGGGGAATATCCATGTATACCGACCGCGGCATATATGCAGAGAGAATGTACAGCCGATTACACGTGTAATAGCTCCTCGTTTGATACGAGTACTCGGTGACACACATTAATGGCGTGTGGTCGAGAGTTTAACACATACGTGTACATGAATACCCTAAATATATAGTTATACAACAGTTATAGACGTCTTTCTGTGTAATACGGGTGAACAGAATCCAATGCGAGTCTGACGTATTATTCGGAAGGAAGCAAACAAGAAATTCATCGATTATTGGCACATCGGAGTGATAGAGAATGACGAAAATATTCTGGTTAGGTATTTGATTTCGATCGAAGTAATTTCTTAACCGAGAAAGATGTAAGTATACTTTCCTAAATTCTTTTGTTATTAATAATATGGCTTTCCAGATGAATTTGCCAATAATTGAATCAAAATTTTCTAAAACAAGCATCTATCACGAAATAAATAATTTTTTTCTGTCAAGATATTCGAATAATTCATCTTTCGATGATGACGAGGATAAGCTGCTGGTTAAAGCTGTTGGATGGAGGTTAACCAGTTCTCTAGTGTTAACTTAACTTTGCCAGTTAATTCTTCTTGCATGTTACAAATATAGCATTAAAACAAGAAATACACGTAACCATTTCCACCAAGGATGCACAAAAGTTGCCAAGATACGATAATTCTAAATTGTTTCCATTGCTGCCCACGCACCGGATCTTACGACGATTTGTCATTCGGCATTTCTCAGATCTAAAGCGCCCATGCATATTAGATTTATTTGTATTTATTTTCTTAATTTAAAAACACCTTAAGCGAATAAATAAATTATTCATTCATATGATTTGATTTGAAAATATAACGGACGTAGCCATAGAAAATTATATTGCTTTATTATATCGAATAGCGTTTGTCGACTATATTTTCATCGTGTGTCACGTTCTATCATTTTGGTAACATCTTGGCAATCATCCCGAATCTTGAATAACAGTAAATATAATGACGAGACGATGTTGTGGCTATGCACGGGACAACTTGTCTCTCTATATAATAAAAATATATAGTCAAGCAACGGCAACGGCGAGTTAAACTTTTAATCGTCTTTTAACACTTCACAATGACCATTCTTATGGGGTCCAAGGAGGTTAAGGAGGTTTCAAATTTATTATTATGTACAATAGTTTATGAGGTTGGTGCGACAAGCGCGGCAGAACAAGGCAAAGTCCTACGTATGCGGAAGAGGTTCAATGATACATTGCGGGGGAGTGTAGCACCCAAGTCGTATGTAACTCTTTATTTATACTGACGTCTCATACGTAGCTACATAAACAAATTAATTAAATCGTTATTAAAATCTACATTGAAAGGTTGGGTTAAGCGGTGTACAAATACAGAAATATATTCACACGCTTATATTTTTTCTTTGCTAATGTATTACTTCCATGTGGGCCAAAGGGATTTGAAAATATTCGAATGGCTCATCTCCCAATTAAAACTCATAATGAACTGTGTTCAAAGGGCCTTGTGAGTCAAACGAATGACAGAGACAATGATAAAGTTCGGAGTGGCAATGAGCAAAACTGGAAATATATCACGTGAACTTCTACTGTACGTGCTAATGGTTTGCTTCGAGATTGACCAAGTGACCCTGGGAATATCTGAGCAATGCTGGTCCTCAGAATTAAAAGTTCTATTAAACTCTGTCCAATGGGCCTTGGAGTCAAGCGGATATGATAATCCACATGTATAGAGAGACGGAACAGCAACTGTGGACCCGCTGATCCCACGTGTCATTTTGCTATACTCGTGGGAGTACCGAGCAACGAGGCCGCCTCTTTTATAATTCTTTTCCGCCTTCACTGCAGTTTTTTTTTCGTGTTTGGCTTTGAAGCAGTCAGCTGTCCTCGAATTTTGTGACAATACGGCACCACATGCTTTCTACTTATACCAAATGAATCGTACGATTTCGTAACGTGATGTCAAGTTTTCGAAATATAAGAGACGAAAGCAGAAATATGTTTCCTGCTTATGTTCAATATTGTGAAAGATATACCACACGAGCTCCTGGTCATATCTTAATACGTTTTTCCCTAATTGGAAATGAAAGGCTCATTGAATGTTAATCGCGTTAATTAAGAGAATCGTACAATTCGTTCCAGACGTAACGACGGTCATGAAGTCCTCGGAGGACCCACAACGGCTCCGGCTCTTTCGCCTGTCTCCTTTGCATTCTACGCTTGTTTAATTTATAATGTGACCTCGGAAGTACGACGTAACTCGGTTATAGACTTATGCTGATTATACTTATCGAGGCGAGATTGTGAATGAATTAAGCTTCTGTTTCGAAACCACTCGACGTGCGTTGATCGGTATGCATGATAAATGTTTTCTTAACATCAATCGTTTATTATTACTAATCGAATAATCGCAGTATCGCCTGCTATTCAAATCTATTAACTAATTTCGTAGTAGATCAACCAAATTCGGCCGTCTTCTGTTCGATTTATACTTTTTCTCCTTATTTTTATGAATCAGTGGAGGATATTAGATCATCCCAGCTATTAGGAATCTGAAAGGCTAGCCATTCGTCATTAGATATTCGGGATTAAAATTTTATTGACAATTACATTTTTTAAACAAATTGTTTTTAAATGAATAAATTCAATTTACTTTCTTCGTTGGTACGATAGGAAGAAGAACATCTTTAATAAAAAATTATCGGACTTGGAAAATGGCGGAGTTGACACGAAATACCACTAAAATTTGGAATTTATTATGCACCGTAGGTCTGATCATGTTGTTTAAAAAAATTTTTTTTAATTATAATTTGGTTTTTTCTTCGCAACCTATAAACTTTAAGTTTTAACGCGATTTGCCAGCGTCGTAGCCATTAAACGATTCATTCGTTGCGTATCCTTTTGTGACTCATTATTCCTCGTGTAGATCTTTTATGTGCGTGAATAATCAATCATCGTCTTGCTTTACGCGAAGATCCGTGCGAGAGTTACATGAAGTCATCAGGCGAGGTCCAACCGGTCATAATTTAATGCTGCATTAAATGCTAGTTGCACGCGAACAGCGTCTACGATAGAAAATAAAAACAATATTTCAAGCTATTTTTGAGCATTGCCTTGGAGCATCGATGATGTCTCGATTTGATAAGCTTAAGAACTATACGGAACAAAGGGCTTCGGTAGCACTATCAAACGCTTCGTTAAATTTCCGCAAGCTGATTTATCGGTTAGACGAATCAAGTTGTTGGTTACCACAACCAAGGACTCTGTAACAAAACTACGTTCTCCGTAACAAAACCAAGTACTTGGTTGCGATAACCAATAACTAGGTTAATATAATCAAATAACCGGCTGGCGGACATTTAACCAAGAGCTTGATAGTCCTAACCAAGCCCTTTGATCCGTATACTAATTAAAACTACAAGTCGAGATATATTGCCTCATTGTAGCTATCGGAAATAGCAGCCAGCGAAAGCATTTTGGTTAATTTAACTTCTTGTCGTTTCGACTATTTCGGCGATTTCGAGGAATTGCGAGTAACTTTGCGAGTTAACGTGAATGCTCCAGTACAAATCAAAATTACTGCGTTAGTTATTGAATGAAAAAAGATTTCATTGTAAAAATGTGTTCTAACGGTAGATAAAATGATACTGAGATTCAAATTATAAAAATTGTGAATTAACTCATGAATCTAAAGAAAGTTAAAGAGTTTCATGAATGAGACACTTTATTATTATCCTGTCTGACCACATCCATAGGTAGCTGTGACTACTTGTAATGTTTTTATAAATATTTTCAATGTTTATTGTCACTTTTAGATAATAAACTTAGTTCGTGACTAATTAATTGTAATGTAAAATATACTTTTTCTTTAAACAAATGATTCTTAATAAAATGTAATCGAATAATTGACATTTATTTAATTATCAATTAATTACATTTCAGATCGGTTTATAACTTTTCCATAAATTTCTCTATCACGATTTAATTTCGAAAAAGCATCTATATCACATGTTGTAGTGTTACACTACAACAATACAATACGCTACCAGATTACGACTCTACCGATAAAAAACTCTACTCTGATGGTAATAAAGCGATGGGTTATCTTGTAGGAAATTTATCATTTGGTAAAATGTAATCGAATAATTGACATTTATTTAATTATCAATTAATTACATTTCAGATCGGTTTATAACTTTTCCATAAATTTCTCTATCACGGTTTAATTTCGAAAAAGCATCTATATCACATGTTGTAGTGTTACACTACAACAATACAATACGCTACCAGATTACGACTCTACCCATAAAAAACTCTACTCTGATGGTAATAAAGCGATGGGTTATCTTGTAGGAAATTTATCATTTGGTAATATCGATGGTCTAACGCCAGAAGGGCGTATAAGTATAGCTTTTACACGCACGATACTCCTTTTTATTTTCAGGCCATCGATATCGTAGCGTTGTATTGTTAAAATTATTTTTTGTTAGAAAAATGAACGATTTATTTTATTATCAATTCTTTATTCTTCATATTATCAACAAATTATTTTATTTAACTAGGAATTTCCATGATTGTGTATTTTGCAGCATAAAGATATTAAGGAAAGGGTCGAAATCCTGAAACGCGATTATAGCATCAGAATTTATTTATAACGCAAACAATCTGAGTTGCATCTTCTCTGATGAAACTATCACTCCGTGTACATAATACAAGGATTGCTAGATAACGAATCCATTACGCGAAGGCAAAGTGCGAGCAGCTGAATGAGCTGTAGCTGTAAGGTACACCAGCCGAGCGAGTACTCATGGAAATATATTATGCAATAATGATTGCATTGTGCGAGCGACAAGTTGCATAGTTTCCAATCCTCCGTATGCGCATAGTGTGGAAGCGTAACGAATGGATTCCCGAGAAGAAAATAAACATATGGACAAAGCGAAAACTAACACCGGCGTCCTTAATTGAGTGGCATTTAATTACATCGTTTAGGCGTGGGATTCAAAACAATTCGCTGGGTTTGATGGAAGTCAAGGCGAGAAACTACATGCACGTTTGTTGATAACTCGATCAATATTCATGAAACTTCACGTATAGTCGTTATGTTTATTAAAGCAGCTTCGGTAGCTTGTTGCACGTGCTGTCTTAACCCTAATTAAACTTAATCTATAAATGTCGACGATTATATAATCTAAACCGATAACAGCACAGATTCTTTCCAAGTTTATTTCGAACAATAATTAATTTAGCTTTCTACATGGAGAAAAAGACTTCATTGCTAAACCCAAATGCATGGTTAAGTACCCTGGAAGTGATTAATTTGGTTGAACCATCAAATCAATCGATTGCGTCAATAAAAATGAGTTGGTTGACTAATTTGAATAATGATTAATTTGTTGACACAACCAATTAATTACTTGACAACCAACTTGGGGATTTGTTGGTGCGACCGATTAATTTATTGATCCGACCAATTTGGTCGCCTATAGGATATT
This sequence comes from Cylloceria caligata, assembly GCA_963942595.1. Lineage (NCBI taxonomy): Eukaryota > Metazoa > Arthropoda > Insecta > Hymenoptera > Ichneumonidae > Cylloceria > Cylloceria caligata. The sequence continues at coordinate 5,922,423 of OZ012707.1, read as the reverse complement.
TGACTTTTTGCAAGTTCGTTGAACCAATTAATAATTTCTTTTTGTTTAGAATTACATAATTACATTGAATTAATGGTATAATTGTTGGTCACACCTCCGCCAATTGGCATAACTCGAAATAATCGGAAATAATAACGTTTATATTTAAAACGTTGTTATATCTTCAATTACGTCAAATATGACGATGTGTTTCTCAAAGATCGTTAATCACTGTTAAATAAATAGCTAACAATACTTTCGAGTCGGCCAAAATCTGTTTTTCAAGCTGTTATGCAATAAAATCATGTTCTGGCTAAATTCCCGAGGTGTAAAGTTAATTGTAAATGATTGTAAAATTGAATAAAATGTTTCATCATCCCGAATTCATTGACCTATCGGTATTTTTATTACCTCAAAAAGTACCGTGAGATAGACCCTTTCGAAGGACAAATGTTCATACCGTTTACCCCAATTACGTAATTATATTTACAATTTTTCTGCATGTTATTAATCAATTTCTTTTATTCTGGAAAGCTGATCTAAATAATATTGCCATTATCATTGTACTGAAACTGAATTTGTTTCAAAGACACATACCCAGCTTATTTGTTGTACGTTAACCGATAAATAGTTTTAATACCAAATACCCACATTTGCATATAAGACTGTTGCGTATATGTCGCATATTAGTCAGTGAAAATTGTGCATTACCATCGGTGATACGTCTAGCTCGACGATCCAATTATTTCGAGCTCTCGTTGCAGGACATTCATGAATTAACCGACAAATTTCATTGCTTTATTTCATTAAGCTTGTATGCGGGGGAGTGTGGATTCTCCTAGCAATTCTGTTCTGTCGTATTGTATGTGTACGGGCGTTCGTTCATTTCTGATCTGTTCTACTATTACGTTGTTGCTTGCCCGAACGTATTCTATTGTTGGACGTCTCGCGTGTATTACGCACATTTTCATGTGGGTGGCACGGTTGAACATTGCACGCTACGCACCCGTCAGCTGTGCTCATCAGATGTCTACGTGAATGAGTTCACACAGCAGTAAACTCGGAACTACTGCATTAGATGACATACTAAAATAGTCAGTGGAAATACTGTGCTGCCCTACTAATTTATCGTTTATTATTAAATACAACTAAATACTTTTTAAATAATTCTACATTTTTTATTCCTTCAATATGAGATAAATTACGTAAAACAATTTCTTTCCTCACAGAAGAAGCTTTGTTTGCATAAAATATTTTTTTTTCTTCCGATTTTCATGTCACGATACTAAAAAAACGTGCAAATTTGAATTTTACACATTGCTTTCTCGTAATTCTCGTTAACCCACAGAATCTCCTCTACAGTGTAATAGTTATCTCAATTCTGACTTTCTCGTAGAGAAAGTAGTATTAAAATTTTCAATAAAATTGAAAATTTGGTAAAATTGCAAGTTTCATAAAGTTTAAACCCCTTAATCGATTCTCACCAAATTCAAGACCAAGTATCCTTGTTCCCTGGCCAATTTGTATGCCAAGTTTCAGTTTGATTGATGAAAATTTACGAAAGTTGGAGTAAACATTTCTTTTTTTCGAAAATTTCGAAAAATTACAAAAATTCACGATTCAAAAAAATTCGATACAAAAATCACATTAAGATTCAGGAGATTTTTCAATTTTTTCGTTGTCACCGTTACAATTTTGAAACATTTTTGAAAACAATGGACTAAAAGTTTGTACAATTTTGTATATTCACAAAAAAAAGTGTAACATTCAAGGTTGTTCGGTATAAGCATTTGGCCAAAATCGATAAAGTGGTTCGATTATGTTTTTGATATCGATATCGTTCTTGATTGTAAAAAACTTGAGATTCAATTTTATAGACACACGGAATTACTTTAAAAGTTGAAAAACAATTGCAAAGTAGACACAAGCTGCACGTTGGTTTCTTCATCCGTTTGGTCCATCTTCCTTAAAGCTTCCTCCATGAGGAAGTCAAAATTAATTAACGGATTTCTTCGTATCGGTGGAATGCGGAATCAACATAAAAAGTTTTACTTTGCAACTTTTCTTGATAAAAAAATGATAACATTTTTCTTTATTTATTAATTTTATTATATTTACGAAAAAAAAATCATGCAAGGTGTTTTACGGGTATACGGTACAATAGTTAAATAGTTGAATGGAATAATGAATAACTAAATGATAGAGCTAACTAACCAATTGACCCAATTAAAAGTAAAAAGAGATAAAAACAACGAGATAGTATTTCAGGGAAAAGGGCAACGTGGTCTCCCCCTGGGCGACTATAGGCCGCGAGATGTGTCAATTTCGTAACCCTCATAAGTAATTCAGCCAACCCTGGTGACTGAAACACGCGCGGCTTGTGACAAGGTGATTAATTTCTTCTTCAAAATGTCAAGCAAATGAGGGCAAAGTGTCGCCTTGTTTGATAAAAGAAAATTATACAGGGTTGACGAGGCACCCTCTCAATTCTCTCGCGAACGAATTTCAAACGTTAAATATAATTTAAAACAAAAAAAAATTGAGTTTTCACCTGTCCAATGAATGAATCTTGATGCCAAGGTTATTTATTTAATATTCATTTTATTCATACGCAACGAATATCACTTTTTTTTCGTGAATGCACCAGTGAAATAATTAAACAGTTGTTAAAAAGGAAACTATTCAACGAGTTTTAATCTCGTCGAAGGTCGATTTATTATTAAGTCAACGTCTACTAACTTGTACATCGAGTGCGAATCTCTTTTTACACGCATGTGCATCTCGCTATATCTATATTGCTCTCAGTTCCTAATAGCAATGGAACTCATATAATCAAAATTACGTAAATTCGTTCAGCCAGTGAACAAACAAACGAGATATGTCATCTACAGTGCTACGAAAGCGCTGTCGTCTGTTTCTTTTTATCATTTACTCCAAGTATGAGTTCTGTATTAGAATATTTGCTGTCGTTCAAGGTGAGTTAAGGCAACAATCACGTAGCATCCTATGCGATGTCTGCATCAGTCAAGTCAGAAGGAATAATGATTCCTAGTGATTATTATGAATTCGAATCGTAACGCGCACGTTAGATAAATGTATGCACGATGGTGCAATAATCGAGCTGGGCTCCGCGGTTGTATTACAAATGGATTTTGAAAAATTTAACCGCGAGGCTATTACGCTATAATATAAACAAACTATTATTTATTTGATTTAAAGCGAGTTTGATAATATATATATTAAAAAAAAAAAAGACATCTGATTCCTTCTACACGGACTTTTACACGGAAAGCAGATGTAATTTCTTAAACGTTTTTCATGCTACGGATTAGCAAAAAGTGTGTCACGTGCAACACCTTTATTTATAACGCGAGATTTAGTTGTCGCTGTATCCGACAGTTTTATTCTAGAATTTTGTATTCTTAGACTGTGCGTTGAAGATATCGCAGCTGAGCAGATAGGCTCTGGGTATGGTATATAGTTAGCTCTCCGTGATGCTATCGAAAAGTTTATAGCTTAAAGTTTCACGTTTCACGACTGAATTAGAAAATTCCCTGTCGAGATGACTAAATAAACATTTTAGATATTAGATTTAATTTTGTTTTTTCTAAATGACTTATTTGTCGAATACTAGAACAAATATTTATTCGACTATTGACTGATGAATGGTTTCTCGGGTTGTCCGAAGCAAATAATAAATATATCAAATTTAATGACAAAAGGATTGATTCACGAGTAAATGTTGAGTGGCCCACTGATAGCATCTATCCCACAATGCAATGTATTTTATCGTAACATCCAGTGCTCCTAGAACTTTGCATTATGAAAGAATAGTTTTTTCGTAATGCAAATCGAGCCTTTTCTACAAAAATTTTAATAACGCAACATTAATCCATAAATTGTACGAAAGATTAGCCCTAAACAGACATTTTAAGGGTTTTTTTTTTCTACATTGAGAGAAAGACTCAGTAAAATCAACGAAATTTGGGATTGCGAAAGGCGAACTAAATATTTAGTTCATTAAACGAAATCTACTTTTGTTCAACTAAATATTTAGTTGTAAAAATGTTTATTTATTTGATCGAACTGTTCGATTGAACCTGCAATAACAGATTTACTCGATTTTATTAAGTCTTTCTCTTCGTATGTCCAGGCAGGTAAATATTTCGCAACGTTACGATCAAAATATACATTTTTTTATGTTAAAATCTCACTTGACAGTAAAAAAAAATATTTAACAATATAAACATTGTAATTTTTAATACATATTTTTTATAGTATTTTTAATAGAGAGAAACGTGAATAAAAAAAGATTGTTTCAGAAGCAAAACACTTGAAAGAATCTCATTCGGATCTGAATTTATAAATTTTATCTATTCGATATGTGCACGGGGGTGAGAAGTGGGGATAACTGATCGTCAGCGATCGTGGTGGCGAATTTTGGTACAATCGGCACTGAGTTTTTTTAGGCTAGAGTGAGATAGTAAAATACTATCTGCCAGAAGAATATTTTAAATATGTAAAATCAACAAAAGCTCTTGTCCATCCATGCAACTGTATCGTATCTTATGTGTAATTAGACAAAACTAGCTACAAGTACTTGGCTTCGTGCAGACGACGAATAAGAAAGGCAAACATAAATGTTTTAATTGATAAAAAAAAGTGGTACGTACAGTTCTGAAGCGACTTCCATGTTCCTTCGGTTAGCAAAAGCCTGGTGGGGTTGAGTTTATAGTCGATGGGCGGTGGGGCCGTAGGTTGTCCGTTCACATGGGCCTCGCTTCCGGCCAACCGGAAGTGTCGTCGGCGGGTCCAGTACCGGCGGCTATTCCGTGGCTCCGGCGTGTTACCCTAACGCTTCGTTGTTATAAGCACTGAGTCCGCCGACTATGATGCACGACGACGGCGACGACAACGGCGACAACGTCGACGACGACGACGTCAACGACGATAGGGTAAAGAGCTGATCGACGAGATCACAACGACACAACGCCGACAAATTAGTCGACGCTGCTGCTCCAGTCTGTAGCTGACGAAAGAGAAAGAGAGGGAGAGTGCGAGAGCGAGAGCGAGAGAGAGAGAGAGAGAGAGAAAGAAAGAAAGAAAGAAAGAGAAAGAGAAAGAAAGAGAGAGAGAGTCTCAAATACTCTATAGGTATAACTTGCTCTAGCAGCCTTGGCTCGCTGTCGGCTTCGATAGCAAATCAAACACACTCCGAGCGCAAAAGGCTTTACGTCCCGAATGTCGTTCTCCTTGATTTCCGATTAAAAAATCCTTTCGCTCAAGTGTTCCTCACAAGCCCATGCGAAATCCTCTGCGCACAATCGTCGAGAAACTCGATAAATATCCGGATTATTTATATATCACGAGGATGGTGTATAACGACGATCTCATCAGCGTCAGTCCGCGAGCAGATGATGATGAGGTGCTGCAGGAGGAGTAGGATGTACTGTGTTGATGTGGGAGCTCGCTCTCACAATCTGTGCCACCTTGGGTGGTACGATTAGCGCTATGCTATGGCGATATACCGCGCGCGGATCTCCCCTACGACGATCTCTTCCTGCCTCGGAGGCCTATCATAATGTGCTACACACAAATATCGTACGCGGTGTACGCGTTATACTATACGCCCATTAGCGCACGATCCACCTAGTCGTCGGCTTTGGATTCTACTGTTGGTGATGCTGCTGATGGTTTACTATAGATCCCTATAGATCGCCATTGTTAATCTTGTTGTTTGATTATGTTAGCCGTATTATCGTACGATAGCGCGAACAATGATCAAACGACCCGTTGCGGTCTCGTCTCGAGCTTCTCTCTATTCTCCTGATATATTCACCGTGCTCGATCTCCGACCTGATGCTTCACAGCTAAATACGCTCTGACTGCAACGATGCACCGTCCTCCTGGCTCACTACCCTACTCCGACGTATTATATTGCGATGAGAGGCCCCCGGAGAACAGCTATTGTCGAATAGAGACCCGACATCCGCTTCCTTCCTCCACAATTTCTAATCCACGCACCACTGTATTATCTTCAACAACGGAATCCAATCCTTTCATATCCTTTGGCCTTCCTCTGCTCTATATTTCCTTTGTACGATATTCTACCTCGATTGCGTCTTCTCTGAGGATCCTCGATCAACACCTTGACCTTGAACATTATACGAAGACAGTTTATTAAGTAGCAAGAAAATAATATTCAAATAATAGATGAGTTGTCAACGATATCAGTTATCTTTTGAAATAGCAGTACCGTTTTGAATAATAATATTTTATTGAAACGCTAGGCAGTTAAAGATAGTGATAAAAAATTAGGTTTTAATTAGAAAACCATTTGACACTAAAAGTGTCCAGGAAATCTTAAGAGACGATCCGTCGCGTACGGCTCGCTTATGAAAGCTTTCACAAAACGTCCATTGTCCACTGACAATAAACATCTCTACTCTAGAGAACGGACCAGAGGGTAGTACAACGAAAAATAGGTGGACTATATCGTGATAGTCGTTTACGATACTGTATTGCGTACACTCTCCAATATTGCCAAATAGAAAAGTAGCTCAACAGACCTCAACTCCGATACACAGTGAGCTCGCTCTGCGGGACAGTTTCGACAGTCTTTTGCGTTTAAAAGATCGACGACGAATAAATATGTATGTACTACGTACGCTCTCCCCCCTCCCTCCCACGCTCACTACTGCCTTCGCCCTCTTTCCTTTCCTCCTCTCTCGCACGCTTTTCTTCTCGGGTCGAGTGGGAAAAGCTTTTAAGGGTGTTTCCACCCGATGGCCCTACTTTTTTTTTCATTCCTCAACCTCTTTATCCTCCTCTGCTAGCTTCAGGCGCTTAGAAACTTTATTTTCTCGCTCGTCTCCTTTTTCTTTCGCTTTTTATTCCCTCTCCACAGCTCGGTACACACTATGCGATGCGTATTAGTAATTTATAATACGCATCGCGTGACTACGCGATCTGTATTCCCTACGTTCTTTTATCAATCAACTTTATCTTTTCAACATACTTGATCGATCTTTTTATTTAGACCTTTGCGGATCGAGAGGGTGAAACGGATTTTAATATCGATACGTGGAACTGGTCGAGTATGCACGAGAGAGCAGTATTGAAACTACTGGTACTTGCGAGCTTTATTGCTTTTCCTTCTATTCTAGCGATATATTGGGTCTGTATGTGTGTTCGAGCGCGTAAGCGATCGAGGTCGTTTGATCGACGTCGAACGGAGCGACGATACACGGACAATGCGTGTTTCAATCCCCGTGTAACGGTGTTGACGAGACAAGTCCAGGCCCTGGAGGCAGCGTGCGCGACAAATAAAATTCGTATCGTTGTGTCGGAAAGAGCGCGCGTGCGGCGGACGGACGTTCTATACTCTGCGACCTAAATTTCGATCGCTCACGAGGGTAGATCCGGCGACACTCGAAACTCTATAGTGACTCTATATCCATCCTAGGGGCCCTTTTATTCTATTTCATAGGCTAAATACTATTTCATAGGTTGGTGTTCTTTAAAATAGATACAGTGCCCCAGCAGTAGCGCGTACTTCACTTCTGACAATTCTCGATGTGCATGCAGCGCTTGAGTTAACTACAAACGATTGACTATTAACACGGCAACGACATTTTTCCTGGTAGGTTTATTGCTATTTAATAATATATAGACGAGTCGTAGTAAAATAATGCAAATCATCGTATCATGATGTAATAAAAATATTCATTGATCAATACCAATACAGTTGTACACAATCATACTTAAATTGTAACACAATTTGGTGAAATAAATCAAATAAAATCTTTTTACCGATATTTCCATTGATATTTAATTTAATTTAGGTGTGTAGCCGAGATAAATAAACTTGAGATAATTAATATTCTTATTGCAAGCTTTCCCATCGTAAACTATCTACTAACAAATACAATGAATTACGACGGAGAATGGGGAGAATCGAGTTATCAGCTGGATCGCGAGCGTCCTATATGGCTCAATGTATATAGCACGCCTAAACGATTTTCAACGTAGATCAATGCAGATCTCATGTCATCAAAACGATAACAATCATTTGCTGAAGAAAACATCACAATTAACTTTCCTATAGTCTTCCAGCTGTACTAACACACATACCGCGGAGAATTGATTAGTTTAGAATTCAATACGACTGTAACATCCACTTTATGTGTTGTCCGTAGAGCTGTATATTACGAAGCACGGTAGGTACGTTGGTCTATATCTGTACACTCGACATTCCCACAGTATGTTCGCGTACTCTCTGCAAGCCAAGCCTACGGATAGTGCAGCAAGACTCGCCAGGGAGTTTACCGTTTGCTCTGTACGCGTAGTGGGCTTCGCTAGTATGTACAGAGGCCCAGAAAGTACGTATGGGTCTTTGACGAATCAGTACATACCATTGAAAGTACGAGTGTGCCTCTCAGTTGCAGAGATATTCAGGCAAGCTTCGCAGCAGCCCTACGTCAATACATTAATGAAGGGAAATCATCGTGACGGGTTTCCACGCCGGTAGTTCCGGTCGTCGATGCACGGCGATTAAAAGGTAATCACGTATAGTTCGCGTGCATACCCCGTCCACGACGGGTGACCCGTTACCTTTCCGGTCTGACACCTCGCGTACCATCTCCTTCTCGACTGCTTTACATACGGATATATATATATATATATTATATATACTAACACGTATGCTATAGATAGACACTCATGTATGACAGAAGTAGCTTAGACCGAAAGCTGTACATGTTCAGGAAAGCGAAGCTAATCTAAATGCGAATAGCGATTAATTAGCACATGTGTAGGTGTACGTGAAAGGAGCAATGCGATATAGAAGGTTCATGTGTAGTGGTAATTTGAACGTTTGACTGTAAGGAAAGTGTCGATAATTTCTTAATTTATTATACTTAATACAGGAAATTGTAATTAATTTTGACAAAAATGTTTTGTACAGAGGAAAACAATTGTATGAACACATTTGATTTTTTTTTTTACGATAAATTTCATTTCTAAACGTGAACTAACGATGTTTTTTATTTTCAGCAAAGGGTTAATAGTTTATGAATTAATTATATTTAACTGAATATGTTATCATTGATTTTAGAGAAGTTTTTGTCTGGATAGCTGTTGCGCTTGAAATTTCATATAAACGTGCCGGTGTATTGTGACAATTTCGATTTTTTGTTGTTAAATTATATTTTTGAATGTCATTCTGTCAAATACAGGACAAATTTATTATAAATTTAAACGAAATTTTTAAAATAAATTTAGTTACTTGTATGAAGAAGTAAAGTAACGTTAGGACTTTCCTTTAGGTGTAACAGCTAATAGGGTTTGATGTAAATATCAATTAAAATAGTTTTTTTTTAATGATACGTTCGTGAAATTCCTAAACACTGTTAAACGTCGGTTAATATCTATTATCTATCACTTTTTTCGTCTCCCTCTCCCCCCCCCCCCTCTCTAGATATATATATATATATATATATATATATCACGTTTGCTCTCCCGCGCCTTATCTCTTAATTCCAGTTCATTTGACTCTTCCTGTGAGCTCGCGTGTCAATGCACATTGCCGCGCAACTGGCCCGGCTGATAGAGGCACCCTCGATCCTCTCGACACTTTTCACGTATAATACAACGAGCCACCGAGGCAAAAGGGCTATAGGAAGAAGCACAATCATGTATTTTTCAGGAAGCGAAAAAGAAAAGAAAGACAAAGCAAGGCAATCGAATTTTCTTGCGGTATAAGGTGTAGAAAAAAGTTGTTGAGAGACGAAAAAAGTGCGTTTATGCGTTAGGGAGGTATTAGGGGTTGGAGAGAAATCGAGAATGCCGCTAAGATATAGCAACCCTAATGTCCACGTTGCCCCTTACACCTTGATTCGTTCAACCCTCGTGCACAGACCATCCCTTGTATGTATACACCCCCACGTATCTTTGCCAAACCACCCTCCTCTCGTTCCTCGCACTCTTTGACTTTTCCCCACTCTCAATAACTGTCAAAAAGACAACCCTCGTCCTATATATAATTTCAAACAATATTGTCAGAGTGACTGTCCTCGTGGATGACTCGAAAACTCACCGAGCAGCTAAAAAGACGCACCAAAACAAAACGAATAAAAATTAAAACTCGCGATATTCCGTTAACAATTCGGCTGAAACAATTACCAATTTGCGCAGTAAATTTTTCTTCAAATATTATTTTTTTTTAATTTTCAAATTCAATATAGTTTTACGAATTTTAGTATGAAAAATAGCACGCGCTCGCGGAATGGTAAACGACACGCGAAACTAACGAGGAGCGTCCGCACCGTGATAGCTTCGAGGTGCGTGTGCGGCCGAGCCAGATCAGAGCCGAGAATCAGAGTACAATGTAGTATTTTAAATAGATATAGAGATGCCTATAGATCGTTAGATCAACAGATGTATAGATTGGTATAGTAGTACACGTATAGTAGAGTACAGAGTATAGAAGTACTGTGTAGTAGCGTAATAGAGTACAGTATAGTACGAGAGCTTGTTGCCACCTTTGCGCGTCCACGCCACGAACACTTGTGGCGCTGGCCAGAGCGAGAGATGTGGAGGAAGGCCCTGATAGCGCGAGCGACGAGCTCTACGCGTCGTGCGCGCCTTTTCCTCCTCTACCAACTTCTCTGCTCCTTCACCTACTCCTACACCTTTTACACATATCGTCACGCCTTGCTTTTATCTACTTGGCACGCTGGCAATCGAGTTTGACGTGAGTATGCAATGCCAATGTTCATTTTACACGCTCCCCCCCTCATTCTTTTAAATAAAATTAAAAAATGTATTATTTATTTGATTGTTACCTTTGCGGTTTATGTTTATGTTTACGTTTACGTTTATTTTGATTCTTGTTTCAAATTTGCTTCGCGTTTATTTATATTTTTTGTTGTTTTATATCGAATTATATTTTGTTTTATTTTGATTGTATGTCTTTTGGTTTTATTTTGTTTCTACAAGATTGTATTGCAAATCGCGTTTCAGAGGGAAAACTGGGCCCTAATCGCGATAATCAATCATTCAATCTATTATAATATTTCTCTCTTGCACGCTCGCTAACTTTTTCTCTTTCTTTCAATTTACAAGATATCAACGAACGCGGTGTATGCGGTCGATTGAACAGATAAAGCTTTTTTTTTTTTTTACCGGAGATTGGTAGACGCAGAGATGGCAATCGAACGACACTCGGTTCTTCGATATTACTATTTCCATGCTGTAGCAATGCATCTGAGCATTCGCTATGCAGTGTTACATACATTAGTACGATGGTTATATTGAAAACTGATCTCGATCCATCATCCGGTGGCAAGGAATTTGAATTTAGCGATCGAATTGTCGTACATTTCCTCGAGGTGAGATTCCTGGTTGGATTTTTTTCCTATTAGTTTGCCGATCACGGTGACAGATCGAGCGGAGGAAGACAGACCGGAAATTAAAGGGGAAGAAAGGACGATCAAAGATAAGACACCTGGTGCTTCTCGGGGAAGGAAGACTTTCCGAACTCTCCGAGAAGGTAAAAACGCTCTCTTATTGCGGTCAAATCGAGCTTTCGACCTCGTTTCGGAATTCGATCGGCTACTGCTTTATCCGGTTAACCCCAGAAAGTTCACGTGGACTATATTTTATACACTATCATCGTCTATTACGTTGCCCATGAGTTAAAAAATTGTATGGTTATTCAAGAAGATTGATAGACAAAAAATAATTAATCATTCCTTTTAAAATCAGCGTTTGATTCGTTCCCCGATTGACTAAATAGTAACGGTTGGTGGAAAAACCCGAAATTTTTATGATTTTAGTATTTTTACATAAGGTGCAAAATATAACGACTTTAATTTAACCAAAATTTCATTTCAAATATACTGAAATAAAAACCATAATACACCATAATCATACGAAATTAAATAGACACACGCATCAGGAGTTTTTGCTTTGAATACAAAAGAAAAAAATATAAATAAAAATGAGGAAAAGCTGTACAAATATGTACAGCATGTATGTAACATCCAATCGACTGTTTAACATACCAACCTAATGGGATTACATGCTATGTTTAGCTTAGTAGCACCGTCTAAAGTCTGAAGAACGGTATAATCGGAAGAACGAGGGATGCAAATTCGAAATTTGCACATTGCTTCCTCGTGATTCTCGCCAACCCACAGATTCTCCTGTACGTGTAATGGTTATCTCAATTCTGGATTCAAACTAAATTTAAGACCAAGTGTTCTAGCCCCTTAGTCAATTTGTATGTCGAGTTTCAGTTTGACAGATGAAAATTTACGAAAGTTAAGAGCAAAAATGTATTTTTTTTCGTAAAATTACAAAAGCTCGTGATTCTATCAAATCTAAACGCTTTGATCGACACTCGCCAGACGCAATACCGAATAATTTTGTCCCCTGGCCTATTCTTATAGGAAATTTTAACTCGATAGCTAAAAATTTACGAAAACTAGAGAGCGTACATTCTTTTTTCGAAAAAATAAATTACAGCTAGCTGATTGGGGATGCGACTCGTTTGCAAAGTTTCAGAATGATCGAGTAACCGGTTCTCGAGATTTATCGGTTGCAATTTGGCAACCTCATTACCCACTCACTCTCTAAAACACACACGCGCGCGCGCTCACACGCACGCACGCGCGGACATTTTTTCGAAATATGATTTCTCGACGTATTGGGATTTTTTAAGTACTTTCACATCAAAATTTTGTGAACATTTTTGTTCGTAAAAACATAGCTTTCTACATGAGGAAGCAAATATTCGTGACGTATTGAAAGTTGCTTTTTCCGTCTCGTCTGGAATAAAGAAAAATCTGCAAAGTAGTAGAACCTTGCACATCGTTACTTCATTATTTTACACCATTGACAGAGCAACTTCTATGAGGATTTTCTATATGAGGATATCAACATACTTATGTTGCTCGGCTTCCTCATATGAAAAGCTTTATAAATGATGTTAAATAATGAGGAAACAGTATTCAAGGTTCTACTTTGGAACCTTTTTTTCAACATTTCAAGAAATGAGAGAGATTTGTAACATTAAAGTTCGAATAATTTTATATTCCTATAAGTTTTAAGCGATACGATCGATTTCCAGTAAAATTCTGTATATGAAAAAAAATTCAAAGTGCCATGAAATGGTCCTTGACCGATTAACGAAAAATTAGATTCCAATCCTTGTTTAATTACAGATATATCTATATATATTTTTCTAAATCACTCAACATTTTATACTATTTCAAGTATGCTGACATGAAAATTACAAATTTTTTTTCACGAAAACAAAACTTTGTCTATCAGAAAGCAAAATAAATAAAAATCACATCTTCAATTCGGTAGCAATTATCCACGTAATAGTGATAATTTGTAATGATGATCTGACACAGTTTCAAGCAGAAGGTCACGCTTGCGCGATACCCCAGTCGTGGGCCATTTTATCATCCGATAACGATTTTTTTCTTTAAAATAGACTTATAATCATATGTAAATATTTCTACATATGAAATATCGTTACATATGTAGAAATATTGTTCATATCTATGAGCTCATTGAACGTAAATAGTACGTTATGAAATCCGCCGATTGGAATGATGATGGACTATTTGATTTCCTCTTTTCTTGGGTCTCAGCGCACTTTCGAAATTTCAATATAAAAAAATCTCGGACAGAATTGTTAGTGGGACGAAGCGTTCGACCTATTGCTCGAACTTGATAATAAGTTACAATTGGGCAATCCGTAATTTCAATTGGAATCGACGTGTCTGTTATCGGTATACATCTATCTATCGCACGTGCGAAATCAGATCGCGGTTCACACTTGAATAATGAGATATTTCTAAAGGTGTATACCTCTCTACGTGACGTCGCTGTGCACGCGCTCGTCAAAAGCTCGTTCGTCGTCTCGTTAGCCTCGTTTCACTCGTTTCTCACTGTTCCTTTATCCGATTCTCTTCGGTATATTCTTATCAATGCACAAATGCATTTCCCCTCGCTGTAGGCACGTGAAATTTATACAGAAGCATTGAAATCTCGTTTTTTATCAAAATACTTTACTCACTCTTTGGCACTGAACGAAAAATCTCATAGTTACAAGAAAAAATTCTTTGATCAAACTATAATTTTTTTAATTAATTGTATTTTCATCAGATCTATGAAATATTGAATGTGATTGATAAAATTTATACTTGTTTCTATATTTTAATCGAGGATATGCAAATGTACAGAATTTTGAAAAATATATTAAATTTTTTAGTAGATTAATTGAATTATTAAAATTATTCGAATACTTTTAAAGATATTTCATTAGTTTGAAGAAATAAAAAATAATACACTCCTTGCGGTGGTAAAGATGCTCTCGCATTTTGACTTGGATCGAATTAAAAAATTGTTGATCACATTTTCACAATATTTGGCGAACTCTTTGATATAAAAAGAAAAGTGCCGTAGTTGAAATAAAAGTTTTTTTGTTCCAATTACAATGCTTTCAATTCAAAGATATTGAATTTAATCGATGAAATTTGTACTTACTTCTTTATATTGATCAGGGATTTGCATATTTTCAGATATTGGAATTATTAAAATTATTCTAACACTCTTTAACATAATTTATTGGTTTTAAAAAAATAATAATAACACTCACACTCGTTGCACGATGTATGAAGCTCTCCTATTTTAACTCGAATTAAATTTCAAGATGGCATTGATAATTATCAATCACAAACGATCATGGTCAAGTGAGAAGTCTTATTACGTAATTCCTAATCTCACTGATCTCTTTCCTCAGTGATAAGCACATAATCGGATCTGTTGACAAACTACATAGCTGGTTGTGTGCAATATAGAAGTTAATACCGTTCGGCACGTGCTGCTTGTAATCCCGATGGCGAATCGAGAGTCAGATCGATTCATGAGCTCTGTTTATTCTAGGAAACGCTTGTGAACCTGGATACAGCATCGGATCTAGACGGTGAGGAAGCGAGACCGAAAGCCCTGCTAAACAAAGGGGTCGCAAGGTAGAGGGTGCGAAGATAAGTCCACAACGCGGCTTCTTCGAGTTTCCAGGAACGCAACAAGCGGTAGTTTCTCGTATCCATGGCAACTGGTATCCCTAAGGATCTCCACCTTTGACATTTCGATATAACTATATACACACAGATCTCTCCCTGCTGTTTTTTCTCTCCAATAGCGAGGCTTCCGGACGGCTTCTCTCTGGAAAGCAAGGACGAACTCGAGATTGAATAAGAAAAAAAAAAAAAAATGGAGATGAATCTCATAGGTACGTGCAATAGGTAGAAAATATCTCGATATTTATGTTCCGCAGTTTGAATATAATTTATTTGCAGTACACATCGATGCTTCAATTCAAGTTGAATTTAATCGAATTCTTTACTCTCGAGTTCTCAAAAGATATAAACGCTGGCTTCTCATTTCATTGTGCTGGAAATCATATTTCTCTACGGCTCATGATTCAGCACTTGAAATATTTCATTGGCTCAGTGGGTCACTGGATTTATCATGTCGATGATCAATTCTACATTGGACTTTTCGAATTCAATTGATTTGTTTTCTAGAGATGTCGGTTCGTTTGATAAAAAATGATCATTTTTGTCTACGAGATGTTCATAAGTGCACAGAGACGCCATTGAGGGGACGTTCATAACTCTCCAATAAATCTTTATACCACGAAACAACTCCGCAACGATTTAATTCCAAAAAACTTCTCTTTCGTATTAGAACTCTACTAGAAGCGAAAAAACTAATATCTCTGCCACAAAATAATTCTACCATAATTAAGACTTCCCCGGGAATATTCCTATCATAATACAACTAGGCAATGTTACAAATCTACCAGTTTATATCTCTACCACGAAATACTCGCTCTCGGGCGGTCCAATACTAATGGTAAGTGTTCCCTGGTAAAACAGGTTATTACTCTCTCTCTCTCTCTCTCGCTCTTCCCAAGCTCGAATAGCACTGCGAAGGATCGCAACCTCTGTTTTACCCGGAAACACTTACCTACAGTTTTTAAATCCCCGAGGGTTTTTCTGTGGCATAGATATTTTTCTGTAGAAAAATTGGTGGGAGAGTTATAAACGTCTCATTGAATTTGACAGTCAATCATCGCAGTATAAGTGGTGCAGCTATAACTGTTCATTAAACCGTTTGAAAAGGTAAAAAAATAAATAAATGTCGTGTTTCTAATTATGGTTTCCATAGAATATTTAGAAAGTTTTCGACGGGAACACGGTTGAATTCGTGATGTGTGGACAGTTTTCCATCGGATATTGTCGTAAAAATTGAAAAAGACGACATTTTCGTTCTCTCAAAATGAAAAAAGTTGCTTTTTTAAAATAAAAACAGTCAAATTTGTTATCAAAAACTCATTAAATACTTGTTTTTTTAAAAAACGTTTTCAATTTCGTTTCTATTATTTCTTGAGGTTTTGATCATTCTTGTAGATACGAGATCAGCGTTGAATTTTTCATCGGATAAAACCTTAACAGTGAGTTAAAGTGAGAAAAAAAACTAATCGTTAAAATTCTGGCACCGCGGAAATACCAAAATATCGTTGAAAATATCTTGATACAAATGTAGTTTTAATACTTTGTACTTCAAGTACTTGATAATTCTTCTTAAATTGTACGGAACTCTACAATCATTCTATTTGTCGTGCGTAATATATTGATAATATTTTAACTTTATTTTATGTTTTGATATTTGTTGTGAGATTGCTGTTCATTTTTTTTTTGGCTTCGTCGTGACCTTTTCTTCTTCCACGTGGCCACGACAAAGTTGCCATGACAGGAAAATGAGACATTCGACTAACCCAAATGCGTTCGAGGTTACGGGGGGCATTCGATTAAGGGGTGAAAAAAGCGGAATCAGCAGAGGCCACAGTATAATACCTGCTCACTCGTCTTCTCCCACACAGAACCCATACGCTTTTATGTACATATGTGTTACATTGGACGCCTGCAGAACCGAGATAATAAAGTAGTGCTGGTGCGTTCTATTATGCACTGTCCATTGAGAATTTAATGAGGATTTACGTATAATGGCACGAGTGCCGTTCTGTGACGATGTCAACGTCGTTGCCACACGATACGTGAACCCTTCGGCATTGGTTTCACCCTTTTGTTTCGGCCGTTGAGAGCTTCTCGCTAAAAAATTGCAACGATTGCCCGCAAAGATCTACCGAACAAACGTAAAAGAGGAAAAGGGAGATCAGAGGATTTTATTAGCTGCAAAACTCGGAGACAAATTCAATTTCATCGAAACATCGTTATACCAATGTAGAGGGAATCCTCGATGCCGACCGGATAACGGAGTTCCTGTCGATGGGGTGGCCCACTCCCTCGGTAATAAGGGTCGCCGCTCAATTATCCTCGGAAAATTAACATTCTCACGAATAATTGCACCTAGACACTTTGAAATTTTGCGTAAAATAGCGTCATCGTTATTTCCGTAGCTATAAAAATATCTTTAAATTATTCATTTATATTAATTTAATTAACTGATAAAATTCACATTTTTCTTCCTCATAGAGGAGGCTAGCTTTGTTTTTGTAAAACAATTTATATTCGAAATTTTCATGTCAATATACTTAAAATTGTCAAAAGCGTCAAGAAAGTAGCTTCACATCGATGTCCGAATGTACGTGCCTGTGTGGATTTTATTGTCAGCACTCTGGCAACTGGAATTTTCGTTAGATATCTCAAATTTGGTTCACTATTGGACAATCATTAAACAACGTTTGAGATTGAATTTAGCCTTAATCGGCGGATTGGTTTAAATTTTATAGCATTTTGAATTTTTCCGAAAAATCTTTGTTCGCGTTTTAGGTGGAGGAAATTTAGACATACTCTGGCTGAAATTTTGTATACAAATGGAACAAAGATTAACATTAACTAACATTGAACAATGATTGGTATAGAATTTGGCGTGAATCGATCAAGCGGTTCAAATATTTAAATTATTTTAATTATCAAATAAATTTTTTTTTAAATACTATCAAGAGAGAGCAAGTTGTATACAGATAAATAAGGAACCAAAAATATTTGATGTACCATTGTTAGAAAATTGGGACAAACGGCAAGTCATCAATCTAATTTAACAAGTTGACATGTTAAACTAGGGGAAAGCAACTCTTTGTTTATAATTCAATAAAAGCAGCTCTTTGTTAATCTTAATTCAATTAAATTATTTTGTAAATTGATATACCAACTCAGCTTTCGATAGATGAAGTTATTTCAAATGTTTGTTTGTTATTACCTTCAGAAATTTGAAGTTAAGCAAAGCTAGTGTGTACAGTATATTAAAAACTCTGCAAAGTAGAATTGTTCCCTCGTTTTTCTCCATGTTTTCCAAAGTTTCCTCCATGAGGAAGCCAAAATCGTTCAACATCCTTTCTCATAGACATCGTCTCTAATTAAAATGTGGAAAATAAGGAGGAAGCAATATCCAAGACTTTGCAAACTTGTTTTATTTGTTTTCATTTTTTTTTACCTTAATAGTATTCTAAATAAAACGGCGGTCTATCAAAACTTTTTTGATAAATTAAAAGATTCATCGGGACATAAACCATTAATTTTGTTTCTTCACTGTAGATATAAGTGTTATTCCTTATATTCTTAATTATTTCCTTTTTAATAACGTATTTCTCTTAGCAAGTAATTGTTTAGTTAATAGTTAAAAAATCTGCATACGTATTACGGATTTCATATCCTGATACAGCGAAATACTATAACGTAGAGAGGGATAGCAGGACCAGTGCGTGATGCAATACGAGCGTCCTCAGAGAGTAGACAGGTTCTGCTTTTGTCACACGCGCGCGTGTTCCCTAGCTCACACGGGATCAATAATCTCATCATTTTGCGAACGCATCGATGGCGGCAGCACCCCGATTCACTTGGCAGACTTTAGTTCTCTTTGACTTTGCAATTTTATTGAAAGCTCTTAGGCCACTTACTTTATAGCGATACACCTATAATATACAGTGATCTCGAACTAGGAGGACACTTGAATCGAGCATATTCGGTCCGAAAGAAAAAAAAGTAATTAAATACAAGCGAGTTATGGCTGTAGCCAATGCAGGATAAATTTTCAATTGAACAGACTTTCCATTTAAGACTGCGAATTTCTTATTTTCACCGAGATTTATCGCAAAGTCCTATTGGATCATGTAAGAGAAACACATTTTGCGCTTTGGATTCTCGAAAAGTTACAAGCTGCTCGATGGATGTATCATTTCGACCCCAAGTTTTTTTAAGAAACGTCCTTTGAACATTTCGAGCGAGAATAATCACAACTAGACATTATTATTATTTATTTTTTAGCTGAAACTCAATATTTATAATATTTTATATTTGTGTTTGATACTCGGATATGTTGTATGTCAGTTAATCGGCTTCTCAATGCTTCGAAATAGTCCACACCGTCGCGTACGTATATTCGATCGAAAGGACGAGCCCCGCGGCCAATTATCGCAACTCAGAGCTACATCGATCCGTTTGACCAGGCTCATAGCTAGCATATTGAATTTGGGGGCAAAACGCTTGGCAATAATGCGCAATATTGTATTTATGATTACAACATTTTATTGGCATTCCACTGGCAATAAATTCATAGTTGTTCAATGCCAAATTCCTGCAGTTCGTTTCACGTCAATTGACGAAATTCTGACAATCAATTATTTGCTCACTGTCAGCTTGCAGTACTCCAAATTTACTTTGAGATTAAAGGCCGCCGGTGCTACAGCGCTGAGCCAACTCACCAACTTATTATTGCTGAAACGATATTTTATTTATTAATATCCAATTTTTTAAAAATAAATAAAAGTCAGTTAAATTTGGGCCGTACCTGTTCCACGTGTTACGGAGCAACTCCTGCGACTTGCAAGGATGAAGCTGCATGAAAGTTGTTCCAAGAATGGGATGAATCGCCTGAGATAATTCACTGTAAGTGAGAACGTCCTTGGGTAGGAATCTCTGGGCTGCAGCGATGCTAACTGGATTAATTCCTGAAAAATCTGCAAATAAATGTAACTAATGACGACAGGGTAAATGTAAAGAAATCACTAACCCAATTTTCGTAGAAGTGAATCATATCTGCGAGGGAAAAAAATAATAAACGTCGTGAGAACAATCGTGGATCAGAGGCTGTCTATCCAGAAGTGTTGAGTTTGAAAAAAAAGGCAAAAAAAAAAAAGATACGAGATAGATAGAGTCTGGAACTCTGCTGGTGCACATTGTCTCCTTTTGTCTCGTTCTCGGTAGCTCGCGGCAGCTTCCTCCTCCACTGGTGACTTCCAGCAACAGCAACAGCAGCAGCTTCGTAGTTGCTGCTTTTGCTGGTACTGCTGCTGGTAGTTCTTCTTTCCGTTTCCGGTTTCACTCGTTGTGCGCTCTCCGCGTACAACCCCCGGCAAAATCGTCGGTCCCGCATCTTAGCCCAGTTCGCGGAGCGTCCCGACAATCAAAGAGGAACAATCAGCATTACTGCTCGCCTCGTCGTCCTCTCGGCACGGATTAAGGTCTAGTGGCGATCAGACGACAATTCGAGCGACTTTCCGTCTCTCGTCGGGGACCTCGCGGGTAGTCGGATCATCGTAATGCTATTTTACTTGTATTTTGCAACGAACTTAAAAACCCCACAGTTCATAAAACTAGGCAATCCAGACGTTCTTAAGGACCGAAGCTCAACCTTTTTTTTTACGTTAAATTTTGTGGACAAAAGTAATTATTTGGCTCTTTTAATATGTCTGATAAATTAATATAAAATGTTTTCTAACGCAAAAAATAGGCGCAATAAAAAAATGAGAAATTTTAATACATAAGTACTGCACTCTAAATATAAGCGATGTATGAAATAGTTGAAATATACTGACCGGAAAGCCAAGCGTTGAAGTAAAGCACTGGAACGCAATAACTCATTGACCATAAAACATGATGTTCCGTTACGAAAGGTTGTTCCGCTTTGGAATTGGCTTCGAAGGGGTCCTTAATATAGTTGTTCTCAATCTCCTCGTCTTCCGATTCCTCTTTAACGTTAATTTGCGTGTCGCCAGACAGATAATTGCTCGGAACAAATGTTTTCACTTGACGATATAAATAGGCTTGTCCAGGAATTGACTGGAAAATAAATAAATAAAATATTATAATTACAAAATTTACACTTTTTTCGCTTTATTTTGGGTGTTAGATATCGTAGACTATATATTGATCGCAGTACCTTTTCGCCACGGAGTTCCCAACTGTCCGATATGGCGTCTGAAACTCGGACAAAAGTTTCGGCATCCTTGAGGAATTCTTCCCAAGTTATCGTTCCTGGACCATCCATAACATTCGGTAACTTAGTCGAGGAGTTCTTTTTTTAAATTTTCATAATAGTTCGATGTCTTGTTCACTCGTTGCTGAGATCTTAGCAAGATCTTTGTTCTGTAAAAACAATATAATTTTAATTAGCATAAATGTGAGTAGTTCTACTCTCAACTGATCAAATATTGATCCGCATCGAATCGTTTGCGCCTATTGCGAATATATATACAATATGGGTTACAAAATACGTACGATATAAATATTAATATCAATTTTATACGGAACTCATTGAGAAAAAAAAATTATCTATGCATTCTGGTATGTCGAAGCGATGAAAACTTAATATTTTTGATGAAATAAAAATAAAAATAAGTCCTTACTGAAAAAAATGTGCAATTTTCTAATAATCAAAACAATACATTGAACAAAAATTGTTTAATTGGTATTCATTTAATAATCTTTCGAATGAAGTTAACATTTTTTATTTAATTTATTGTTTTTTTTTAATATTACACATTTTTATCCGTTTTTTTTTTTTTTTTGAATTATCATTTTGTCAATGTTAAATTAGCTTTTATCGATATATTTATTAAATATTGTATTAAATTATTAGCTGAAATGGTAAACACATGACCGTTGAATTCATTGAAATATTATATTCGATGAGTGCTCGATTTCATGATAAAAATGAAAAAGGGGAAGCTGTACACCTGGGAGAACAGCCAGTGTCTCCCTATCCGGCCCCTCGTCGTCTCGTCAATTGTCGGCTATTCAGCTTCGGCTATGTTCGGAATAGTTCGACCGGCTTCGGACCCCTCTCCCCACAGAACGTACTTGCACCGGTGCTCGACAGGTGTGTGTGCGCGTTAGTGACGTTGCTGAACGCATGTTGGTTGAATACGTAGCTGCGTGTGTGTCTGGTTTTTCAGCCAATGGCACGTCGCGTTGCGTCCAGCAACGTGATAACCGAGGGTGCTTGAATATATGAACCATAATTCGATGAAATATATTTCATCTAATAATATTACCAGTCCTCTTGTCTTGAAATTATTCATTCAAACTTTTCAAATAATTCCAAACCGCAAAAATTCATATGCGAAATAATATCTTTGTTTAGTAACATAAATGTTGAGAAAAAAAAATGTACAAATGAAATAATTTTCTTTATATGTTATTGAGTGTATACCAGTTATATAAAATATATGAGTGATGTATAATAAAAATATATTTGAGATGTATTTCTCTGGCAAAAAGGTATAATTTTGCATATAATTAACTTTTTTATTAGCAGCGACGGAAGAAAAAAAAACAAGAAAAATGTGACTAATGTGATATAAATAAATGAATTAAATGAATTTATTACAAATAATTTTAGAGTCAAATAAACCTGGTACTGATGCAAAACCAATGAGTTGGCAACAGCAGACCCTTCTACGTCCGTTCACACAAGTTACGTCCCTGACTGAGGAGTCTCGGCTGCGCACGCATCGTTAAAGAGCGTAGTAGTGCGCTTTTATACCAGCGCGCGTGCGTGAGCATCGCGCGCTCATAGAAGCCACCGTCGTGTTGGTGCATCAATGTGAATGTTGTACGCGATGCGTGCGCCTCGTGATAGTTGCGGGTGTGAGTACGCCGCAGGCAAGTGACCCTGTCGAAGTTGGCATGTGTGGGAGTGAGAGAATATCGTGGCCGAGAGAGAGTCAGTAGGGGCGTCGCAAGGTATCGAGGATTCGGGAATCGGGGTGTGCGGCGACGTAGAGACAGTGGAGTGGGGATTTCTCTGTAGCAGAGAGAGAGAGAGAGAGAGAGAGTGTGTGTGTGTTTGTGTATACTTGGGTGTGTGAGAGAGAGCGAGCTCGACGCAGCACAAGGATGGAAGTAGCGAGCATCGAAGTAACGTGGGACGCGCGGGGCAAAGGGACGCGAGAGGCGAAGCACGACTCGGTGAAGTAAGGTGCGACGAAGTGAAGTGACCGAGGGAGTTTGGAACTTCGCGAAACCAGTGACGAGAGATTTTGGCTCGGGATTAATCGTGTCTACGCGTCGCTTTTGTGAACGGTACTCGGTGCGAATGCAACATCTCCGAACTATATCGGGACTGGCGTGCTATTGTATACGACAGAGCTAGAACGGACGCTGCGAGACAAGACGACGAGACTCGTACAACGAGAAGCAGAGCGCGTTAGTGTATACGCGCGCGTGAGAGCGCGGGGGCGATAGCAGAAAAAAAACTCGTCTCGGGCTTAGTCTTCGAGATCACAGAGAGGCAGCCACGCTAAACGTAATATCCCGAAGGTAGAGGGGTAGAGTACGACTGCGACGAAGATCGCGTTGCCGGCTGAGCAGCGAGCGAACGATAGAGAGAGAGAGAATATATACAACAACGTTGTCGCTGTCGTCGACGTCGTCGTGCGATGACGACGCTCGTCGCATGTCGTGCGGTCTCGTACCCACGAACGAAACTATACAGAGCTACACTGTAGACAGCACGAGTGAAGGACCGAAACTCGTAAAACTCCTTCGTTGTTGCAAGTAACGAAGGCGCTCGCTCTAAGTTAACGTACCTGTGACGCGCGCGCGTGTCTCGTCCTCCGCTTCCGACTACGCACCGGCCATCTCCGTCACTTCGATTATTTTGCCTTTTTTTTTGTTTTTATTTAAAATACTTTTTTTCTGTCTTCGGCTTCACACCCGCCTCTTTGCGACTTCTGGATCAAGCACAGGACTCTTCTCACTCCTCTCTTCCTCTGTTTCCCTCTCTTTATTAAACTTCTGCCCCACCCCCCTCTTCTACTTCCCTCCGCGTCTCTCCCGGCGCCCGCTCACGACAATCCGACGTTTACTGGCACCAGAGCCAGCTCTCGCGACTACCGTGCGCGATTATTATACGCTGGAGAGATTGACAAGTATCAGCAGCGATGTACGCGAAGGGAAAAGCGTCGTCGGTGCCTTCGGACGGACAAGCCAGAGAAAAGTACGTATATACATATATTAATAATAATCATTTTTATCGGTTTCGAATTTTCATTTAAATGTTTTTTTTAAATCATCTGGTTTTGGATTTTGAGTATTTCGGGTGGACATTCGCTCCACTTTTAATTTTAGTTTGATCGGCAGACGGGATTTCGTCTATGTGTACACTCGAGTCCATGCGTGAACGTTTTATTATTTACTCCGAATTATTTTGGAGCAGAGAGAGAAAGAGAGAATAGTACGATAGCCGAAACGAAGAAACGTGTTTTGAAGCACTATATGATCAAAGTGTGCCGAGGTCGTAGTAAATGGTACATATAGACGCGCGAATATCTAGTAACAGTATAACGCGGTGAAGTAAACGCGCAACGAGTACCGAACTTTCTCGTCAAGTTGTTTTCTCGCAGTATTATGTGCAGAGGCTATAGTATCGGGGGGCATCTCGCGGTAGTAGAACTGTGTAGAAGCGTCAGACTGGGCCGCGCACTGTCAGTCACGTAAATACACGTGACAGTTGGTGAGAACTGAGAACCACTGGCTACGTTCCAGATAACCACGACAACGACGACGAGCAACGGCTACTCCCTTTCTCTCGGTGCCACGGTGAGTCCTCTCTTTCTCACGCAAATCGCTCACGTTGTTTTCGCCTCTACACGCCGTGCCGCCTATCCGTACCGAGAGACACACGGAGAAGTGTACACACTACACGAGTAACCATTCTTCTCGTACAACCGGGAGATTCCGTTAGAAATGAACGCCAGGTCGTTGACACGATGCCGATTAATTCATCTCAAGCAGAGCAGAAATTATCGAACCTCGGTAGAAGACTTGCAATTGAAAAATATAACATTTGTTCTTTCTCATTCGGATATTGTATGCAGCTTACGTTATTATGCGTTTGTCAAAAGGATCACTCGCAATCGAGTCATTTGTGCAACCAAAACACTCGAAGGACTTGAAATGTATTACTCAACTGAATTCAGGATTGCAACATCATCTTGTTGTGTTTCAGATTGGCATTATACGTTTACGAGTACCTGCTTCACGTTGGAGCACAAAAAGCAGCCCAAACATTCCTCTCAGAGGTAATATTGGATATCTACTGTTGGAAATACTACATTTTATACAGAGAAACTGGTTTATTTATTAATTTTTATTTTTTCACAGATACGATGGGAGAAGAACATAACTTTAGGTGAACCACCTGGATTTCTACACTCTTGGTGGTGGTGAGTAATATTTTTCTTAATAAAATACAATTGTTGGATAATGGGATATCGTTGATTACGATTTTATTGTTTTTGAAATCATTTTTTTTCAGTGTCTTCTGGGATCTGTACTGCGCAGCACCAGAGCGACGTGATTCTTGCGATCACAGCAGCGAGGCCAAAGCTTTTCACGATTATGTAAACAGAAATTCATTTTTTTTTAAATATTTACAGACAAAAGACTGAACAAAAAGTAATGTTATTAAATTCGTATCTTCTAACCGTGTTCGGGTACTTTTTCAGAGCGTTCGTAATACTTTTGTGTATTCGTTTGTTTAATTTTTTTCTCCACGTATTGTGCAACTTAATGTTTATATTCTGACTTTGACGAACTTGAAACAGTAGACGGACGAAAATAGTAACGTTAGTCATACTGGGAACAACTAATTCCCGGTATTTAGCATTTTTCGACTCTGATGTGGTGTACTTAACACGAACACGGTTAGAGGATTAACGGAAGCTGTTCGTTATTTTCAGGGATTCGTGAATAGTGGATACGGCGTTAATGGTATTACACACGTAAGTATCCGCATTTTTTTTATAATAATAAGATTATACGATTATAACCGGATTTTCTCATTGCAAATTTCTCCACTACGATTGATTTTTCGAATAAAAGACGAGAACGATGAACTGTGGAATTGTTAGACACGATTCACCGTTTCCCCCTTTTATTCGAAAGATTAATCGTTGCGGAGTAATTTGCATTACAGTTTTCGTTACCGACCGAGGTGTAGCTCATCGTCTTAAAGCGATTTGAAACTACTGTGTCTAACATTGTACAGGGCGACGTACTTGTCGTTTATCGAACAGATACAAAAATTCGGTATCGCAAGATTAGTTCAATCTCTCTTGCATCCATACATGTTTGACATAATCTTGAGTCAAGATGGATCGCGATGCGCGTTGTCTCGCCTAATAAATTCAAACTTGATCCGGATGACACAACGCAATGAAATTAGTTTAGCTTCTCAATTTCTCGAAATTTCATAACGTTTTTAATATAAAAAAAACGAAGAAGAGTAATTTGGCTCTCAACCGCGAAATTTGTTGCTCGTAATAACGTTGAAGAGTACAAGAAGCATGGTGATAAGATAAATAAAAAAAGCAAAGTAAGTAAAAAAATATCGCAGCGTTGCCGTCGCTTAACCGAAAGATTATTGCAGAATGCTGGACCAGCACCATCTCCACTCGGGCAGATGCCACCGAACGATGGCATGCCTGGTGGACCGATGCCTCCTGCATTTTTTTCAGTAAGTTATCGTCATACTTCCATATCGTCATTTTCGTCTATTCGCAATACTTAAAATTTTCCTTTCAACTGAATGAAAAAAAATGTCACAGATAACATTCGCGAACGTAATTAAATCGCTCTGGTAATGAAAATTCTTCACTCGATCATCCAGAACGTATCGTGACATCGAGATTTCATTGTCACTCGCTCAAGTACTGCAAAAATTCGAATCATTTCGTCACTGACAGTAGTTATCACTCGAATAACAAAGAAAAACTTTGGTGAGCCGACACTCGATCGAACGGACAAGGTACATCTCCGAAAGTTTAATCTCTGCTACGATGCACGTTGTACATAAATGTGAACGAATGTTTTATCATTTCAAATCAAATATATATTTGAGGACGATGACTGTGACGCTGATGCGTTCACAGATTTTCATGATTATTCAGATGTAATTGTAAATCATAATCTCTTTTTTATCGTCAGTTTCTTATCGTGAATGCATCGAATACTTGCTTCGACTGTATAGAAATATCTCGAATGATAAACACTTTTTTTTTAGGACACAATAATATGAAATTGACGCTAATTTTGATAATTTAATAATACATCTACTCTTTTTGTCTTCATCGTTTAAACAATTATTCGCGAAAGTGCTACACTTGATTCAAATCTTAAATTCGCTAGAATTGCCGTCTAGGGTTTAGGCTGAAAATACTGAAAACAGAAAAATGGCAATGTTATGAAAACAATTAAAAATACAGTTTTGAAACAAGTGTATCTCAATCAGTCTTGTGTAATGCTTGACAAATTATATTTAATATAATTGTTCTTTCTCTTTGTATCTGATTATCATATGTAAATGTACTTTCCTTGTATCACAATTTTCGTTACACTGCTGCGCCACATCAATGGGATGTAGGACTGCCTTCCTAATGTGAATTAACCATAGATGTTACTAGATTAGCCGTATCACATAACAGCATTATAGTGTGACGAGAATCTGGCGGTTGACGATCAATCGCCAAACTCTGAAAGTTCACTGCACCGTTTGACATGAAAAAGCCTGCCTAGACACTAGACGAGCATAAATAGTACCTTCTAAAAGGATAAATACACTTAAAAGTCATTGCATTGTCTACTGTGCTAAATCGTTTTTCACAAGGAAAGAAACTTAATAACTTCGGCATTGGGTCACATTTGTGTCGTCCCTTCATTTGTTGCGTCTACTTTCATTCCCCAAAAGCAATATCATTACAGATAGCGTTCGATGTTTTCACTTTGTAAAAATGTAATCGTTGAATCTGGCAAGTGAGTAGAATCAGGTGAATTCGAAATTATTTATTGTGGTGGAATATCAACTTCGATATTACTAGTTCTTCGATCATAAAAATCATCCGCATTACCGCTAATACGAACAACTATTTCCTTCGTATCAGCAGCGTATAGATGCTATAGGTAGCTTACAACAAAAGTTTTTATTTTTGACCGTTCTCGCACCACTCACAAAGAAGAGAAACAAATATAAATGAAATTCTTGTGGGCTATCAATGGGCTTCTCGTACGAAGTAAATTCTTTTTTTTTTCGGTGTTTGATTTTTGTAATGACGGCAACGATACCGATAAAGATATTCTGCACCAAATATCCACGATGTTGACCTGACTCGACCTTCTTGAACTTCAAATATCGTATTGCAATACCTTCTCGCAGATAACGTCATATTTGAATTTTCGACAACGATAAACATTTGATCGAGCAAAAAAAAAAAAGAGCAAACTTCTCGCAAATTAATTTTGTAAATATTCCGTTGAGCCGTATTAACACTTGGCACAGATACTTGTTTGTCTGGGATTACTAAATTCATCATCCAAGGAACCGGGAAATTTTGATAATAACAAGTCATCGGTATTTCTTCCCGTGCCTTTTAGTATACTATAGTTGTTGCCTGGATCGCAGTGTTGCTACATGTCTGTCGTTTGCGTTGCTTGTTGCAGAACAACTCGACAATGCGACCATCTCCGCCCACACACCCCTCATCACAGCCATCCCCCCAGCACCCCCAGCCACCCCCGCCCCCACACTCGCAGATGATGACCACTCAGGTAAGCATCATTCAACACAAAAACACTACGCACACACACGAAACATTCACTCGTTCCGCTATTTCATCGTTCCACCCTACAATATCATCATAATGTTACATTGCTATATTTTGTTTTCACTTTCTTGTGGGTTTATCGCTTATTTTTATTATTTCACTACTAATCAATGTTTTTGTCTTCATCAGAATACGTGGAAACACTCATTTTTTCCTTCTTCATTGTACCGTCCTAGTTTATAAAGCCTTTTGTGCAGTCTAAATGTAATTATTGATTGATTCACTTTGCATGACGATTCAAAAATAGAATCGCGCGTTACACACTTTTATCCTCTTTGATATATTTGTCGAGAGATTATTACGACACCTACAAGTTTTTCTTTTTATATAATATAATGATAATGATAATGATAATGAGAGCGATACAGCATGTAACGATTCTAGAAATTATCGAGTTCTCGTAATTTACGTACACTGGTAAGGTAAGGAATTCGTTCGTATTTTTTTATTTTTCTACACTCGTAGTCGAGTCAATATAAACGCTTGTTACCTAAAAAACAAATAACTCTGCACGAAAGGTAAGATGACTTAAGTATTAATCAGCGAAATTTTACATCCGGCATTGATCGAATCACGAAAATCATGTTTTTTTTTGTCTCAGTTATGATATTTTCGATAACTCAATAATACGCTAATTTTTTTTTTTTTTAATACGCCAATAAGTTATACATTTGAAATTTAATATTAATTATTTTTTTCACATATTTAGACAAAATGATTAATTATTATCATTGAAATGAAAAATATATTTTCGACAAAAAGTTGAATAATTCCTTTTTCTTGACGAACTAACATTAAGTGCTGTAGCGAATTTCTCATACTTTTAACAAGCGAACGCGCGTAAAATGTACAAAATGCAATCGCAATTATAACGAGTGTAATATAATGCGAGTCTAAAGGTGTTCGAAGCGGTGCGACATTGGAGAACATTGTTTTATTGTTGCAGTTTATGGCGGGTCCGAGGTATCCTGCAGGACCAAGACCCGGTGTGCGTATGCCACAAATGGGAAATGACTTTAACGGGGTAGGTCACGATTCCTAAGATACATCTTACGTACATACGACTTGTCGTACATAAATCCTACGCGAACTCATTGGCTAATTGTTTTTTTTTCTTTCTTTTTCTTAATGTGTGCAGCCACCAGGACAGCCAATGATGTCAAACAGTATGGACCCGACAAGACAAGGTAAGCGAATTCGTTCGTACGTTACAAAAAAAAAAAAAGAACAACTACTCAGTCTTTATTTTTTCTTTTTTGGTATTGGCAAGCGTTTCGAAAGGAGAATGACTTAGACGCATGAGTATCAAAAACCACACAGCAAAAAATGAACGAGTACATATATATATATATATTATAACGGAACGGCTTACCCCCAACGATCTTTCGTTATAAGTCGAATGAAATTGTTACAATACCCGAATATTCGTCTGTTCTTTCACTCTCCGCTCTGCGAGGTCTCGTCAGTGAGAGGCATCGAGAGTTTGATCACACTAATTTAATCAATTCAGCCGCACGGATGTGCTACACTCTTATCTGTAAAATATCTAGTATCCTCAATCTTATTGTTGCTACGTTCTTTTTATTTGAGTCAGCTCACCTTAATCAACGAACAACTGTAAAACGTCTGTCGTGATCTGCAAATCTGTATTCTTTTTTATTTCTATTTTTTTATTCTTTCTCACCCTGTCTGGTGATGAATAAATATTCACTTTTTGAACGTTGAGAAGACTTAATTTTCTTTCTTCAATATTAAATCTCTGAATGGCTCTAAGGAAGCTTTCGAAGAAAAAAAAAACAAAACTATTATCAGTAGACGATCCCTATCGCTTCCCGATAAGGAAAATATATTCCTGTTACTATTTCGAATATCCTAATTAATGATTTCTATGCAAATCATTTTATAGAAATCACGAATTGTTACTATATATATACATATATATATATATATATATATCTTTTTTTTTTTTTTTTCCAAAATTAATTATAAATCGGATTGGATTGCTGTGATGTGGAGTGGATTGGTTTTTGAACTTGGTCCTCGTTACGAACAGTGGGCTCAGTTGAATGAATAATGGAAAAATAATGAACTCTACTGAACTTGAATGAAATTGACGAACATCTTAAAAGTTTTACGGAGATTTGAGGCTGTACACCACTGCGAAATAACTAGGCTCTGCCGCCATCAACTTTTGACCTTACCTACCTGCCGTACTAATGTGTGCTCTTGTGTTCCTCAGGCGAAGCCGGAGAGTTTGTAGGGTGGCAAGGTAGGAAGCAAACCCAGCAACCGAATCACACTCACATGACTTAGTCAAGCCTCTAACTTCTCAATAGTTTTTTATTTCTCCTCTGTGCCCTCTCATTGTTTGTTTCTTCTATACCAGCCGACACATCACACTTAGCTTTATCTAGTGTCGCTAAAAACCTCTTTTTCTTGACGTTTTTAATCCTTAAAAAAAAAAATAAAAAGAAACATCTGTCTAATAGAATTTTGTTGATGGCTCTCGATATCCTTAATCGATGTTTCTAATCCAAGGATCATTCAACGCCATTCGAATAAAAGAAATTATTCGATTTGCCATTCTGACTATAATCAAAATTATCATTCGAAAATTGTTTTCTTTTTTTTTTTTCTTCAAATATATAAAAAATATATATTCGCAATTAATTTGTCAGAATGAATATTCCAATGATCTGTTATCGAAGTGTTGGTTATCCCACCATTTGTGTTACTAATTTTCATCACGACGGAATCGTATTTTAGTTAAAATTGTTATGTACAATTATTAAAAGAGCTAGTCATGATGTGATATTTTTGGTTATCAAAATTCTGTGATTCGGGTGTACAAACGTGTAACAATGGGAATGGCCGATGAAATTTTCTTAAAGATTTTCGTGAAGATTAAAAGTCGAGTTTCTCACATGCAATTGGTACGAGTTTAATGAATTTCCGAGGATTTTAACAAAAGTAGAATCGTGTACGCGGCGTTAGTTTTACGAAAAATCTGCCCGACATTATAAAATACAAAACAAATGTCTTTTTAAATCTAACACATCCGCACTAGAAGTATTCATGCGATTTTTCGCCGTAACTGCGCACTGTGCTCGAAATCCGGTTATATATATATATATTTTAATATGATGTTTATGGAATATAACGCGAAAGAAAAACGTGAAATTTACGCACTATGTTTCCTGTTTAGCTTCTACACGTCGACACCCATATTCACATTCCTCATATAAACGCAGTTGGGGTTTTTTCAATGTCTTAGAAATAGATATCGTACTGTGCCGTTCCCATTTCTCTCCAGCATGTGCCTCCTGCCGTGTCAATGTGTGTGTTTCGTTTACTATATATCGCTATATCAGCATACCATTCCCACCACCAAGCCACGTTCTTGCTTATTGTATCTGTGTTTCTGATTCCGGCAAAGAGTGTTTCCAATTTAAATACAAATCAATAATTGTCCATTAAGGAAAGTTCGTGAAATAAAGTCGTTTAATAAAAAAAATTGATAATAAATCATTGTATTTGGATTCGATCACGCTTTGCAGCCAATTGTCAAATAAACGATTAGCAATTAGTTATTAACCTAATGTTAAATAGAGGTCTATGGAATATTCGTGGGCGTAAATATGGTCGGAAATTACTGTTTGACTTTTCTGTAGGACCACCAGGGATGAATCCCATGAATCCGAGAATGAACCCACCAAGAGGACCGGGTATGGGCCCCATGGGTCCTGGTAGTTACGGCCCTGGTATGCGAGGACCTCCACCCAACAGTAGTTTGGGGCCCGGAGGACCCGGAGGACCTGGAATGCCGCCGATGAGCATGGCTGGACCCGGCGGAAGGCCACAGTGGCAACCTAACACGTCTACGGTATGTTTGTCTCTAAGCAATATTTATTTTATTTTTCATTCTATAATTCCATGTAAGATTATTGGCATAGAAGATATTTATTTTATGCGCGCCAACGAATTCAACATCGACAGAATTGAACTTTTTACATTTTCTTCAACAGCCAATGAACTACTCGTCATCCTCGCCGGGTAACTACGGCGGACCACCCGGATCGACCGGACCGCCCGGACCCGGCACACCGATAATGCCAAGTCCACAAGACAGTAGTAATAGCGGTGGTGAAAATATGTACACGATGATGAAACCAGTACCTGGCGGAAATATGCCCGGGGTTAGTATCGCGACGAATTGATGGCATTTTAAAAAATTTGTAGTCGTATGGACTGTGTGATTAAAATGTTTGTGATTGAGCAGGACTTTCCTATGAGCGGCGGACCCGAAGGCGGACCTATGGGTCCTATGGGACCGAACACGATGGGTCCGGTATTAAACGGTGACGGACTCGACGGCATGAAGAACAGTCCGGCAAACGGTGGACCCGGCACACCGAGAGAAGACAGTGGCAGCGGCATGGGTGACTATAATCTGGGTGGTTTCGGCGGTCCCGGAGAGAATGTGAGTATGAGCAGGTTCTTTAACGAATCCCTGTATAGTCAATGAAGTTTTTTTGTTTATGATGAAAAAAAAAAGAGAAAAAAAAATACTATACCGTAGTTGCATAACAGCAATCAAATAACGAATCTTTGCGTGCCTGAATGCGTGCACCGTACCAATACAACGCGTGTAGTTCTGTGCAAGCGGGCGCGCGAAAACTCGTTGGCTCGTTACGGAAACGCATGCAATCCAAATCGCGCATAAAATCACAAGCGCTTACGCTCAGGTCTTTCAAAAGCAAAACGATGAAGAAAAAAAATAATACTAATAATAAAATGGAAATAAAATAACGGAAATGAAATATTTTGTATCAGCAAGTCGCGCGACGCTAATTCTCAATCTTCGACTTATTCCAAATGGCGCTATCCGATTAATCTGTAGCCGTAAAAGTCTTAGTAGGTTTTGTTTGTTTCTTGGGGAACTGAAAAATCGGTGGGTCGGTAGACACTTTCATCTTTTAGTATTTCACTAAATAAAAAAAAAAAAAACAGAGACGTCGCTGCGCGGTATCCACAGAGATCGAGAGTTGCGTCGAACACGCGTATGGTAACGCGTCATCGATGCTTCTCTTCTTTTCTCGCCACGAGAGAATTAAACCGGGCATAAACAGATGTTTCCACCTGTTTACATCTTTTGAGCTGTCACCCAAGTTCGCTCAATAAATGTAATTAGCTACAACATCTCTAAACTCTCTCCTTAAGAGAATTTGGATACGTGATCGATGCTCAGACATTAAGAAGAAGAAGAAGAAGAAGAAGATGAAGATTAAAAAAAAACGATATTCTTCCATATTAAACATATCTGTCCAATCTTCGCGACTATTATTCGCTCGGGTTTATTCATTCAGAGTAACTACATACGTGCACGTTCTGTATTTCTCGACAGTTTTTTTAAAACTCAATTCGCCTTGGATCCAGCTTCAAGTTCATAGACGTCGGGTAGACTTCCCGGTTAATCACACAATGAGGAAGGGGATTCGTACGAAACGACTAGCGAGAGAACACGAGTTAAGCGCGTCCCGTGAAAGCTCGCACGGGACCGTTTGTCACATACTAGACCTATTTCCGAA
The DNA here is from genome assembly GCA_963942595.1 of Cylloceria caligata. Classification (NCBI taxonomy): domain Eukaryota; kingdom Metazoa; phylum Arthropoda; class Insecta; order Hymenoptera; family Ichneumonidae; genus Cylloceria; species Cylloceria caligata. The sequence continues at coordinate 5,887,869 of OZ012707.1, read as the reverse complement.
AGATCGTGAGACTGCACGAAGATGCTGAATTTATTATTTTTTTTTCTAACATTTTTTTTATCTATCAATCTATTGTCAATCGCATCCACCCTGAAAAATCCCACCATAAATCGTTTAGACTAGAGTTTAAGTAAGAATTTACGCCGTATAATGAGCAAGTTACTTAATTGCCACTACCGCCATACCGCACTATGTATAAGCTTCGCCTAATACTTGCAAGGTTGAAATCTTATTACCTTCATCTTTTTTTTTTACCAATGTTTTATCGCTACGTTCTTTATTGTCAAGGCTACATCGTCTTTAGTTAGCGTCTAAATTGTCATTAGCCGAGACCCCCCTCCCCCATGCCCCCGACCTATTATTTATATTTATTTCTGAAAATGATTGAAAAACACTTAAAAAACACTCATACACACACACACACACACACCCACACACAAACACAAAAACAAAATACTTAGCTCGTAAGCGAAGGTGCCTGAAGTACGAAAGGCTGTTACTCGTAACTGTCCACCACTGTGATTTGGTCGCATAATTTTCTTAACTCGATTTTTTTTATATATGCACTATGTGTCTCTCTCGTTCTCGTATATATTTTCATCCATACGAAATCCTTTTTTTTTTTCTTCTTTTTTGTTGTTGTTAAATTACGTTCTTGCAATCACTGGCTGGTTTGTTGTCCCATTCTAGAGTCGTCGAAGCGTGTCACGCGTGGCGAGCACACGATTTTTCCATTGATCCCTTTTATCTTGCCAATTTTTCGAAGAAAATACTTGCAAACGCGATTATTCGTGTAATATTGTCGCGAGCGGCTGTTTGATAGGGCCAAGCCCAAAGCCCCGCGAACACGGCAAATATTGAGACGACGCGTCCCATTTTCTAGTCGCTCTTATGATTTAATCGTGATTCTCGTGTTAAATAATAATAATAATAATAATAATAATAATAATAATAATAATAATAATAATAAATATTGCTAGCTCTTTCAATTAAAGTTTCCAATGTCAAGATCGCAACGCTCTTTAATGGGTAAACAAATCCAGTTGAGGTCAGACAGAGAGTCCCTCCACTATTTTGCTCATTATAATAAACGGCAGCTATTCGCATCGCAATGCCTCGTGGGTGCCGATTGCCGCTTTCAATAATTGCTCAATTAAACCAATTCGACTTTGTACATAGTCGGTAAAGGGGTACAGGTGACTGGGGAATGAGGAAGGTGGGTTATCATCCAGAGAGACAGACGAACGCGTAGATTTTTCTTTTCTTTTTTTTTTTTTTTTACGATAAATATTGAACGCGACGGGCTTGTTTGTTTTTCTCTCTTTTATAGTACGTATTTTTATACAAATTTACATGACAAACTCAAACTTTCTTTTACATAGTATATAAGCATAATAGTTTAATCTCTGTCACGTGAATTTTTATACGTTTACGACGAGATTTTTTCTTACGAATTTGTAAATATTCTTTCTCTCTATTTCTCCTCGTTAAAAGTTTCTTTACATATTTTCCAATGTCTTGCCTGATATAGTAAAGGAGTCATACGGCCTTATTTTGTGCAGCATGCTAACTTGTTTATAAAATGGCCTACGGGATATATATAAATGCATAATCATGTGTAAATAATATATTAATTAATTGAAATATCAATTCGCACCGTGGTCCGGTCGACGAGTGTGTCATTTATTATTTTACTATCGCGTGTATGTTATTTCAAACTTATTCATTATTATTATTATTTCTTTTTCTCTTCGTTGTATCTATCGTATTCGATGCACCTTGAGCTTTGGGGGATCAAGTTTCGCTAGTGTGTCGAGGTGTCGGTTAATCCTTTGATGAAGGCTCGCCACAGGCAATTGCGAGGCAAAGAGTGTCGCCGAATAATACCTGAAGTACTTGAAGAATCGAGAAGGAGGAGGAATGTTATATAAAAACGTTACTATTTTTGTATGGATATAAGGACACGTATAGGCAGTGTGAGTACTGAACCTAAATGATTGGAGAAAAGCCGAAGAAGAGGTTGGGATAGGCTGTATTTTAAGACAAGAGAAGATGAGGAAAAAAAAAAACAAAACACAATAAAGTGAATAAACAAAAACAAACAAATAAAAAAATATGGAATCCATCCGTCCGCAGGTGGTTATAGGTCAGTACCAGACTATGCTGTACTGCTATTAGTTACTTTTAACTTAAACACCTAAATACATATTAACGATTCAATGTAACACGTAACGAGAAAAACAAAATGAATATGAAGTGAAGAAAAAAAAAAAACAAAGAAAAAAAAAACAAAAGCGCGAGCACGAAATTTTGGACCAGCGGCTGTGGTATAAAAAAAAAGATCGGCGGGACACATTGGTTCAATGATGTTTTTTTTTAAATATTTCAACAACATGACTATCGCATACATGACACACCGTGTTTTTAACGTTCACAAATAATCGCCGGTCCAAAACGTCGTTCTGGCCATTCGGGCTTGACAAATATACACTCGACGCCGAAGGTACGCTTACGTTCCAAGATTCGTTTTGTTATTCTAGAACCCAAGGACTTTCTCCGATCTTATAATTGAATTTCTTTTCAACGATGATCGATATATCGTTATCCGCATATATGTCGATTATCGAGGCGCCAAGAGGCGACACGGACAGGATAAAGATACGAGGCACAAAGAGGCACCCGTTTGTCGATTCGTTAGTCGTAGATTTCATTGAAACGGTTTGAAGATAAACGAAAAGAAAAAAAGCGAAACCATCGAACGATTAAGTAGACGTTTATTAGAGGAGAAGTCGAACGAACGGAAGGATGAGAGGGGTTAACGAGATAACTAAAATTAATACGCGAATTTTTGCCCGCGTTCAATTTATCAACGAACAAGAGAAAAAGAAAATATTGGGAAAAAAAAACAACAAAAATCTAAACGTTTTAATTAGCATGACCGAATTGCCGCACGTACTTGCTCGTACTTTGTCGTTCCATTTCATCTCTTAACAGAGACATGACACTGAAAGAAAGGGAGAGAGTGAAAGTGCGCGTGTGTGAGAGCAAGAGAGGGATGTCTTTAAGTCTTGAAGTGTAAACGCACCTTGGTACTCTTAAAAAATACCGATTAACTCAATTACTCCCTCACGTTGTAAGCTATATTACGTCTGATTAATGAGAAATAAGAAGAAGAAAAAGAAAAAAGAAAAAAAAAACATAATATGCCTACGCCAAGGGAGATCGAGACAATAAATGTAATCCTGTTACACTGAGAATAACTGCGTTTTTCTTTTTATTTGTAAATACCCAAGCAAAAAGGTGCTGGCTATCCGGAAGTATTTTAATATAATACTAATAACTTTGTCTGTCTGTTTCGTCGTTACCGCGTGCATTAATATATTCACGTTTTTTCATTCGCAGAATTACGCCGTGTGTTTCATGCCGTTGCCGCCTCCCACATCCGCACCCAAGACACACGCACTTCTCTCTTTATTTGTTTATTTTTTCTCTCCCCCACCAATAATCTGCTACCACGTTGTACATTTTTTTTTCGATAATTTTTTTCTCCTCGTTTTCTTACTTCCTCATATTGTTTTTTTTTTTTTACCCTCGACACACCCTCACGCCAGCTTGGAACGAGTGAAACACACGTTCTGTGACCGCGTTTAACTCGAAAATCAAGGCGATTGAACATGAGATACGGAGACAAAAAAAAAGAACAAAATTAATATAAAAATAAATTAAAATATAGTTCTGGTAATTTTATATAGTACTAGGCTGTACTGACCTGTAGCACATGGATGCGTGAGCCGGATTGCGATTGTGGATTGCGAATTAGCGTTGTACCGTTTAGAGTGACAAAAGAAAAAAGAAAGATACTTGCAATAAGAGTTTCAAGAAGATTTTTAAAACCCGAAACGTTAATAACTGAAACGAAAGAGAGATAGTAGCTACGGTTGCTGTCTTTTGTCTTGTTGTTGTATTTTGTAAAGAAAAGTTAAATAATAATAATAAAGAAATAAAAATCGGTGAGGTGTGGGTGCGTGTGGGGGGTGGGAGGGCTAAAAGGCGAGAGCGAGATTTCGCTCGTTCGTGAAATCTCGAGGATAACGAACGGCGGTAAAATTAATAACGAATCGCGTCGGTTAATTTGCTTGATCTATCTCTTAACGTCCATGTGTTGTGGGTCAGAGCACCCTATTTATTTATTTACTATAACGATAATGACGAGACAATTTAGAAAAAAAAAAAAACTAAAAAAAAAATAATAATAAGAAAGAAACGTAATAGAAAGAAATACGATTTTGACAAATTGTGTCACTACGAACTCGTCCTTAATTATAAAAACGTATCTAGTATATCACGATTCAATCGAACGACCGAACGTGGATTTCTTTGATCGAGCGCCCGGCCCCACCAACGCACCACCACACCGCACTGTATGTATACGCTGCTGCTCTCTATCCGCGTATGCTATTCCCGGCGCGGTCCAGCATTCGAACTAAAATTGATGAACGTTCGGTCGGGCTGAGCTGGACGAGATCGGAGGGGCCCGAACGATGACAAAAAGAAAGCCGACAGAACGCACGTCGTATTTTGGTGAGAAAAGCTGGCGTCGTGCTCTGGCTTTGGTAGACGCGGTGAAAATAGCAAGCGCGGCAAGTAACATACGAGAAGCTCTCGCTGCCGCTGGGTTGTTGCACCGACGTTAACGTGTAACCGGCCTGGTTGTTGGTTGGTTCGCAGGATCAGAACGAGTCGGCAGCCATTCTCAAGATCAAGGAGAGCATGCAAGAGGAGGCCAAGAGGTTTGAGAAGGATTCAGATCATCCAGATTATTTCATGCAATAACTCTCCCCGAGTCAGTGGACCTCGCGACACCCGACTTGCGCTTTCGCGGATCTGTGACCAAAAAAAATATTTACGCGAAATACACACACACGCACACACACACACACAAAACAATTGCGAACGAAAAACAAACGTCGTATTATCGTGCGGTATACGCTGTGTATGAAAAGAAAAAAAAAGAAACGAAAGAGATTAAGCCAGCATGAGCGCGTCTCGGCAAACGTTCCACGACCGAGCGCTTTCTTCTTCCTTGTCGCGATCTTCGTCGTCGTCGTACACGATACTATTATTCAATTTGCAATGAACACTAAAAATAACAACAAAAACAACAACAACAACAACAACAAAAATGCACGCACGCGCACATATCCACGTACAAGGAAATCCCACACACCGTCAGCGTCGATTGTGAGATTACAACTCGCCATCCTTCTTTACTTACCGCCCGGAGTAAACGAGAAATATTGATCTGTCGGTTGTAATTGCATCCGGACAAGATCAACGCACAACAATTCGCATAAATCTTCGTTCTCCTGTATCTTCCTTCTATCTTCCCTCACACTACATCGTCTACTGTACGATGCACCGCAAAACGAATATTTTTTTTTCGTTAATCACTTTTGCAAACGGTGAGAAAAAAAAACAAAGATTACCGTATTACACTGTTAATAGAAGAGGACGTAAACCGAAACCTCGGAGGAAATTATAATATCGTAGGCTATTGTAGTATAATTCTCGCGGGGTCGTGTGAACTTTGTCGATTTCGCCGAACGATAAAATAAGCGATTGGTACGATGATTATGTAATTGGTTCTGTAAAGGGATAAACCCGTATGAAGAAAAATTGTTAGTTGACATACCAATCTCATAGTTAGTTGTTCTGTAGATATAAAACTAATTAGTTGGTATAATAAAGTTGGTTGGCAAAACTACTTTATTTGGTTAACGCGACAAATTAGTTTTGTGGATCTCGTAAGTTATCAACCAACTAATTGTATTGATATGTCAACAAACAGTTAATTTTCAGTGTTTCTGAAATATTTTTTCTTTTTCGATCGACGCAGGTTCGAAACTCGTGTCACAGACCATAACGAATCGATAAGTACGTAACACTAGGCAACCGATTTGTCGAAAGGTGTGATATGTGTTCAAAAGACCCCTCCGGACGCGTCCGTTACGTGAGAGTCGAGGAGAAAGAAGGGAGAAGTTGAATTCCCCACGTTCGGTGTCTCGACGAGATTTCATTCGAGAAACCCTCGGGACGGGGAAAGGTTCTCGTGCCAAGTATCGATTAATTTTCTCCGCTTTCTTCTCGTCTCGCACAGATTCGCGTCAATCTCGCTCTCGCTTAGAGACTTTCGCGAAAAATTTGGCCAGTGTGCGGTTAAATCCGCGTTAGAACGAAGCAAAGTCGCGAAACAGAAGGAGAGAGAGAGGGAGGATGAGGTATATCCTCCCGGTAGAACAAACCGATTTCACGATTGTTGTTATTACAGCTGCGATGAAAATTCAGTACGAGGCAAACCACAATCGCGATATCGGGAAAAGATAATAATTTTCGTGGTGGGTAGGTAGATGATCGAGTGGAAAAGTCCTCGGCAACGGGAAATCGGGAATCGACTAAGATATGGTGTAATAAATATTGGAAGAGATAGCCAGCGATCCGGGCTTAGGGATCGAATTTACATCGATACCTCATTCGGACCAACTACGAGAAAAAGTAAAAAAGTAAAGAAAAGAAAATAAGAGAAAACGTCAATTGTCCAATGGTGACGAATTTGATTATTCGCTGTCGCAGTCAAAGCGAATTAAATTTTAAAGAAATGAAGAACAAACACTCGTGAACGTGGATATATATGCGTGACAGAAGCGCGTGCATTACGTCGGATATTTAGGGTCGGTTATTATTTCTATAATTTTTCAGTTCCTTTGTAATTTGAGTTAACTAATTAGCGCATCCAATCGGGAAGACCGAGGGCCGAGAATTTGTAATGAAATATACAAACTTTTAATGAATCCCAGGGCATTCGCGACGAAAGGGAATTAATATTATTGATTAATGAGAAAAGTATATGTATATATACAATATATATATACAAATACATGTATACGGAGGAAGTTTTTTTTTTTTTTGCACGAATCGTGATTATTATATGTTGCGAGGATAGGGGCCAAGACCGGTAGTCGATCGATTGCGCAGTCGCACTCGATCGATTGCCAGCCGAACGCGGTTCTCTCGTCGTCCGAATCGAATTATATGCTATTTAATAATAATAATAATAATAATATATCTATGTATGTATGTATTGTTATTATTATTATTATTTAAAATATATCGGTGCAATCGTTGCTCGCTTATCTCGTGTGCGAAGATATGCATTCGGATTTAATTATGTGTATACACCCCCGATCGAATGGCGAACAGGCAAAAGTGATGTAACGAATTATTAAGAAGAAGGATCAAAGCATGCGCTTACCTCACGCATTTGGTCTTCGAATTCACGCGTATAATTAACGACATAATTGTAGGTATCCTGTACGAGTATAGCAAAACATTAGACTAAAGAGAATACAAGTAATTAATTATGAAACAATGAAAATAAATGTCATCTATCCTACCAAAAAAAAAAAAAAAAACAAAGAAAACAAACAAACAAATACGTCAGTCGCTCGTCTCTTCTTTTAAAACTCGCCGTTTACGAAGCTGAGGAAAAAGGATGAATCCGTTAACGGCATTGAATAAGCGAAGCAGGTAAGTGCTGTATAAAATTAAATCTAGACTGTAAGCGTTTAGATAATTAAACGATAAAGTTGAGGTATCGAATTTAACGATCGGTGTAGGTCAAACCTTTGGCGACTGATGTCGAATTCTATAAATGGATATCACGTAGGGAAGCTACATCTGCGTTGGCATCCACGAAAATTGGCAATCGTTCTGGCACAAGGACGACGAGACTCTTACTCGTTGATAGATACAAGGAAGATGCCAACTTTAACAGGAGAGACAGTAAGGCAGCATAATATAAGTAGATGTTGTCTATAATGTTACGCTACGATAGACAAACGTACTTAAATATAAATACAGTACAGTAAATAAAAAAGGCGTGCAAATTTGCACATCGCTTCTTCATGATTCTCACCAACTCACGGAATTTCTACGGGTAATGGTTAACACGATTCTGGCTTCATCATAGAGAAAATGACATTAAGTAAAATAGTTAATTTCATAAAGGTTAAATCCCTCGATCGATTGTTATAAAATTTAAGACCAATTATCATCGTTCCCTCCCTAATTTTTATATCAAGTTTCAGGACGATAGATGAAAATTTACCAAAGTTAAAGCAAACATTTGTATTTATTTCGAAAAATTACGAAATATTCATGATTTTATGAAATCTGAACGCCTCGATCGATTCTTGCCAAACTCAATACCGAACAACCATGCCACCTGGCTTATTCTTGTAGAAAGTTTCAAGTCGATAGCTAAAAATGTACGACAGAGGGCGTACATCCTTTTTTTCGAAAAATTCAAACAACCATGAAGTGAGAGACACGTTTGCGATTTGGGCGAAAATTACAGCGAACTTACGGTGGTTCCGACCCGACCCATGTGCAACGTTTCAGGATAATCCAGAAACCCATTCTCTAGATATATTCGTTGCAATTTTCCAAGCTCATCATACACACAAGCACGGATTTTTTTTCTAAATATGATTTCTCGACGTTTTGACACTTTTTAGATACTCCGATAGTAAAATCTCGGGAATTTTTTTTTCACTCCAACAGCTTATGAAAAAGAAAAATGATTTTACCGCTGTTGATACTGTTACTTACCGCCTTTGACTTTTGACCCGCGTTTTTCTTATGGGAAATAATTCACAGTTGAAGTCTGCAACTTTACAGTCCGATATCTACAGATTTATCAATTAACAAAAAAAAAAAAAAAAAAAAAAAAAGCTGATGCTGAATTAACTTTTTTCACTAGTTTCAACGAATTATTTATTGATTTTTTAAATCCCATAATTAGTCACAATGTATAAGAGCCCACTTACCATGGGGAAAGGTAAGAATACAAACTGGGAGCCCTTCCGGCGCAGTGTACCGCAAAACCTCGTAGAATCGAGCGCGAGGACGAGATTATTGGCAGAGGAAGTAGAGAAGAAGCTGTGCGGTAGCGTTCGAATAGATCGAGAGTAGGATGAGGTCAGAAGAAAGAGGGACGAGCGTGCTTATCGTGCATCGTCTCGAAACGCTCCTTGGGCACCTTTGGCGATGCCACCCTTTTTTACAACCCCCTCGCGGACCCACGAACAGCATTCGTGTAGTCCTAATATCTATATAGCACGAGCAAAGTGTGTCGTCGTCAACATTCTCGTCGCAGCTTCTGTCGTCTCATCCCAGAGGCCCCGAACCTTCACGACGACGACGACGTACGGCAGTGGCTGACGTTCGCGAAAAAAGCACGTCGATGTGCGATAGAGGTGAAGTCTGAAACGTTGCAAAGTTGAAATGTATTCCTGAGCTCCCGGCTCACGCGAACAACAAATTAATTTTCATGCCATAGAGCATTATTGGATCCAACCGAAGATAATAAAAAATTATTTTCCGAAGCAAATACTATCTTCTTTTCTGAAACAAGAATGATTTGTGGAAGTGAAAGGCCCGTTGTACCTGTAGAAACATCCACGTATTCATACAAGTTCCGAAAAACTTTCGCTTCAGGGAAAAAATTATCGCTCCGGCGGTTGGATGGTTGTTATCGATAGGATTTTTTTTTTAAATCAACGCAAATATTGTTATCTGCAACAATAACGGTTTCTAAAGGAGAAAACTTTCCTTTAAATAATAGAAAAATTCTACATCCTGATATGCTTTGGTTCGTCTTGGCAATAAACTATATCATTTCGATAGACGATCGATACTGAGAGTTCATTTGTTTGTTTAACACAAGAAGAACATTGTACCACTGCAACAACGACGGTTCCTGAAAAAAAAAACTCGTTTACACATTTTTTTTTTTCAATCGCAAGGCTAATTCTGTCCTATGCAACAATGACTGTTGTTGCATGCCAACATTTTATTTTACATTGGAGAACAACACGTTCGTTCAAACGAAAGTCTATAGCTTTTGGTTAGTGGAGTTACTATAACTTTATTTATCTTTCACAAGGAGAATCTTGCAATATTGATCTCTTTACGTAAAGCGGAATTATATTCTTTCCGCTTGATTATAATTATGGACACTGTTGCATCTATTTTGCAATATAGAGAAATTAAATTACCAAGTAATCGGTAGTTTCAGCTTTGTTAGGTTGATAGATAGGTCATAGCTTCAAATTCCGTGGTACAGATCCAAAATTTTCATCGCCCGAAATCCCAACGATTACTAATGACAAAATATGTCTGAAAAAAAAAAAAAACGATGTTTGTGGTTTATTTTTAATACAATTTATATTTTAATTCATTATTTTGTTTTTCCTTGTGCGTAAATCAGGGACAGCAAAATATTATTGGTTTTCCTAACAAATCAGATCTATGCCGCCATCAATGATCTGTTTTTTTTTTGTTACTAAAGCAAATTAATGAATGCTGCGACAATATATATTATTTGCTTAGCTAACAAATCAAACAGTAGCAAATCATTTTTGTTATGGCGACAATCGGTTATATTCTCACTGTATTGGGAAACAAAATTTGCTGCGGTAGCATTGCCTATGTCGTGACTAATGTGTTTCTCTCGCCATATAGGAAGGATACAGTTTTTCATTGAAACGAGGGTCTTTCAGAAGTCAACCTTACAACTTTGCAACGTTTCAAACTTCACCACTATGATATGCACGGGGGAGAGAGAGAGAGAATGAATCTTGGTTATATACAATTCGCTGAGTCTCTGGATAAGCGCGACGTACGATGACGGATTTCAACAATCTAATTTATCGCCGTAGAAATACGTCAGAGAAGACAGTAATTTTTCACGCTTTTCCAAACTTCTATTTTTATTGCGACAGAGTAGATGTACCGATTGCAATTGTAATTTTTCACGCCTTTTCGAACTTTAATTTTTATTGCAGCAGGGTAGATGTACCGATTGCGGCTAACCCTTTAGGTTTATCTAACTTTAAAGTTTTGTCGTTAGAAAAATAACTATTAAAACGGTCTCGTTCTTGTATTGTCTTATTTGTAATAATTACAAACTTCACCGTTATGTCAGTTGTAGCCATGGGTGGGTTTTAATGAATTATAACATTCTTGAGCGTAAAATTTGTATTTTCCTTGAAAGACATATTACATTAATATTCTCATTAAATAACTTTGGAGAAGCGAGTAATGCTATGGAATACACACATATGGTACAGAGGCCACAATAACAATTCGTCACTCTCAAATGATTGGTACAGCTCTAAATAATGAAAAATATTATTGTTTTATGCATATTTGGTTGACTCGTAACGACACAATATTACAGTTTTGACACAGCCGCGATATTAACTTATATAGAGGAACTACAGCTTTTACTGTGAAAAAACGTTAACATTTTGAGACTATAGTGCAGTGCCGACATAGATAGCGTACGAAACTTAAGATACTTCTGCCGTGAAAGCGTTTTGAACGGTGATACCTTAATTTTTTATATAGTCAATTTTGAGTAATTACGGAGCCGTTAGCAAAATTACAAGTTCGGTCACGGTCTATTGGAAAGAGAAATAAATAATCCAAAATCGAGATTTTAGTATGGGATCTTATGAAAGAACGATCGAATCGCGACTTCAGGTCAATTATTTGTATATTTCGAAACGAGATTAATAAAATAGAAAATGTGTCACGCGTTCCTTAGACATTACGGATATTTTCTGATTTAAAAAAGAGAAGGTCGCGGGACATATGTACGAGTTATTTCACGTTAACAAATACGGGACTAGATCAGATTGACGTACGCGTTATAATATAATAATGGCGCGAAAGTTTGGCAATAACGCGTTGTAGCGGACGCCTGGTTGAACAATGCTATACGTATATTATCGTGGTAATAAACCATTTGTAAGCACAGAAACTATGAAAGAAAAATAGATACGTACATAAAAAAGCCTAAAATCCCTTCCTTTTGGGTCGAGAGTCCATGATTCGAATTTGTTATAGTCACAGCTTCTGTATGCATACTTTCTTCTCGGATAAAATAAAACCTAACCTCACTTATTAGCACGTGTATCAAGGACAAATTAAACAAACTAGTAGCTTCAAAACGCCGCGCCAGCAATCGAGCAATCGCCTTTCGCGGATCGCGGAGGCGTACATCGTACGTAGACGACGCGTGTACGATATTGTCACGTTCCTGACTAGTTTGTCGATCTAATGATAATCATAACTTGATAATAGTCAAATCAACATTAATAATTATAAATTGTTCGTCAATTGGCCACATTACATAATTACGCTACAGTAAAAGCTTTTAATTATTTGTGCTACAAGATTCGGGATACACTTTTTATCGAATAATATCGTCCCTAGGGTCTATGAGTTCAGCGTTACTGCAGAACTACCTTAAGGGAAGGCAAAATACTGACACCACGCTATCGGTGTACAAGAGTGACATCACCGCATCGGGATCGCGTGTGCGCGAGAGAAAGTTTCCCAGGTGTCACTTAGGTACATCATAGAATTAGTATTTCGCTTCGCTTTAAGGGAAGGTTCAAGTCACGTGATCTACGATCCGGGAATCCGCAAGTACGAGATTTCTGGTAATTGTCGGTTTTGTGGGGTTCACTGCGTGAATGCAGCACTCTCTGTACATCCTTACAAAAATCTGGTATCGAGAAAAATGTGTTGAAAGATTTGAGGTGAACTGTCGGTACCTAGCCTCACCTTAAGATCAATGTATGAAATCAAGAACTGTGATGGATGAGATAAAGAGTGATAATGTATACTTCTTATGTATATTTCTTATGAATTGGAGTTTAATCACATCAAGCATAGAGAGGTTTCGTGGCGCTGTCTTTTGCGATAACGAAGCGGATTTTGAGGATCTTTATCCGTTTTAGGAACATGCCAATGATCGGATATAATTACAAGGTATGAAGTAGTGATTGGCAGGCGTGATCAATAACTGTAATTCGAAATATAAATTAATTTTGCAGATTTATAAAAAGAAAAAAAAATTCTTTTTTTGATAAACTATTTACACATTTTCATGTGCAAGTTATCGTAGACAATTTATGACATTATATCAATGTTTATCATCATGTTGCTACGACCAATGACTAGATTATGTCTACCTTAGATGCAAAAGTGCGCAAGGGAATAAAATGTTCAATTTAATATCAGACTTTAGGTTCACTGCTCAAGAGTAAAAATATTAAAAATGTTATAGTTTGATGTAGATTAAATGAAATTAAATGCTTTACCAAGGCGGCTATTTATTTTATCTAACAAATGGCTGACGATACTTTTAAGTATGCACACATCTGTGTTTTACGCTGTCATTCAATGAAACTATGTTGTCGTAAAGTTTCCGACGTATACCGAAAGTTATTCAATTATACATAATTGTAAAGTTGAAAATATGTCACATCATCTGGTATTATTCTCGTTGGTATGGAGTATTTTTGTTACCATAAAAAAACAAACACAGAATAGACATAACCCTTAAGGGATTCATACATTTAACTCTATTTATCACTTTGAATATCAATGACATAATAATAAAAATATATAAGTAATGCCAACGATCAGATGGATAACATTTAAGACCGAAAAGATAAAGAAATGTTTAAGGCACAGCTGGAATTTTTTTTTTTTTTTATTACGCGCCCAATCTGATTAGTTTGGCCAACCAATAAGCTCGTTGATTTAACTAAAAATGTATACGCGTGTAATGTATAGTATATGCGCCATATTCAACTATTCTTTTAGTTTTCAACTAAACCGTATTTTTGTATAAAATGTGACAAAGTATAAAGATGTAATATGAAGCATTTTATTTATATGTTTACTTAGTTTTTCTCATTATCCTTTAATTACTTCGATACACGAAGATCTACCCGTTGTTACGGAGCAAGAATAAAGAAGAACGATAGAGAGGAAGGGAAAGATGAGTCGCGATCAAAGGCCTCAAGAGGTTCTCTGCTTAATCACCTGATTTCACCGGGATGCTTGATTCTCTTCTCACGATCTATCGTCGATGTGTGCGGCACTGCGATAGTTTTAGTGAATTTTCGAGTCTCTACGTTCCGGCGACTGACGTCATACCCGACAACGGGTGATAAGCTGCTGTAGCGCGGTTAGCGCGGGTTGTTACCTACACATCTCTACACCCTTGCGCCTCTTCGACAAGGCACGGGAATAGTCGAGTGGTAACTGGAAATACTCGAGCATCGCTGGAAATAAGTTGGTACCAGGGGGATGAGATTGCGGACTCGGCACGAGTACTGCGCCGAGACCGACGAGACGTTCTTCCTCCTCCGCCGCCGCCTCCACCTCCTCTGGTTCTTTTCTCCGCTCTTCAGGACTTATTCCTCCGCTTCGAACTGCGGCAAAGAAATTGTCGTTATATAAAGGAAATACGTATTATGCAATAGAAACAAAAATAATAAAAAAATTCAATGTACCTTTGTTTCGTAACGGTGATAAGAGCATTTTAGAGTCGAGGGATATTTAATTTTTCATTTAATGCAGCAGTACGGTGTAATCTCTGTACATATAGCTGCGTAGAATCTATAAATTTTATAAGTCATTCCAATCAGTTATTAAAAAATGCCAACAACTCATCAACTTACGGTCTCGATCGACAGCCATCCAGAAAATAAAAAAATGTTCTACTCCGTTATAACTATTTTCCCTAATGACGTAAAAAAAACCCCCAAATACTCTGACGTACAGACTTCTCTATGGACTAGTTACTGGGGCGTAATTAGAGAGGCGTATTGGGGGTTGAAGGAGCTGGAGATAAGCGTCACGAGAGTGAAGATTGTATTGGTAGCCTACCTGGCTGGCGTCGTTCACCCTCTCGACAGCCTATTCGCGTACAGAATAAAGAATTGTCACAGTGACCCGAACGAACCCTGACGTTGGCCTGATTAACGTGAAATCGCACTATCGTATTATTGCACTTACGTAACACTCTGCCAACACTTTACTCGCTTACCTTCTCTCATTAGGTGAAATTCTCTCGGTCTTCTAAGTGAAATCACGAATTTTCGCGTCGCTCGTTAATACTCTATACACAGAATTACATCATTTGCGGAGAGTTTCACACTGTTTTGAAAGAGCTCGAGCGAGAGAGAAGATTAAACGTACTTATCTCAATGGGAAAATTGCGAATTCGTACTGAAAGGCTCTTCGCGATGCTGCACCACTTAACAATTAGCGAGACATTGTCGTCGACGTAATCGGAAGAGCTTTTGGCGATGCCTGATACATTGCCATGTGTATATATAGAGAATATCCAAGCTTGACACCCTCGCGTTCAAGGTAAACCTGTCAGGGTCGTAACCCTGACTTTTTTCCCAAACTTCGATTTAACATTCCATAATGAATAACATTATACAGCTCGATTAAAAAATATAACGCAGGTAAAGTGCGTCGTGGATTAATTAAGAGACAATCCACTTGCTTGGTAACTTGTATTCCTATTGTCTCAAGTATTATTATTAGAAAAAAGCAGATATCAGCGAGTTCGGTGGATCTTGCTATTTAAAATTTACTACAAGCGTGCATTATTTTCTTTCAGTAGCGTAGAGGGAATTTCAACTGTTATATATAAGTTTTTATGCTGTGTAACGATGCCTGCCTTGCAGACTTATAAGTGGACGATTCGAATGAGAGGAATATCTAAGTGATATCAGCGCAGTGGTTAACTCTCTTACTCCGTACTTGAACAATTCCCGGTTATCATTGAGAATTTACTCTCGTTGATACTTGGACAGACCATCGTTACTACCATTCTACGTACTTCGCCAAATTCTCCGTCCGGTAATTGCAGCAGAGTGTAATAAAAATGTTACTTTTGTAATGAATAAAATAAATTGTTACAGTTTGAAATCTTCGTGACTCGTGTGTTTGAATATTTAAACAATTGGTACAAAAAGTTTTTATGTATAAACCGTATCATAATACTCATAAACATCTGCCCTAAATTTTCAAGGGCAGCGGTATAGAAAATAATACAGAGATATCGGTTGTGTTACTGCATTTGAATACAGTATACGACCAGATAAGTTGCAACCAGATACGGTGCTACCAGATAAGTTGCAACCGGATAAGTTGCAACCGGATAAATTGCATCGACTAGATTCGTTGGGATAATTACGACCATGCAAGTTAGAGTCAACCTTATTACAATCCGTCTACACGATTGGTTGGCAGATTGAATACCCCCTTCGGTATGCTATCTGCGGTCGAAAACGTCGCTGCTACAAAAGCGTGACAGAAAGATAACGCGGTGGCAAGCTTGTTGCGAGGCAGCGACCGTTAGACTCTTCTCACTCTACTTTTTCTCGTATTTCAATATCGGATGCAATCTGCCATATTATCAGAAAGCATAATTATTGGCTAACTTTTAACAACTTCCTTGTACTTCTTTCCAATGTTAAGTTAAATTTAATCGAGCATCAAAATTGCCATTTGCCATTTTCAAAATTGTAACTTTTGTCATACTGTAATGAACTTCATATTCAACAGTAAAGAATATCATTTTCTAAAATAACAATCAATATATATTTTATCAAAAATACAATATTCTTTACCCGCACATATCGTTGTTATAGTTTAATATTGTAATAAAAATGTATTGACGGATAGATTTTTCTATGAAAGAAGATATTAATAATTCAAGTTGATATATAATTAAAGGATGATTCATTCGATTGCTTAACCAGGAACCTTATCGATCAGAGCTACAGCAATTGCAGTTTCTCGATATAAAAGCACGCTTATCACGTCTTTAGAATTCAAGTTGTATTTTTATTCGGAATCATGATTAAATTTTCTCAAATGCCTGCAAAGCTTCGTAAGTTGTAAAATCCTTCGTTTTGTGGCTCGCCGATGTCATGATTTTATCTTGAAGCGATAGAATCTGTTCGTCGATGAGTAAGTCTTTTGCACTTGACATTTATACCGAGTTTTGACATCCCGAAATAAATTACGAGTTGAAAAACAGTAATTATTTAAACTAGAAAAAGATACCGAGTGGATAAAAATTTATTATTTATATTCGAAAATAAATAGAGTGAAAAACCACTTGTTATTTCAAGTTGAAATAAATGACGATTCAAAAAACAGTTATTGTTTCAACTCAAAAAGATAACGAGTGGATAACTACTCGTTATTTACACTCGATATAATTATTCTCTTGAAATAAATTATGTCCATTTCGGATAAGTAGTGAGATAAAGAAGAAACAAGGTGTCGGTGGTAATCCTCGTGGAATCCGAACGTCAGTGCCCTCAACCCTTTCTCTCAATTTACTCCAATGCGACATTTATGCATCGATTGTAATTTTTTTTCTTCACAGATTTATCTATTTACCCTTTAAAAAACTTAATATTTTGTCTTTCTTTGATTACCAGAGGAAATAAATGAACACATTTAAAAAATATTATTCTATTTAAAGATATCGAGTAATCAATTTCATCGAGACAATCGAGTAATCGAGTTCAGATATTTCTGTCCAATTGTTTAATAACGAATAATTATTAATGTCAAAAATAACGTAGCATAAGCAGTAACAGTGATGAACAAATGTGGCTGGACAGTGCGCCGAGAACGAAAACTCCCTTCCTGCTCCGGTAATCTCAATGCTCGGTTTGGATACACCGTCGCTTCTTGTGAAAATACATTTTTCCGCCTCCTATATCTTATTTTCTCATGTTGTCACGTTGTAATCATTCACTGACATTAATAAGTATCGACGAGAGACAAATTAAACGCAGACTTCTTATTATCAATTATTGTAAAGTTTAAAAACAATGCAATTTATCGTGTCAATTATAATATAATAAAAACTTTCGTTTTATTTATGCAAATTTCTAATGAAAACATAAGACTTTTATGAATTATACAAATATTTCTTTTAAGGGTAAATATGAAGAATAATGAAAAATGATTCATCGATGAATTATAAACGCGAGAGACCGCGGACAAATCTGATAATGTCGCAGAGACTGACAATGAGTGCGAAGTAGCTGTAAGCAGCGGGATGTACGGGAAGTTATCCAAGAGTGTTGAGTTTGCACACGAGGAGTCTCTCGAACTACCGTGCCATTCGAGAAAAGGAGCGAGAAGACAGAGAACACCTGCGTAGAGGAGGATTCGTTTCGCTCCTGCAACGGCAGAGAACCAAGCGCTCGATACATCGATCCTCGAAATTGTGCCGCGAATAGAAAGCGCCTTGGCGAGGCAAGGGGATGATAGGGTACGTCGTGGAGTGGCCACTCGCTGCTCTCGAAGAAAGAGAGAAAGCTCAAGCTCGGCCACAGAACGACGACTACGTCGATGGTACCGCGCGAGGGGCATCACCTATCGCGACGCACACGAGTAACGTGGACCAGAGGGTGCAACGGCAGCAACGGAGGTTACTCGTGTGCTCTTCAGCCCCTTCTCCGATGGCCTACAGATTTCTCTCGTATGTTTTACGTTTCTATCTTTCTCAAACCTTCTCCATTCTGATTTTTACCCTCGCTCACGTTTTTACGCTTGAGCGAGCAGATAGAACCCGATATCCCAGGGGTAGGAAAAATAATGTCGGTGCAGCACGTGAATGCTCCAGCCTTCCCACGCGGTATCCGCAATTCTGTTTGTTGAAATGAATGTATTAAGCGAAGAAAGAGGAACCGAGTCTGACACGTTTGTTTCGCCCTCCGCCTTTGCTTAAAATCCCCCTTGAATTCCAGATAAAAACGTACTCGTTGCTTTATGTATTTTTTTCCACCCTAAATACCTTACCCAAGGTAAATGTAATTAACCTTAATTGACGAGTAAATTTACAGTACTCAGTATTATCAAATTTATAAACTTCGTATATGAAATGAAAATCCAAATATCCAGCACTGTAAAATGGCCAGTCTTTCGTAACGTTAATAAAGGTGACATTAAATTTAATAAATGTTTATATGAAAATGACAAAACTTGTCAAATTATACGATGAGTAATTGCAAATTTTTGAAAACTGTTTAATTATTTTTAATATCCTTTCAATGACATATAAATATTTAAAGTGTACCACGTCATGGACTCGTTAATTAAGATAAGCAGTATGGGGAAGAAAATGGATAAATCAATGCCAAGGGTTTCATCCAAACTTCAAAGATATCTCAATCCATAATAGAAAAAAAAAATTAACGGTCACTGATGTACCCCTCATAGGTGTTGTACTTTGCTCGCCTAATTCATTTATTCAAACGAACAGAATTGCAGATATTGTTATTTATCACGTTATTTGTCATCTCTGGCACATGACATCGCGTCACCTCTGCTCATTCATACGTAGAAAAGTGCGAGAGGAAAGAAAAAAAGTGTGGAGAACGTTTGGAAAAGATAGGAACATGGTACAGTCGAGAAAAGTCTGTAAGGGAGTGTCAGGGAAGGGGTTGAAGAACACACGATCAGCCTGCGCTGCTGGTGCGTCCTCTGGTCGACGTCGTTCGTGTGCGTCACGTTACGCGGTACATCAACGTAGTAGTCGTTCCGGTCGAGCTTGAGCCTCCTCTCTTTCTTCGAGAGCGAGTGGCCACTCCACGACGTACCCTATCCTCCCCTTTTCTCACCGGGGCGCTTTCTATTCGCGGCACAATTTCGAGGATCGATGTATCGAGCGCATGCTTCTCCACTGCTGCATATAAACTCCGCAGCGGCGACGAATCTTCCTCCGCACAGCTGTTTTCTGTCTTCTCGAACAGCACGGTAGTCAGAGGTTATTCGTGTACGAACTTAACTTCCTGTACATCTCACTGTTTACATCTCTATCGCACTGAGTCTCTGCGAAATTATCAGCTTTTTTCATGGTCTCCTGCATTTATAAATACTGGATACATAATTTTTAATTACTCGTCATATTTATTCTAAAAGGAAACATCTATAGAAATTATTGTAAAATTCTTATATTTTCACTGAAAAGTTGCATAATTAAAACCAACGCTTTTCTTATTTTATAATTGTCATAATAAATTGGATCGTTGTTTCATTTTACAATAATTGAGATTAAAGAGACTTTGATGTTTCACTTATCTCGCGTCAATACTTTTTAATGTCAGTGGACGATTACAGCGTTAAAGTGACATTGAACGCGTGACAATATGAGAATATAAGCCACAGCGTCAAGCGTATTACCGTTAAAATGTCTACAGCTAGAAAACGGCGCGTATGATGTACAGATATAGAAGACGGAAGAACGTATTTTCTCGAGGAGCGACTTGTTCCCGAGCCGGGCATTGAGATTACCGGAGCGAGTACGGGAGTCTCTGATCACGATGCACAGTCCGGCTGCGCTTGTTCACCAATGCTGATGTTACGTTGTTTTTTTTACCATTAACAATTATTCTTTATTAAACAATTCGACAGAAATATCTGAAATTGATTACTCAGTTATCAATCGTTCAACAGAATAATACTTTTTTTTAATACGTTAATTATTTTCTCTCTAGTAATCATGAAATGACGAGATAGGTTTTTGAAGGATGAAGGTGAATCAAGACAGAAGAATACAAGCGATGCTGCGGTGCCGCATTGAGGTAAATTGGGAGAAAGGTTCGAGGGCACCGACGTGCGGATTCCACAGGGATTACCACCACCTCTTTTTCCTCTTAATCCCACTTTCTATATATCGCTGCTGCTTTCGTCACAGTCACTCACGTTGCAACATTCGAGCAAAATTTCACTTTGTCTTACAGAAAAAAAATGTATAAACAATTATTTCAACTTCAAGTTCAATTTTGTTTTAAATACGTGAAACTATCTTTATTGTGTCGCACGCAAACGTGTCCGAATTACCACTGAGTCCAGATCTTAATAGACGGAATTTTAACATAGAATACACACGTCCGAAAATTCTGAAAAGGTCGAATAACTCGAGAAATACACATCGGATCGAAAAACAACAAAATACGTGTTCAATATTTTTAAAAGAGCTATCCAGTGATATCAAAGTTGACTCTCCATCTTCACTCCCTGGAGGTGTCGTGAGAGAATAACGCTTTCGCGACCACTGGCTGAATGATCTATCGATACTGCGTACTGCTGTAGCGAGATTGTCAAACTTCGTAACGAGACAGTAGTCGCTGTCGCTATTTATCGACGGGGATCGTTTGCATCGACGATGTGTAATTTAAAAATTCGTATGTAATGACAATCTTCGGTTCGAAATCAATTCGTGCTTTGTAAGAAATACACGAAAATCTCAGTTTAGATGCACTTGGCCTACTAGAAAGACCGAAGATTATTCCATAAAAAACATACCGACAAACCTTATTTTGTTTAGCTTAGCTGTTACAGGAAGACATCGTAAGGGTTGCAATTATTGACCAATTCAATGATTACGTATTGTGTTATGTTTATTCATTGAATATACGATAGTTGTAGATTTATTCAGTAAATAATACGTGTCGAATGAATTATTAGATTTTTTACAGTTTAATCGGCAACCCAAACCTACGCAATACTTCGCAAACTGATCGTCGAGTATTGTATTGCCGTATGTAAGATCACGCTTGTGTATCTAGTAACTAGCATGTGTAGAAGTTGGTTTCTATCGAATTGGTTGTGTGGAACAGCGCGTGTGTAAGATCGATTCGTGAAGTCACAGTGTGTTGTCGTTTAATCCCAGAGAACGCATTTCTCAACAGGATTCATTGGACTTCCACTTGGACAGTCGAAGGCTTCGGCAAATGCTCGCATATTCGACAGTGCCCCGTTGACTCTCACTTCCGGAGGACTATGATTATCATCGTTCCACAAAAACTTCACAGCCTCGGGTCTCTCCGATGCACAATAAAACTGAAAACAAAGAAAAAATAGAACATAATTACTATTTACAGAAGATGCAAAACATACAATTATTGTCTGAGTTTATACTTGCATTGCTCAATGAGTAGAAGAAGAGTTTCTCATCCATATAATTTCGCAACACTGGTATCCTAATGTCCTCGAGATTGTGCTTTTTTTTAAGGGAAAGATAAGCTTTTAGAGCTATCGTGAAGCCAATATTGTCAGCAATGTTTTCTTCTAAGGTGTACAGACCATCGATCTGAAATGGAAAGGGATTTTCGATTTAAAAAATGTGATTGGGGTTGAATTAACAGTCATTCAAGACTCACGTAAATTATTTCACCCAATTTATCTTTGAATAGCGTATAAGTGGTGTACTGATCGCGAAAACACATTGCTCTCTCGACGTATGTTATAATCATGGATTGCGACAACCATTCTGTCTTTTTACCGATCTCGTCGTATATTATACCTGAAAATAATTTTAAAAAAAAAATAATTAAGCGAATAAATAAAACATAGAATATTATCAAGTAAAAATATGTTGAATCACTGCGTATAATAAAATTACCGCCATTAGTAAATGCGTGAGCAATTTCATGCCCAATCGCGGCTCCTATGCTGCCATAGTTAAAGACCCTATAATTGCACAAAAGTGTGAATGTAATTTAGCATCGATGTAACCATTTTTAAGGGATGAAGAGCAATTACAGCGCATTTCTTACAAGGGCCTCTCAGCATGGAAGAAAGGTGTCTGGAACATCACCGCAGGATAAACTGCGAGAATTTTTTTATTATAATCCTTTTAAATAATATAAATTTGTATAAAGTGGAGAACTTACTTATGGAGTTCAGTTCCTTTGAGTAATACGCATTTACTTGTATAGAGAGTTGGGCTTGTCTGAAGAAGAATAGACGATTTTTCTTCAATTTTTCAATTATTTGAACAAATTATTAATAATGAAATTAAATAAGCCATTTACGCCATCTCATATCTATCGTTAGGCATTCGCAATTTCTTCAGCGATATCATCGTCTTGAATCTATTATAATTGACTACGTTGTCGAAATAATCGAAACCGACTGCCAGCTAAATACGATAACAATAAGTTGCTTGAATATAGAAATGTATCTATTAAATGTATTATATTATGTAAGAACGTGTGTCAGCGGAAAGATTCTATTTTTAGTCTCACCTTACTGTAGTATTCATCAAGTTCTCCAGATTCGTCATACCAGCTGGGATACCCAATAAACCTCACCATATTGTTGACTTTTTCTTTGAGCCAGAATTTATCTTCATTCTCAGTCCACGTAGATTCGACAAACTGTCGCTCCATTTCTGCTTGGATCTGGGAAACCATGTCGATAGCCTTTCAAAAGTAAAACGTGTTGGTAAAAATGAACAAAAATGATTACCACATTAAATAGATTGTAGTAGAAATGTAAACCCCATTTACCGTCACTGAAACATTGTGGCTAAAATGTTTTTGCGACCAGACATAGGTTAATCCTTCATGCATATTGTGGTGGTTGATACAGAAGGTAGACCTGAAATCAAAACAGACTGCAAGGTTGAAAAACACACAATACATCAATCAATGTCCTGAAGTAATTTAATTTTGCGTACTGACCGTTGATCATCATCGTTCACATATCCATAACGGTTTTGTAACATAACGTTGCTAATGTCCCGCATTTTCTTATTTGTATGCAACACTAGGGCATCTATCGCGTGCCAATGAACATAATTCACTTCGAGTACAAGAAAAACAAGTGTAATCGCAATTAGTCGGAATATTATTCGAATTTAATAAGCTCATTATTACCAACAGATCGCAGAGGATATTTTATCAACAAATTAGCAAGTTTCTGAAGAAACTTATCTCGCGGGATTGCAATACGTTCCCTTGAACTAATTACGATATCCGTTCCGTCGAAAGCACTTCGGATAGTTTCCAGCCAGTTAATCTGAACAAAAAAAAGCATGTGAACAATCAATAATGGGTCTTATCGGTATAATATTTTAATACCGCATAGTCAGGATGCCCTGAGACGGCTTCGCTCCACGTATTCTGTATTTGAGCAATCGTCGTTAATCCAAAGAACCTTTCATCGACGAAGTCATCTTTTGGCACACTCGAATATATTTCCTATAGACGGAATGACATAATTTTTATTTTTTTGCTTCATCATAAAGGACCATTTGTTTTATAATTTTTTTTATGTTTAATTTTTAATACGAGAATACTAAATGGTCCAAAAGACGTTTGTATGTATATGGGTTCGGGCACGCGCGCGCGTGTTTGCATGTGTGTGTGTGTGTGTGAGTGATATAGAAAATTTGTGCGACCGAGTAAGTTGGAGAATGTATGCGTGCTTCGAAAATTCCGTAGTTATTAACTCAAAAATCGTTAGAGCAATCAGACTGAAATTTTACTACAAATAAAGCAGTAACCCATCTTTCATTTTAGTAATTATCGATAAAATGAATGCAGATATTTAGATGTAATGTCGTTCTTACTTGTTTTTTAAATCAGCGTTATGGTTCTCAACTTTCATAAGCTTTCGGATATTGAGCAAAAATGTTTATATTTTAAAGAATTTTGAATTTTTTATTTATCTGAAAATTTTGAAACAACCAATCAGAAATTTGTAGACACTCCTAAAATAGCGTTGAGAGATGTTCGGTATAAAACGTAGCCGAAATTATTAAAATGGTTTAAATGTTTCACTAGATTGTACTTTTGATCTCGTTATTGCTTGCGTTTGCAAAAATGAAAGACCTGTAAATTGAGAATCGCTAGAGCAGTCGAGTTAAAATTTGACATGCAAAGAAAGCAGTAGGAAATTCTTCATCTATTGCAATTTTTATCGAATTAAATTCGAATGATGGGATGTTATAGAATATTGAACATGAATTTTTGAATTCGAATATGTGGTCGTCGTCGACGTCGTCGTGTGCTCCTCAGTATTTTTAATCATTGATAGTTGTTATTCTCGTAAATTTGGAGTAATTTACCGCAGCTAGTGTAAACAGTATATATATAAGCCTGCAAAGTAGAATCTTCCTTCCATATATTTTACACAGTTAAAAATACATCCTCTATGAGGGAGTCTGTCAGCACGCTTCCTCATCGCTCTGTGAACAATGTAACAAATGAGAAAGCAATTTCAAGTTTCTACTTTACAAGTTTTTTAAATTATTGAAATCAATGTATATATGTATTGTACGTATGTCAATTTTCTATATATTTTGATTTCTAGATTGAGTTTTATGTGAATCAATAGACCTACATTTATCGAATATTCGAATTGGAATATTTTTGCTATATCAACTTCTATATTATCAGAGGAGACATTGAACCCTTGCAATTTAGCGAACTCTTTAGCCACTGACTCGGCGTAGATGAGGTAAGGAAGAGAAAGAATATCTCGTCGATTCCTTTGCATTTTGAACGTGTGTTGTCGATTTTTCGGAGTTATCGGTGGTTTCAACTGAAAAAACATTGATGATCCTTAAATTCGTGGGATAATTTTACAGAAAAATAATACCAAACCATGAATTGAAGAACAATTCTAAACAATAATTCTTATACGGATTCGATCGAATTTAACGATCACGGTCTCAGATCCGAGCTGTCTTTTGCATAAATTCGATCCCATAAATAAAGACTGAATCGAGGCACAGCATTTAAAATAAATGTTACTAAACAATAGTGCTGAATAATTAATTCGAAAATTAGATATTGTAATATCTCACCGTCAATAAATTCATTTCGGAATTCAATCGATCAGGTCGAACCCCAATGACAAAAAGCGCTGAACGACCAGCTACTTTGGCGTAGTTTTCGTGAATTTTTTGTAACGTCAAACCTTGATCCTTCAAACGCCAATAGTTGGATGGAATAGCGAGAGGCCAGCCTCCATTGGCCAACACGATCAAATCCAACGAAATAAAACCTCTAGAGTCGATTGCAGCTTCGCAAACATCGTCAATTTACATTGAGTGTTTCAATAAAAAAAATTACGCGGAATAGTCCAACGATATATTACCCAAATCTTGGCAGGATCGGTAAAAATTCCTAAGTTTATGCACCGTGTCACTGTCCGTCGGTTCGTTACTCAGAAGAATTTCTGCAATAAAATATAAGTTTACATATAATAATAATAAATGTTAATATTTATTAACCTTTAAATATAATATTATGTATTGATGGCCTTAATACAAACCCTTCAGTTGCGCCTGTAATTTCATCTCAACAACTTCGAATTGACTCGTGAATAGCTCTCCATCGGGTACCGGATGATCCGCTATCCATCCACCACACGCGTGCTTGTAAAAATTGTCGCACGGGTCGATCGATTGATTAATACTCTTAATTATTTCGTTGCCTGTTTAAAGATAATCATAAGAAATCACGGCAAAGAAAAAAAATCAGTGCAATATGGTATTGCAGTCATTGCATTAGCATTGCCATCATACCAGTTTCCTCACATATCGGAGATGTGCACAATTTGTATTCGGTCTCAATCTCATAATGATTTCGCATATGATTTGCATTATTCATGCCCACTGTGCTCAGAAAGGCCAAAGTCATCCTTATAATTTAGAGTAATAAAAAATTTGTTAAATTTTTCATATTAAAACGATTATTTAAGTAGACGTTGATAGACTTACATGGCCGTTAAATAAAGAACTTCAAAATATCGCATTTTGAAGAATGTCGCCGTTTTCGATTATGTACGATGTGGCACTTGAACTGGTAATGTAACTATCGTCTATAGTCGCGACTCGATTATGTCTAAATTTATGTTATCAAGCGATACAAGTGTTCATAATTTAATTTTATGCGGGCAAACGCAAATAGACATGTGACGTATTTAGAAATATAATGTCGATAGCTCTACGTGGAAATGAATTTAGGTGAAATATATTCAAAACATATATTTGCGATGTACGAGATTTTTAGGCATAAAATAGATGTTACATATAATATGAAATCTAACATTTGGAAAAAAGGTGTTGTCTTAATGTAGAAAATATATGTGAAATAAAAAAATTATAAATAAAAATGTTCGACGGTATAGTATTTGGATAGTTGGTATGGCAACGTAAATATTGCACAACGACATGATCCTTTAATATATTTTATGAACTCGTCAAGTGCTACAGACGAAATTTCTTTTTACAATTTTCCTTTTTGTGAGTATAGAAAACCACTCACGTAAATTTAATTGTCCCAAGTTTTTTTACACATTGTGGTTTTGTAGGATTGAAATTACAATTGAAGTTGTACTGTAAATATGTAAACCTTTCAATTATTAAAAGTCACTGTAAATCTTTTCTGAACGTAATGGCTCATTGTACTTAACGGTACACCGTCAATATGTGTCATGTGACGTAAACAATTGCAAAAGTGTCAATGCTTAAAACCCTCCATGATTATTACACAAGATCATAAAGTTTAGGAGAAGGTAAATGACAATTGAATAACATGATATTCGTTAAAATGAATAATATCTTTTGTTCGATGACGAAACAAAAAAATTATCTGCAATCTTTTTATTTCATTATCAACAAGGCCCAACTTTTGTAGAAAGGTTCTACATGATATAATTTATGATGTATCATTGTTTCGTAATTTTATGATCCGTAATTTAGCAGCAAATCGCTGTTGTTGACACGGAGCATCGCGAATCATCGTACCCCACTCTGAGTATAACGACTATCGACGATAAACTACATTTACAAATATTAAAACACTGATTGCCACCGGTATATCGCTCGAGCAATTAAATTTCGTAACCACGGTAAGTGATTTAAGCAGTACGTGTAACCGTCGGACATTGTCGAGAACATCGATGTTCTTTGAAATGCGATATATTCAATTTTGTAATTTCGTTTCTGTGTAAGTATATCATGTAAGAGTATCGACCGCTCGGTCGATTCCTGCGATTATTTTGTCAAGTACGAGTGCGGTGGATGATTTACGAATCATTCGATACCCGAGAAATTGTTATTCACGGGTAGATTCAAAGTTCTTAAGATGAAAATTGATGCGTAATCGAACAATTTGTTTCAGGGTCATCAATTATTGTATTTTTCGAATCATGAGACGCACGATTTTACTTTGAAAAGTCGATCAAAAATTGCGGTACGTCTTATAGTGTCACGTGCGTCTTGTAATTCGAACTTGTGTATGATTCGTGGCAAATCGGGGATCCCCATAAAATTAACTCAAGAATTCCCATGAAATGATAAATTTGGGATGCGTATTATGGTTCGATGCGTCTTATCGTCCGCATAATACGGTACATAAAAGTTTTTCAAAAATCTCCAAATTATCTGCATATTTATTATTATTTTTCTTATTATTTGTCCACTCGGAGTAGATGTTACCGGTGTTGATCCCTGTACCATTTTTGGCCATTTTTTACAACATCATTCACTTTTCCAAAGTTATTAGGTGAGTTAATAAATGTATTTAATTTGTTACATAGTACACGTAACAGAGGTTTCGGTATACGTACAGCTTTTGCGTTCCAAAGTGACAAAATTTGTCAAAACTACGTATGGTCACAACTGGTGAAGTAGACTTCTCAGAATGGAATTATCATTTTAATCGTAAGAATATAAAATGATATTCTTTTACAGATAAAACTATGTAAGAACAAAACCGTGTTAATAGTTATTTCTCAAATCTCAAAAGTTTCAAAAAGCTTAAAGGTATGGCAACAATCGATACATCCACACAATATTTAATTTCAGAAATCCTACAGACTTATGAAACGTCGGATAGCAAGACATTGCGTAAACTAAGAGATTATTACCGTCTCGGTCAAGATTTTGGGTAATATTCCGCATCATGTTTTTACCAAGACATTCGTTGTAATTTAATGATTTTTGCGAAGCTGTAATCGATGCCAGAGGTTTTATTACACTGGAATCGATCATGTTAACCAATGGAGATTTAGCTTCTCACTCTTCCATTGAACAATTGGCATCGTGATCATCAGAATTGGATTTGACAAAATAATGTTCTCCGTTTAATATCGTGATATATCCTAATCCGTTTTCAGTGTTAATTTATTGTTGGTGAAATCTCGAAAAATGCTTAAATTCATTATTTAGTATTATATTTCAATAAAAAATTGTAAACAATTTGCGCAGACGTACCAATTTCGCAAAATTTTGATTTCTTTAAATTTTATCAGAAATAACTATAAAAAGTCATAGACTACAAAACCTTGCTCAAATATTTAAGCAGATAAGATGGTGTACACATCAGTATTTAAAGAAGCATTCAAAGTTAGAGCCTTGCACATTGCTTCCTCATTATTTTTCACATTGTACAATGTTTTCTTTGCAAAGAAGTAAAAAATGAGATATTCGATAAAGAGTTAATAAAGTTAAAAATGAAGGAAGAATGAAGTAGTCTATTTTCTATCATCATTTTCTACTGAGATGAAATGTAAAGAAAAAAATAATTATTTCCGAGTTAACGTAACTGTGAATTGTCTGTCAGTGAAACTCGCGTACGTCATAACCATGTAGAGAGTGCCGCGCTACCAAATGAGGGTGCCCTACCAAGGGAGGGTGACAGAAACGGAATAAAGAAGATGAGACGCGAGAGGCGTCGCCGAACCAGTGGAAGGGATCGGAGGCTGAACCTCGTTGCACCGAGACTCCAAGTGCACCAGCACTTTCTCGACCTTTTCCCACTCTCTCCTTACCTCCTTACCGTTCCTCTTTCTGGGCGCACTATCACCACGAAACCACCCTCGAACCCTCTTTTTCCTCATCCACCTCTTCTTCCTGGTGTCCTCCTCTTTGCACCTACCCCTCCTGTCGTCATGGCCATCCTCGCCCCTCACCGAGTTCTGCAACTTCTGCAAAATCACTGCAAGAAGTTCAGTCAGTCGGTACTCGTTCCCGTGACAAGAAACTCATCTCGTCTCGGATGAGAGAAGCATATTTCACTACCTTTATTTCACCCTCGTATTCAATCGAAGCAATCGCTTCCGACTATTCATTACTTTTTCTTCTTAATTTTGAACGCTTATCAGTGATAAGGGCCTGATTTTTTTATTGTTACCTGTTTCGAAGCTGCCTAAGCGAAGGGATTGAGCACCAGACGATATTTCAAGATAGAGAAGTGATCGAGGGAACCAGCGAGGCAACAAAAGTCACAACTCGAGTTCTACGTGTAAAAATGCGCTAAGGACTGGAGCGAAAAGAAGGACGATGGCGGAGCCGAGGGAAAATCAAGGCGGCCGCGTAGCTGCGCCATTCGCTCATCGCTACTACTTTTCTCCACCCTCCGGCGGCGCACTACTTCTTCTTCTGCTTATATTTCTCCTCGCCAACGACGCGTACGCCCAGTAAGCTTATCATTGTAGATTTCTCCACCGACTATTGGAATTGGATTGTCGAGAAGCATACGAGGACGAAAGACGTCTTCGAGTCGCAACTGATTTGCGTGAAAAAAATATGAATAAATAAAGAAATAAACAAATAAATCATGCTTTTTAAATAGATATGATTGTCAATATGCATATGAGATTTGACTGATTATAGAATGATAGCTCGATTTTTGTGCACGCTGCTATGAGCATTTTAGTCCAAAGTTTCTTAGAACGATACGCTTTTGCTCAGCTTGCAACAGTATAGATATGATAGAAAGCTTAGTTGTTAATAAAAATATGATATTACGAGGTGAAATATGCTTAAATAATTGAAGAAAAGACATTAACAGTGTTATTAATGCGAAAAATTTATAATTCCAAGTTTATCGGTCGGGGAGATTAGTTTTTTTTCACTATTTATATGATCCACTAGAAAATCCCTAGGGTGTGGAGAGATGAGACATTTCTCAGTTGAACAAATTGCAGGCGAAGTTTGGAATTCTACGATCTACTACCCGAAGATCCTAAGCTGTACGACAAAATGAGACCACCCAAGAAAGATGGCCAAGCTACGGTTGTCTACTTTCACGTGACTGTGATGGGTCTTGATTCCATTGACGAGACTTCGATGGTACAATCATACGTTTCTAACTAATCAATTATTAATTCTTTTATTGCTACAGACTTTATGAGAAACATTTGTTTCCACTCTAGACATACGCAGCTGATATATTTTTTGCTCAAACATGGAAGGACAATAGGCTGCGACTTCCAGAGAACATGACCTCCGAGTATAGGTATGGAAATAATTTTTTTTAAAATTATTGTTAAGAAAAATCAAAGGAACAAGCATGAAAACGAGAATCTTGAACGTTGCTTCCAAATTATTTTTTACCCTTCACAAAACCATTTTTACTAGGAAGAATGTTAATTGATTTTTTGCTTTCTCATAGAAGATACTTGATCAAAGTGGGATAATAATGAGAGACCAATGTGCCTATTTTTTACTTTGAAGGTTTATATCATCAAAACTTATAAAAGTTAGGGAATCAATAATTTTTTTGAATTTGTAAATTTCATAACTTTTGATATTTATTGTCAATATCAAGAAAACTTGAAACTGAGCTTAGCAGTAACTACACTTGTGTATAAAGCTATTGAACTATAGCTCAAAATTTATACGAAATACACGTTCTTCAACATTTTTGAAAATAAAATTTCGCTTAAAATTTTAGTGACTGTCGATTTTAATTAATTTCATCACGATGAGAAGAAAATATTTGATAGACAAACGTGCCAAATTGCAGCTCCATAGTTCTGGTATTGTATAGTTTTATAAAATTTCATTGGCCCTACAGATTTTAACAAGATTTGCAATGACGAAAGGGTAGTAACAGATCCACCTGCGTCCGAAATTTCAGCTCGATAGTTGAAGCCTTTCTTAAGTTATATGCGATTAGTTTTTCACTTAGTCATGGCACACACCTGGAAATTTTTTTTAGTGTGATTTCCGGATTAATCAGCGTATTTCAAGTACTCTGGCATCAATATGTCGAAAAAAAAGGTTTTTAAGATAACAAAGTTCCATCCATGAGGAAGAATGAATAAATAAAAAAAATTGGTATTTAAGGTTGTTGGAGGTCGATTGGCTGAAACAAATGTGGAGACCGGATTCGTTCTTCAAGAACGCGAAATCCGTCACTTTTCAGACGATGACCATCCCCAATCATTATCTATGGCTCTACAAAGACAAGACCATACTGTACATGGTGAAGTACGTAAACGTTTCCACGCGAGTGTGATCGTTAGCCCAGCGATTTGGTAACATGCGCGAATAAAAAAAAAGTCTCTTTCTATATATAACAATTAATTCGTTATCATTCCAATAATTCACTTAGTGATAATATTGCAAATTATTTTCAGGCTAACTCTGAAGCTTTCTTGTGCGATGAACTTCCTTATATATCCCCATGACACGCAGGAGTGCAAGTTACAGATGGAGAGCTGTGAGTAATAACAATTATATAAATGAATAATAAATTAATTGAGTAATTTAGTGAAAAACTCGTTTTTAAAGAATGTGAGTGATCAGTGAAACGTGGGGTGGGTATAGTTTCCCTGTTTTCGACATCGTCGACGCTAATGTCGACGATATTGTCATCGAGGGTGGTTGCGGAGGCGTTGAGGGTTGATAACGGGGCGAGAGAAAAGAGTAGGCGCGAGTGAGAGACCGTCGGGGGTTTTCGACTCAAGTGAAAGTCGATAAGCCTCGAATGACAGATGAGGGTCTTGTGGGGCTGCATCAAGCTGGTGCGCGGGCGCTCGTGTTCGTTGTATTATACGCGAACGACGTGATCCGGGGCTAAATGTAGCGTGTATATGCCCCATCGTCCTCTCGTTAAACTCTTTACAATTTCGATAAAGAGAAAACAACTCGGTCAACAGTGTCACACACGACGGATGAAATGATCTTCCAGTGGGATCCGGACGTGCCCCTCGTCGTCGATGAGAACATCGAGCTGCCCCAGTTACAGCTTATCAAGAATTACACGGCTGATTGCACCCAAGTTTATTCCACAGGTAATTTTCCTTCACCAACCAGCACCGTTCAAAGCTTTGTAGCATAATACTCACCACAAAAATATTTGTCAATGTTTCGTGGAGGTTCGAGTCTCTCCACCACTTACAAAAAGGCTTCTGTTACTATAACAAAATGTTTGTTTTTCTTTTTCTGATATCGAGCTTGTTAACGCAGAATAAGTACAAATAGTTAAATAATTACTACGCAGGGACAATTCGTTTTACTGTTACAACTAAACGTTTTTTCATACTCCAGCGATTTAGTTCACTTTACGGAATAAGCTACGCCTGCTGTTACAGCAAGGGAATTAATTAAATTGTGAAACTAAACCGTATTGTTACTCAAAAAAAACTATTTTCTTACAGTAACAAAGTCTATTTTGTTATGTCAGGTAAATAAAAAAATGTTGACACCGTAATAAGGTAGTTTTGTTGCCGCTCTAGCAAGTAGTCAAATTAGTTACGATAACAACATTTTTGCTGCTCCATCAAATTTGTTTTCTTTGTGGACAAACATTTTTAATAAAAATCTAGCGTTAGGTCGATTTTCCACTGAAATAATTTCAATAATTTTTATTGTTGTACAAAGCTTCGAAAAGCCTTTTATAAATGATCCTCAAAAAGAATTCTTAAACCCTTGGCTAGGATCGAACTACTACAAAATAAATTAGGAAAATGTTGTGCCTGCCATGTTTGTCAACCTCCATGTATCAATATAAAGAGTTTCCCTTGCAACCGACTGTTTAGCATGATCCCATGATTCTCGATGATAGACGATAGTCCACCCCCTACTGACGAAAGTAAATTCGTATATAAAAACGTGAAATTTCTCGTAACTCCAGGTAACTTCACCTGCCTCGAAGTGATATTCATTTTAAAACGTCGTCTCGGTTATTACCTCTTTCACACATACGTGCCGACCTGTCTGATCGTCATCATGTCTGTGAGTAAACCCGGCAATCCGCAAGACGAAATTTAAAAAACAAAACAACAAAAAGAATGAAATAAAAAAAAACTTTTTTTTTGTCATATACGAATAATACTTCCAGTGGGTATCTTTCTGGATAAAACCCGAAGCTGCTCCAGCCAGAGTGACATTGGGAGTGACTTCACTGCTAACTCTTTCAACCCAGCATGCCAAGAGTCAAGCCTCCTTACCACCGGTCTCCTACCTAAAAGCGGTGGATGCATTTATGTCAGTATGCACGATTTTCGTGTTCATGGCCCTCATGGAATATTGCCTGGTGAATATAGTCCTCGGTGACTCCGATGCCCCAGCGGCAAAACCTCCTCCACCGCCTCCACCTGCCACTGCTACATGTGCGGAATCCGCGAAACTTGACAAGATCTTCGACATAGCAACAAAGGTAACGCCTGGATGAAGATATTTCATAGGGAATTCGTACTTCTGTGCCTCCGCGGGTTGACGGAGTTTTCACATCTTAATATTATATATATAAATATATATATATATATAGTTCAGTATTTAAAAAAAAAAATATTTATTTTGTGCGGCTGCGGAGGCTGGTGCGAACACCATCGTCGACGGTCCTTCGACGGAAGATATCGTTTCGTCGTCGTACGTCCCTTCCCCCCGAGGCACAGAAGGCCCGCTACACAACAGCGTTCAAGTTGTGATTGTTTTCACGCAGGAGAATGCAATGCTGTTATCCGGTCGATCACAGAAATCTACCACCGGACCCCCACCTGGTCCGACACTGGCTCAACGTCAGAGGATGCGGGCACTCAACATTGATCGCTTCTCTCGTGTCTTCTTTCCATTTCTCTTCGCTGTACTCAACGTCACTTACTGGTGCATGTTCGCCAAATACATCTAGACTGGATGTTCTGCTGTTACAGACGTAGGCAGAGACAACGTTGACGTTTAATTGTCGACAAGGGAAGCCCCTTAAATGTATCTTGAAAGGATTCTCGAATAAGAGAGACAAGATTCCTCAATAATTCGATGACACAAAAGGGTTATAATCTCGATAAGATTGGAAAGAGAAATGGATATAATCACATTTCGAAGACGTTGAACGTCGAGTGTCATGTGGTAATTCCGCCCACGAAAAAGAATAAATAAATAAACCACTAATCTCCGAAAGGGCTTTTAATTTTTTGAAAAAGTGTCGCTCGATTTATTGACAAAATGAAGGTATTATTTGTCTTAACAATTTGTGCTCCAATGTCGAAAGTAGTGCATGCATCTTGATACCATTAATATATATTTGACAATTATTCTGGCCACTGTACAGATTGAAATTTATCAGATTATATGTATGATCGTAGCGTGGATACGCTCTCGTTCAACGAGAGATTAAGATGGAAGAAATACTTAATATTAATGCAGACTAAATCGCATATACTCTACTCGATGCGATAGAGTATACCGACAAAGTTTCATTTTTTCCAAGTTCTTGTAAGACTTAAGCTACGTCAAGACGGGTCATCATCCTGATCTGTATAGAAAACAAAAATTACGGGAACGAATTGTATAAATTCGAATTTTATAATAAAAAATAAAGGTTCGCTCTTGATTTTGGTTGAAATTTTATTAAATTTAACGTCGATGATGGTCATGATTATTTCAGTGCTTTTTTTAATTGCGCGATTTATCAAATTGGTATTCTCCTACACGAATCGCTTGGGCAATCCTACACGTTTTATTATACAATCAGTCTCAATAGTGCAATGACGACAAATTAAAACCAAGAAAAGCAATAATGACTACACGAACATTTTTTTTTTAAATAATCGAGGGTTAATTTGATCGTCGATCGTCGTTCCATCGAAGCTACCAGAGTTTATAACATATTGCAAAATTAACAAAGGATCGATCTCCATTTCGATACTTTGTACACTAACAAGAAAATAATAATGATTACGATATTAATATATTTAATAAATATTTAAACTAATGAATTCTTGTAGGGCGCTATCAATCATGAGATCGTTAAATCTTACATAATTATAAGAATATTAAGAATAAATACGTCAGCGAACAAAAGTTTGTCGTCATTAAATTATTTTTTTCTTGTCTTCTGCATTAATTTTCGTTTGGCGTGATTGGGATCTTGGACGATGACAACGCGTGGTCATGCAACTCGGCCTTCCGTTTCCTTTCTGCGCTCTGATTTTGTACAGTATTCATCGGCTGAAATGTTGAGATAGAAAGAGAGAGAGAGAGAGAGAGAGAAAGAGAGAGAGAGAGAGAGAGAGAGAGAGAGAGAGAGAGAGAGAGAGAGAGAGAGAGAGAGAGAGAGAGAGAGAGAGAGAGAGAGAGAGAGAGAGAGAGAAGGTAATGACACCCTGCTATCATAACCGGGGTTACAGGGAGATAGCGAGCCCTCGTATCTCTTCCTTTCACTTGAACGATGCGACTGACCAGACGCTTTGCTTCAAGTACAAACTCCCTATTTTCCACTAATAATTCCATTTTTCCTCATTATACATATAACAATTGTGTCCAATCAATACAATCTTGTTATATTTGAATCAAATAAGAATTTCCTTACATTGTAAAAGTA
This sequence comes from Cylloceria caligata, assembly GCA_963942595.1. NCBI lineage: Eukaryota > Metazoa > Arthropoda > Insecta > Hymenoptera > Ichneumonidae > Cylloceria > Cylloceria caligata. The sequence continues at coordinate 5,851,546 of OZ012707.1, read as the reverse complement.
TAATTTAAATATCTTGTACCCCTACGGAAACAAAATATAATATACGAATTATATAAAAGGTATGTCGGATATATTTTAAAGAAAAATTCTGTATCTCGGAGATATTTATTTTTCATGGGGGGTAAGACCACGTGCACGTGAAAACTATTTTTAAAAATGGCTAAAAGATTTTTAAATGAAGTTCATTTAATTGAGCCTATTTGTTAAAAATCTTTGATAAGTTTCCTTATAGTTCGAGAGTCCAAAGATAAGGTCGATGCTGGACCACAGAATTTAGAACATACATGTAAAGGTCAACAGATTCGGAGATACGGTGTACAGAGAAGAAATACACATATTATATGGTTTTCGATGAATCTTCGTGGCTGATAATATTGGATCGAGGAAGAGATTGACAAAAATACATTTCGTACTACCAAGTTACTATCTCTTTACTGTGAAGCGAGAAAGAGGTGATGACGAGGAAAAACGAAGGAAGGGAGCAGAGAGGGGAGAAAGGTAAGAGAGACGGATGAACGAGCAGAAAGAAAGAAAGCTGGAGAGAATGCAAGTGTGCTGCACGTGTGAACACAGACCACCTACCACTAGCTATAACGGGTGTCCCCAGACTTTGTGAAAAAGAAGTTACCCCATTTCTCGAGTTATTCATCAAAACCTTTGGACTCTAAATACTATTTCTTATTTTTCATTAATTCAATAAATTTTTTTTAGCAAATAACATTTTGATGAAATAATAAAAGGTTTTTTGCTTTGCAGACGATGGAAATATATTTGGACACCCTTTGTGCACTCGCGGTGTACTCGTCGTCAGTCTCGCGAACTCCTTATTCGGACAGTATGCCTCACCTTAAGGCAGCTTTGTTAAATGGCATCGATCGCGCGAATGTCGAAATGGTTTATTAAACTGGAGGAACATATCGGAGTAGAAAAAAAATTAAGATAACAATATTTATTCTTATTTAACGAAGCTATGTAAGTCAATCGTGTTTTCCCCCTCTTTTTTTTTTTTTTTGGCCTCTACTGATTATTATGTAACTCGCTGAGATTCGGTGCAAAACCCCAAACGATCGACGTTAAAGAAATAAATTTAATATTAAAAAAAAAAAACAAAAAGAATAGTTATCGCGTACAAGCACGTTTCACTGCTGTGGCGATAAGTAAGAATATTATTTCGTAAACGAAAGAAGCAGAGCAATAGGCAGCGAGAGTATTTCGTGAATGGATGTTGGTGTTTTGTATCAAGGCCCACTCTGTGCGTAGGGAAATATCGTCGCGACTATCCCTCCACCAACGCTCGAAAAACAGGCTGAAGCTGATAAAGGGACGATAAACTCTTCAACGAACGAGAGCACGAGGCTTTCCGATGTGAATATACCGAGAACCGAGCCTCATAATCGTCCCGAGAAGAATCTTTGAAATAAAATTAATTTACTACAAGTGCAACCAGGGCTTTGAAAAATATATATATACTATATCAAGTATTTGTCGCGGGATGGAGGACGCAAACTGAAACGTTATTAGGGGAGCGGTTCGATACCCTGTCAAAGTATTGAACCATTAAAAAATGATTATTGCGCCTTTAAGTCCTTTTAAAAAAGTTCTAAATACATGATAAACATTATTAACAAAATCAAATAAATAATAAACTCTTTGTTAAGAAAGATAAAAGAAAAAATATATTTTAAAGCATTTTATCAACTGTAAGCGATTCTTATAATTGATATTGCTCAGGCATCACGCGTAGCTTTCCTCACAGCGCAGAGCTCGGTGAATTGTCAGAGAGTCAAACGCACGCCGACGAACAATTTTACCGAGACGCGTACATTCGCCCACGCACTTACCGCGTTACATATAAACGACCCTTGACTGTGTCTCCGCCACGCACAACTCTACTTATGAATATTGTATTACTCCAGCAAGTCCGTAATCATTGATAACTGTAAAAAAGTTTTGCGATTCGAGTATCATTTCTGCGGATCTAATGGTTGCGGATGAATGAATTCTAAAAACATTTTTAATTATTACAGATATTTTATTATTCTAATGGAAGTTTGCCTTTTAAAATATTTGCTAAAGTGTGTTTTTCAAAGTAATTAGATTTATTGCGTAATTTTCTGTGGTGATTTACCACTGGTTATTCGACGAAACTCTAAGAAATTACGACGCAACGTAGCAAGAGATATTTGAGAGCCCATGCCGTCTTAAAACATCTGGCGGTTCTAACACGAAGACCTATGAGATGTACTTTTTGGTCTCATGAGATGTCTACGGAAAAGAGGCATCGGCCCTGAACAGTACGTAACAGCTTCCCGGAAAAGTATACCTGATCTGGGTTCACTCGTAGAAAGTACAGAGAGTCCCTTTCAATGAGAGGTCGGTAGTCGCAGTACCGTACTTCGAGCACTTAAATTATTAAAATATCTTTTATTTATTATTAGTCTTAAAAAAATGTTTGAAATTTAAATAAAAATTAAAGCGTCGATTCTTTGAAAACATAATTTTTTTATTCCTAAAAACGTCAATCACAATTATATATTTGTAAATTGTAATTTTAATGAATTGTTTATCTAATTTTTTTTCTGTTTATAAATAAATAAATAAATAAATATGTTTATAAATATGTTATTAGAAAATTAAAATGACGGAAAAGCGTCGTCCGTTTGCGGAAAGAAATAGAGCCGGTAAAATTTTTTGAACCGGCAAAGACTCTCCCGCAGCTTTACAGTCCTGAGAGATTTAATCCCTCCCACTCTATGTACCCCAGAGTTCCCCGTGCGTCCCTTGCCCAGGAACTCGCAAGCAGTGCCGAGAGTATCCAGCAGCAGCAGTGTGCCGAGTGCTGCAGCCGCCGTCTGTAAAGGCACGGCCGACTCGTGAGAGAAGTGCGTCCAACTCTATCGTCGGGTTCGCTTTTCAACTGTACAACGCACTCTCGTTTACTTCGTATTATATTATCAAAGTGTTATCAATAAAGAATCAGTCTCAATAATTAATTAAAGAATTTTGACGTTGCGTCGTTGAGTGCTAAGTAAACTGTGTTACCGTAACATCGAGGATCGAGGATCGACGTCTTTACGAGGGATCCGAGGATCCGAACTACACTGTAGGTTGGTACACATACAATATCGTCTCGCTCTCTACTCTTACTAACGCACACACTCTGTCAGTCACGTTCCAAGGGTTCGAGGAACGCTGAGACAGTCCATTTCGTGCTCCGTTTGTAGATCACGTTAAATAAATCGATATTACCGCAAAAATTTTTATTGTACAGACAATTGCTCAACGTGTACAGTGAATCTCGTGAAAAATTCTGAGTTTGATAGATAAACGGCGATAATATACTGTACAGTCGACTAGTAGGGTGGGTAAGTTTAGAATCTCTGCACGTGGAAAAAATTCAGGGATGTAAGAACGACGAGGGTTCGAATGATCCGTAAAAGAATAACTTGGATCTCGCAAACATTGTCTATAAATTAATTTTAGTAACGTGATAGAATGATTTTAAAAAATTTATAATCTGAACAATTAATGAATAAATATTTACATAAATTAAGGGTGACATATTTACGAAATAAATAAAAATATGAAAAAAAATCGAGCCTGGGACATAACTTTTTCATTTTGAATGATCTATAGAAGGTTCGTGCATTAAAATATTTATAACAATTTATTATCGTCGGCAGACTGTTAAAATGTATTCTTAAATGTATTTTTACAATCAAATAATTTTATATCGTACGTTTTTATGAATAATTCAGTTATCGAGTAGAGTTTTACTTTATCGAAGAAAAAGTATTAAAAATAAACTTAATATTTCGACGGTGAATCGAATGTGCGCTGGGATACGATGTTCATAATACTCAAACGACTTTTTTTTTTTGCCTTCCTTGTTCAGATAAATGGAGCCAACGCGTTGAGGGAAATCTCGACGGAGGAAATACAATAAAGTGAACGACGAGGAAGAGTGGTGACCAAGATGGCCCTTTTTCTCCGTTATCAAGCGGCCGTGGTAGCCGCGATTCTATTAATATTTCTAACAGGTGAGTTTCATTCTTTTTCCTTGTCCAAGCGATCTCGTCCGCATTTTCAATCGCTGCAATTATGCCACGAGAAGTTTCGAAACCAAGAAACAATTCTTGCGAGCTACGTAATAATTTTTTTTTAATCATAGTCGTTCGTAACGACGACGAGCTCACTGATATCCAAAAGCAAGACCGGAGAGCGAAACTCTTCATCCGCGTTTATCCTCCCAACAAAAAGTGCCTTTATCCGTACCCGATAAGATACCGTGTCGACCCTTTGAACTCGCCTTCCGCTGTATGTCCCGCAATGAGTTTATTTCAGTACCCGAAAAACTGTATTATGACCCATGTGGCGATGTCCACGTACGAGATGAGAGCGAAGGAACGAGAGCCTCGCAAACGGTTTCTTCTATTCGTGAACTTTTCCCCGCTCTGGCTTTGATAAAATGGGTTTTCCCCGTAGCATAATGATAATAATGACTCCGAGCTTCCACCACGAGATAAATTGGTCGAAGCAGCAACTAATTGCAATATAAAATTCCCTATATAGTCCCGCCTTAAGCCACTGTCACCAAATATCTTTGATGGATGTATAGCGTCTTTACGATTCGTTGAATCTGTCGAGAGAAATTATCTGGTTCGCTCTGATATAACAGTCGATTGTAATGCTCATTGAGCAGGGAATAACTCGTTTTGCGGTTGACCGATGCACAATTGAGGCACACTGGTACATTGATACAGTGAATTCATAGTGCGAAGCTTAATTCATCGTAAATGAGATTATAGACTTCTCGCTTCTCGTATCTACTCTACATTAATGTAATTGCAAGAGTCGGGAGAATCGTCGCAAACATCCGCTCCACTGATTTGATAGACTCCGACGAGAGCTTTCGTATCGAGTGCATACTTCACTATCGATGATAGACGTTGTAACGATAAAATTATGGTTTTCCAGTGAAAGCTGTATTCGATCGAGATACTCCTCGACTTGCTGCATGAATTTATTCTTTTTTTTTATCGTCTTCTATTTATATTTTTTAGATTCTGGCGACGCTCAGTATGGAACAGAACAGAGGTCTGCTGCGAGAGGTAAACTATTTATTTATTAAATTACTTTTCGATTTGTGAAATTACTTTTTTTCTTTATCATACAAGAAGCTATGTTTTCGTGAAAAAAAAATATTCTTGAGATTTTCACGTTACAGTATCAAAAAGCCCAAAATGTCGAAAAATTATATTTCGATCGAGTCGCAACCCCCGTCGGTTTGATACAATTTTCGCCCAAATCACTAACGGGTGTCTCATTGTTTATGATTGTTTGAATTTTTCGAAAAAAGGAGGTACGTTATCTAGCTATCATAAATTTTGAGCTATCGAGTTAAAACTTTTTACAAAAATAGGTCAGGGGACAAGGTTGTTCGGTATTGAGTTTGGCAAGAATCTGATCGATTCTTTCCAGTGTTTCGATTTTATAGAATCATCAATGTTTGTAATTTTTCGATAAAAATCTATTTTTGCACTGACTTTCGTAAATTTTCATCTATCGAAGTGAAACTTGGCATACAAATTGGCTAGGATACTTGGTCTTGAATTTGGTGAGAATCGATTAAGGGGTTTTAACTTTATGAAATTTACAGTTTTATCAAATTTTCAATTTTATCGAACAATTTAATACCACTTCCTCTATGAGGAAACCAGAATTGAGATATCCATTCCCCGTAGAGGAGAATCTGTAGGTTTGCAAGAAACACGAGAAAGTAATGTGAAAATTTTAAATATACACGCATTGTTTGTCAATCCATTGGTAAATAATGATAATAAGAAATGGATTAGAAATGTAGGAAGCTATTAACGAGTTAAAAAAATGTCAACCATTGATTAACCATAAGACATTATTTTTAAAGCTGGTTTTCTATCAAGTAACTAATTTTACGATTCAAAAGATTATTTTATTCAAAAACCTGTGAATTCTAGAAAAATTTATGAATTATCTTGTAGAAATAATTTTGTGTTACCGAACTAAAAATTCGAGGATGATGTTCGGTACGTCGTGGAGACATATCGAACACATCGAACCAATGATGAACCGATATCGTTTGTCAACTTAATCTTACACAAGACTCGTTGGTGTTCCCAACATTTAGAGAAAAATGTAACGAGAGTATTGTTAAGTGTACGCGTAACAACAAAATCGCGTTGTACAAATCAATGGCTATCGGTTTCCGATGTTTAACAGCTCGTTATTTCAAGCTGTAATGATTCACGTCGATAATACAATTTTACTTTACAAACCGAGTTAGCACATTAGTAAATAGTAAAATAATTTTCGTATTTTATTAATTACGAATGTAGAATTGAATAACTCTCCTCCATTCGCCATCTGAATAACTCATTTCTGCGATTGAAGACTCGCAGTTCTCACGTAAGATTGATAAGTTAAAATTGCTGATGTTTCGCTAATGATAAATCCAGGTCCTCATGGAAAACGAAGACATCCGTGCGAACAGAGTTCGTGTTATCCAGCGACTGGAAATCTCTTGATTGGAAGAAAAGATCGTTTGTCCGCGACGTCTACGTGTGGTCTTCGCAAACCTGAGAGATACTGCATAGTTTCTCACTTGACAGATCGAAAAAAATGTTTCTTTTGCGACAGTCATGCGCCCAAGGGGCAACACAATATAACGAACATCGTTAGTGGGTGAGTCCGGATCTTTCGAATTTGTTCAATAAAAATTCTCCGCGTAATTAATTACATGTTTAAGAGTGGTAGATTGAGGTGCACTAAAACGACGTTTGGTAAAAAAACCTCTTTTATTTTTATTTATAATCGGTAAAAAAAAATGTTATAAAAAATCCGACGCTATCGATTGCTCGTAACGGTGTTCTGAGAATGTAAAAAAATCTATAAATTGAAATATAACAAATTTGAGATGAAAAACCATAGTTTTAATATAATTTTCCATTCTAAAATAATTAGATAACCCACAGCTTGTTATATTCAAACCTGGGAATTCTTTTATATGATTAAATCACCGTAATAAACGATCAATAGAGTGATCAATCGAATGATCTTCGCTTTAAGTTATTGTGACTGCAATTCTTCACAGTAATTACAATTGAACTGTAATTGTATTTCGAATTGGTTTTAGATAAATATAATTGAAAAAGAAAAGATAAATTAATATCGCAGAACTTATTATTTATTAATGTGACTATTTTCGTATTTCAGACTAGCGAAGAACACCTGGTGGCAGGCGGAAAACGGAGTTGAAAATGTGACGGTATCGTTCGATCTGGAGGCGGAGTTCCATTTCACCCATTTGATTATCCGTTTCCAAACTTTCCGACCAGCTGCCATGTTGATCGAGCGCTCCCACGATTTTGGCAAAACCTGGCAAGTGTATCGTTACTTTGCTCAGAACTGCGAACAATCTTTTCCCGGAATACCGACGTACACGCCGAGAAAGTTGACGGACGTGATATGCGAGTCTCGTTACTCGAACGTTGCACCGTCCAAGGACGGTGAAATAATCTTCAGAGTATTACCGCCGAATCTTAAATTCGTAATCGACAATCCTTACTCCAAGGAGGTGCAGAATCTCATGAAAATGACTAATCTTCGTATAAATTTTACGAGACTTCACTCTCTCGGTGACGATCTTCTCGATGATCGCGCCGAGATTCGCGAGAAATATTACTACGCCGTCAACGACATGGTTATTCGAGGTTCTTGTTCGTGTTACGGTCACGCTTCAGCTTGTCTTGAACTTCCTGGAGTAGCTAACGAGGAAGAAATGGTTCACGGAAGATGCGAGTGTACGCACAACACGAAGGGCCTCAACTGTGAAAATTGTCAAGATCTTTACAACGATGGTCCGTGGAAACCTGCCGTTGGAAAGCAGACCAACGCTTGTAGACCCTGCAACTGCAACAATCACGCCACTTCGTGCCACTTCGACGAAGCCGTTTACGAACGATCGGGTAGAGTCTCCGGTGGTGTTTGCGAAGACTGTCAGGACAACACACGAGGAAAAAATTGCGAACAGTGCAAACCGTTCTTTTATCACGATGTTCGCAGAAACATAAGCGACCCAAATGCTTGTCAACGTAAGAAACTATTTTTGATAACCAAGGTATCATGGAAATTGATCTATTTTAAAATCTTTTATAATAAATTTAGCTTGCGATTGTGATCCTGCCGGTTCATTGGACGACGGTATCTGTGACTCGAGAACCGATGTACTCACCGGCGAAGAATCCGGCCGCTGTCATTGCAAGACCTACGTCGAGGGTCGTCGCTGCGATACGTGTAAAAAAGGCTTTTGGAATTTCGATCCGGCAAATCCCGCTGGATGCGAAGGTACTTTCTCATGATTACCTAGCACAGGAGATTCGATTGCGGACATTCAATAACTTTCCACGAAAAAAATCGTGAATTAGCCCAACGTAAATCTGTGAATTCATCATTTTTATTAATTTGCAGCTTGCACTTGCAACACTCTCGGAACAATCGATAATCATGGCTGCAATATGGTAACCGGTGAGTGTACGTGCAAGCGTTACGTGACGGCACGCGACTGTAATCAATGTCTACCGGAGTACTGGGGCCTTTCCGACGATCGGGATGGTTGTAAACCCTGCGATTGCGATCCTGGCGGTTCGTATGAAGCCACCTGCGACGCAATCACTGGACAGTGTAGTTGCAGACCTCACGTAGGTGGTAGAACCTGTAATCAACCGGAACAAAGTTACTACACAGGAGCTCTCGACTTTTTGATTTACGAGGGGGAGTTGTCGAGAGGCAGCGAGGTGAGTTAAAATCACTGTGAACCTTAACGATAATGTACTTCTTTTTGAATAATTGTTTAATTACTTTGCTTTAATAATTTAGAATTTTATTTAAAAAAATTGTAACTGGTATTTACAGAATTGTCAAGTAGTGATCAGAGAGCCGTACAGAGACGGAAGACCCAATACCTGGACTGGCACTGGTTTTATGAAGGCCTCCGAAGGTGAAACACTGAATTTTACCATCAACGACATACGCAAATCGATGTGGTACGACGTAGTCTTGCGTTACGAGTCTCCACAACCAGGAACATGGCAAGATATTGAAATTATTATCGAAAGAGACGGTCCCGTTGATCCTGATGGCCCTTGCGCTTATTTGCGCCCCGAAGACGATCATCTCTGGGTGCAATTGCCACAAAATGTTCGCAGTACAGTTGCCGAACAAAATGCTCGCAGTAAAGTTGCCCATCCGGCGGTGTGTCTCGAGACCGGAAAAATGTACAAAATAATTATACAATTCCGGAAATTCGATAGTCAGGTCGATACATCTATTGCATCAATTCTCGTTGACTCCGTAAGTGAACAATTTTCGTTGAATTTCATAAAAATTAAAGTTATTTAACTCATATGGAACACTTGGAATTAATTTTTCTTACAGTCCTAATATTTTTCTTCTTATTTTATAATGTCTCACCTTTTTTAATGGTTTCATAGATCGTTCTGAAACCTAGAATCGAATCCATTCCCTTTTTCACTGGTTCGGGTCCCGGTGAATTACATCGTCAGGAATACGAGAGAAATCATTGTAACGAGATATTCAACGATGTAGGACATTACAACGCCCAGGAAGGTGATATATGCGAGAAATATCGCAACAGTATTGGATACTACGTCTTTGACGGTGCTCACTGTAAGTATTTCATTTAACACCATTTCTTTTAACATTACAAAACATTGTTAAACAATTATTTTATATTTAACAATACAACTTTTTCTCAGCCTGTGAGTGCAATCCAACCGGATCTCACAGTCTCCTCTGCGGAAACTACGGAGGTACCTGCCCCTGTAAAACAAACGTGGTTGGTCGTCGCTGCGATCATTGTGCACCTGGTACGTACGGCTTCGGACCGGAAGGCTGCATAGCTTGCGACTGTAACGCAGTCGGAGCTCTCGACAATTTTTGCGACGTTCAGACTGGTCGTTGCAAGTGCAGACCAAACACCTACGGCCGAAACTGCGGTGAGTGCGATCCCGGTTTCTGGAATTTCCCTCACTGCAAGAGATGCGAGTGCAACGGTCACGCTGAGAGTTGCGACTCCAGAACCGGAGCCTGTCTCAACTGCAGGGATTACACGACTGGACACAACTGCGATCGATGCATCGACACTTTCTACGGAGATCCAGGCATCGGAGTCAATATTCCTTGCAGAGCTTGCCCTTGCCCAGGTAAACAAAAAAATCGACGTATTATTATGACCGTTAGTTAAAAAATAAAAAAAATTCTAATAATTTAATGAATTTTTATACGTTTAGGTACCATTGATTCTGGCCACTCGTACGCCGATAGTTGCTCACTGGACACAGTAACCCACGACGTAATCTGTGAGTGTTACGACGGCTACACCGGACCTCGATGCGAAACCTGCGCGGAAAACTACTTCGGCAATCCTGAAGAGCCGAAGGGCGGATGTTCGCTTTGCGACTGTAGCAACAATACTGATCTCGCCAGACCTGGCAATTGCGACCCTCACACCGGACGATGTCTTCGATGTCTATACGATACCGATGGAACCAATTGTCAAATCTGTAGACCCGGTTTCTTCGGTAATGCTCTGGAGAAGAATTGCCAGGATTGCATGTGCAACGTACTGGGAACTGACGCGAGTGCAGGTCCCTGCGATTATCGCAGTGGACAGTGTCCTTGTCTGCCTCACGTTATGGGCAAACTGTGTGATACCTGCGAGGAAAATCATTGGAAAATCGCCAGTGGACAGGGTTGCGATCCTTGCGAGTGCGATGCTGTTGGAAGTAGCTCGGATCGGTACGTATTCTTAATTCGGTACTGTACAATAATTAACGATTTAACAATCAGCGAAAAATCAGTCGCGTTACAACTGATATCGTCGTTTCATAATAAAATACATAGGAAAAATGGCGAGCGATGTTTAATCGTTTATTATGACCCTATAGATGCAATCCCTACGACGGTACCTGCGATTGCAGACCAGGTTTTGGTGGACGTCGCTGCAACGAATGCCAGGCCAATTACTGGGGCAATCCCAACGTGGAGTGTCGTCACTGCGAGTGCGACGTGATAGGTTCGTCAAGTCCTCAGTGCGATCGCGGAACTGGAATTTGCGTGTGTCACAAAGGAATCGGCGGGGACAAGTGCGATCAGTGCGATCGTAGTTACATCGGTGATGCACCGAACTGCAATCCCTGCGGCGAATGTTTCGACAATTGGGATCTCATTCTCGACGGTTTGAGGAACAAAACGAATCTCGTTATTGACGAGGCTTCCAGGATACAAAAAGTCGGCACTACCGGTATCTACAGTCAACAATTTGATACAATGATCGAGAATCTGGATCAAATTCAAGGTTTGATAAACAGCACTTCAGTCAGAAGTCAGGATATCGACGAATTGAACGAACTGGCTGAATATCTTGCGGCTAATGTGACTGAATCGTCGAAATTGCTCGAGGAAGTCGATAACCAACTGGAAAACGTACAAGGGCGAGTGACTTTGAGCGATACGACTCACAAGGGACTGAAAAATCGAACGAATAACCTTCATCAAGGCGTGACAATGCTAAGCGAAAATGCGACAAGACTCCAGGAAGCTAATGTTCAAGGAGCTTTGAACGTCACTCAACAAATGGCTGAGCAGTCCCGGCAAGCCGAAAAAATGGCTAATGAGACGACAAATGTTCTTGCTGATGCTGAAAGGTATCGCAAACACACGGAAACTTTGCTGGCGAAGAACAGCGCCACTGTAAACGTTGCACAGGATAAAAGCAAGGAGTCCCTCGAGAAAATCGACCAGAAGATCAAGGAGTTTGCCAAGAGCATGCCCAGCTTGAATCTTGGCATGTGCGGTGATAATGTTACCGACTGCAGTGATGTATGCGGCGGTGCGGGATGCGGTTCCTGTGGGGGGTTATCCTGCGACGCTGGTGCTATCACTATGGCTAATCAAGCTTTAGACGTTGCTAAGGAACAGGCTGCGAAGCTCAAGTCGCACAAGGACGAAGCTGAACAGCTGCTACGTAATGTTAGTTTCATTTCGTTGTAATTTATTTAGTTATCTATTTATTAACTTTAAACCCAGATATTATAAAACCTTTACTTTCCAGTAATTTTATTTTGATCAATATGCTTTTAGGTAAACATACATTTTTGAATATTCGTGTAGCGATGGAGTTGTGTTCAATCCCAACGATTTTTTACGCTCGATTGTTTTAAATTTGGTTAGTTAGGAGGCTTATTAATTTTGTTATCGTAAGAAAAAATTATTAGACGCACTGCAGAATTATTTTAAAAAAATGTTATGGATAGATATAAGAAAAGAAAATGTCGGTTTTATTTATTGATCTTTAGATGAAATTTATTGATGAAACGATTCTATTTTTATTTGTTTGTAGATGCTGGATATAAAGCAAGATGCGACTGCCGCTCGTGGAAATGCACAGGACGCGTTCAACGCGGCTTGGGACGCGAGAAATCGTTCGGACTCTGTAGTGAAGGCTGTTTCGGACGTGACTGAAAAGATACTGAGTATGCTCAACGAAGATCAACCGACACCGGCTATGGTCAGAGATCTCGCTAAAGAGGTCTTGAGCAAAAACATTCATCTTCAGCCTGATGAAATTCAACAACTGGCGAACACGATAAAGGGCATCGTGGGTTCCCTTACCGATTCGGAGATCATTCTATCGGACACCGCTGACGACAGGCAAAACGCTCATGATTTGGAGGATCGTGCGAAAAGAGCTAAGGAGGTTGCGCTTGAAAAACAGAATCAGGCGAGCAAGGTGAGCCTCAGACACGAATAGAAAATACTTGGAATGAAATTGCTGATAAAATTAAATAATTAGTTCATAGCGATTCGTAAAATTAATTTTTTATTAATATAAAAAATGATAAAAATTCGTCTAAATAATTTTGTTCTTTTCACAGGTTGTCGACTTGTTAAGCGACACTCAAAAAGCACAGGACCTGGCGCAAATAGCGATTGAACAAGCCGAGCAAGACATCGCACTATCCGAAAAAGATCTAAAAGATATAATCGAGGTAACGAAGGAGGCCCAGAAGAAGGCTCTGAACACCACAGCTTCGGTTGACTCTCTGGACGCGCGTCTCAAGGAGCTCCAGGGCAAGTCAGCGAAAAACAATTTCGTTCTCAATCAGGAGATACGTGGAAGTCTTTCGAATGTCAGTAAAGATGCCAAAGCCGTGAGGGATAAGAGCCAACGTCTGGGCGCCGAGTACAAAAAAGCCGGAGACGCTCTGAACCATCGTGTCACGAAGAGCAAGGATGACATCCAGCGAGCGAAGAAACTCTTGCAAAGAGCTTCGGAGCTCACGGCTGACACGTCAACGAAGTTCAAGGATCTTGATGGCATGGAAAGCGTTTACAGGGACAATGACAAACTCCTGGGCAATCTGATGAAGGACGTTGATCAGCTTACCGTCGAGATGAATCGACACCTCGCCGAAATTGAACAAAAATCTCAATATTATCGACAATGTACAACTTAATGTACAAAAAAAAGTTCATAATTGAGAAAATGAGGGAGCGGGTGTTCAGATTTCCACGACACGTATTCCCACGCCTGCGGCAACTTAATATGAGGAGCCTGTAATGAAAAGAAAAGAAGAAAATGATCAAAAACGTGCCATAATTTGACTGGGTGGTTCAAGCGCCTCGTGCTCCTCTCTCCTCTCCAATTAATTACTCGAATTAATTGAACAAACGTTTACATGGCTCCTCGAGGACGAAAAACGCACTCAAACATCTGTAAATAAATACAGTTATAGTACACGAACCTCTGTGTCATATAATATTTCGAATAGTTTCTCTCGTTAGTTTTTTCTTTATTTTTATGATGAAAAATGCATCAACATGTAGTTTAAATATAGTGAGGCATGAGTATCAAAGTAAAACCAAACGTAAATCTCTACATCGTAATGCTACAATAAATATTTTTCGAAACGTCGACGAATTTATCGAATTTAAGACAAAAATTACGACAAAAAATAACAAAACCATTAAGAAAATTGCAATAAATTTAATACGCTTCAACCAAACTTTTTTAAATCGTATATATTTCATACGTTGTTACAATTTATACAAGCAATTTATATATATATATATATATACACATATATAGTATAAGATATGTTGTAGATTAAATGAAAAATAAAACGAAATACCGTTGATAAAAAAAAAAAAGAAAAAAAAAACAATAATAGTGCATTCAGTATTTTTCGTTGTAAATCGAGACAATCATCATTGGGAAAATTCTGTGACTCCCCTTTGCGATACTGCATGTTGCGGTTGTTGAGATAGAGTTAACAGGAAGCGAGATACCGTGACGACGATGATAAAAGATATGTCGAACCGTGATTCGTAAATACACAATAAGTCCACTGTATTTTTTTTATCGTCAATATACCGCTACTATTCTTTCTCCCCTTTGGCTTTCACAAATTTGTACGATAGTGCTTGAACCAACGTTCGCTGAATTATCAGAGAATTCTTTATTTTGTATTTAAAAATAAAATCATTTATCATGATAAAACAGAAGTCGCGGGAGAATTTTACGTTGAAATTTGTATGTCCGATCAAACAGTGACTCCGAAGGAGACAAACTCAGACGGTTTACCCTGTATTCACGACTACACACATTCTCCCTCGGTCGATCCTTTTCCCTTTCGTATTATAATACCAATATACTAATACACACATGAAAACATCCAAGCGTTTCCTATATTCGTGAATAGGGAGCTCTGTTGAATTCAAATGGACTGTTTGGATGTCTACAGTACATAGTAGTGCAACGAAGGGTACGCACAATGCGCTCATTCAACTTCTACTCTCGGTGGTTCTCAAACGTCTAGCTCTCGTCCACATAAGTTTGCCAGAACAATGAATATATGCCACGACTAGATTCTTCGTGCTTCACGACTGCATAAACAAATATATGTATTCAAGAGTCTGTATCTATCCCAGGTCCTACACATTGAAATTTCTCTTAATATTCGTCGAACGTCTCTTTCTGTTGAAAAATATTCGATAGAATGAAGAAATTATCCTGTCTGTGGTATACAGTAGCCTCTCTGTGAGTGTGCGCTTCTTTAGATGCGTTCAGCTGCGTTTTTTTTTTACTTTCACATTGAAAAATTGAGTAAAGAGCCACGCGAGAACTCAATAAAGCGCGCACTTACAGAGGGGCTGATTAAAAATTAATGTTGCTACTCAAATCGCGTGTGCTACACAGACCAATTGGGAATCGCTGCTTTTCGTGGTGAATCGGACTTTGCGCATATTACATCGCTGCTAATTTACGAGCGTTTGCCACTACAAAGCGTACAAGTAAATGCGAGTAGTAAATTACTTGTTCCACGCGCAACCACTTGTTTTTAACAGGATGTTCACGACATTCTTAAACATTTTTTAGTTTACTGATAAGACACGAAAGTGTAGCGTAAACATATTTTTGTAAAATATTTTTTACGATGTAAGCATACAAGCCGCTCGCATTATGATAATAAATCAGAGTTCTCTGGACGCTGTGTAATTAAAAAGAAAAGAAAAATTATGGAGATTCGTTGATTAAGGTAGTTAGATTGTCAGATAATTGTTGCGATAGGTGCGATGGTATGGCGATGACAGTGGCAAACAGCGTGAGCTCGTAGAGCCCGGTCCAGTATTTCTCAAACTTGCACGAGAAAGAAAGAAGCGGAAGTCGCAAATTCCTCTTTCACACGTAATATCTCAAAAATTATACGGTGAATTGTGTTAAAAAATAAATATATGCTTAGAGTTTTCTCTTGCAATTGGTACTCTGCTTAGAATATCCGATTGATCTTTATCGATACCAATTGAAACCGATTAATTGACAATCGGAACGAATCGTGTCAATCGCTCATCGCTCGTAGTTGCTCGAATGTTGTATAAATACAATTTTATTATAAAAACAAAGTTTCCAAGCTTGAATTATTTATGAAGAAAAATATCTTTCTGCATAAAACTCACGTTAAAACATCTAATTATAATATTTAATATTTCGAGAATGGGACGGTAATATTTAATTTTTCAGGTTTCACTCGAAGCAAAAAAGGACAATTTTTTCGATATAATAAATTCACGACCGAAACACCTTAATATATCTCTTTATAAATCATGCAGCGTGCGAGGCCATAAGTAGCTGGTACTTATCTCGTCATTCTTGACAAGATCAGTTATCGGTTTGACCGATTTTTCAAAAATCTCATTGTTTATAGCTAGCAAATCTTGCGTAGAAAGTATTAAGTAGCATTCGAGTGTTTTATGACTAATCAGTCGTAAGTGACGAAATTTCAGTCATAAAATACAATAAAAAAATGTTTTTAAAACATTGGAAGCAATTATTGCGAGTGTCAAAGTGAGCAGTAATGCATTTACGAGATCTTGGGAATATGAATGAAAGGTTTTGACATGCGTTTACGAGAAAAGAAAACCTGGCACAAGATATCAGCTCGTTACAACGAATTTCTTTTCTGAGAAAATAAACGTACGAGCACACGGAAGGCAGCAGCCATCCGGTAGGCAACTCATTGCCACGGTCAGAGATAAAGAGTCTTCGTTCTGTGTACTCAGCTTGATTAGACAGCATTACCACGCCGACTCTATTGGAAGGGACCAAAAATTTATTTACTTTCTGGCTAACCTCCAAAATGCCTCTCACGTTTCACCATGTTAATGCAATGGTTTATATATAATATTGTATATGTGGCATTTCATTTCCAGAGGAGAAGAAATATTCTTCGCCCAGGCCAAAGAGGTCACCGTAGATCGCGGGATGTTAATCGTTTCATGAATAATGCATCAGTAAAGCTAAAGTTATTTAAATAATTTAGTAGCTAATCATTTAGCACCGTAAAATAATTTCTTTGTGCTCTATCTATAGAGTTATTAAGGGGTTATCCTACTGTCACCAGCGTCTAAACAGGCTAACTGTCGGGGATTAATTTTGAAAAAACTACAGATGCAACATTAAAATATTTTTAATATATATTGATATACACCTTAAGGAATGTGTGTGGAAATTGTTATTAAATAATATGGTAATTGTTTACAAGAAGGACTTTTCTCAATTTTTCAAATGTTTGTTGGGATTCCAACAACAACAAACAATAGGGAGAGACCGAAAAATACGACACACAAAAAAAATCTGAAGTTCTTTAGGTTCTTTATTTTTATTTCAATTTTATGTTATATAATATTATTTTATATTATATATATTATAATTAAGAAGGATTTCAGTATCTCACTGTCAATCATACGTATAACTTTGTCGATTCTAATACAGGAGCAAATACACAAAATGTTGAACATCTGTGGCGAGAAGTTCGCTCGAATATTCCGCGTTATGGACATCGCGAGCAACATATCGATGGATACATTGCCGAATTTTATTTCAACCGTAAATATCCAGATTACGTTCAGCGGTTTCGCAAAATTTTTGAAATTATTGCACTTGACAACATATTAATTCGAAACGAAATAATGAAACATTCATAATAAAATGAATTTATTTTTCATATTGTAAAGAACTTGAGATTTATTTTGTGTGTTATATTTTTCGGACTTCCCCCTCCCCCCCATTGATTGTTGTTGTTGGAGTCACAAGAAACATTTGTAGTGCAAAAATAATTTTAAAATATCATAATTGAGAAAAGTTCTTCTTGTAAACAATTACCAATAATATTAATATTTTTGAGAGTTTTAGAACTTTGCCGCTGATGATTTTTTTCGTGCACGGTCGGTTGGCGCACACAATTTCGAACGTACGGTTGGTGTGAAAAAAAAAATATATATGCTCAGTAACTATATTGTATTAGCTATCGTGCGACGTAGGATTTTTTTTTCTCCCAAGTTGCGTAATAAAAATTCCTGCATTTTTTTCGCCACTTTCGGCTTCAAAATGCATTCTATTAATATTGATATTATACATATACAGGGTGCGCCATTATTATGTCGGTATGTAAACATTGAATAACTTTGACATTTATCAACCGATTGACTTGAGTAGACATGTTTTTGAAACGTCAATTCCGTACAATTTTAACTATGAATCGCTTCACACCGAAACAACGCGCCGAAATAGTGACGCTGTACATTGAAAATAGTCGTTCAGTTGTGTTAACTCAACGTGCATATCGTCGAGGCCCATTTCACACTCTCTGGCACCGTTAACATGCAAAATTGAAAAACAATGCAGGTTCTGCAATGAAAATTCCCTGGACGTGTGATGTCAAAAAATGGCGACATTGACTGGTCACCCAGATCTCCAGATTTGACCTCTCGGGACTTCTTTTTGTGAGGTTATTTGAAAAGCAAAATGTACGTCAACAAGCCTCAGACCATTGACGAGCTCAAGGCAAACATTCGTGCCGAAATCATCGGTATACCGCCCGAGATGCTCGAAAAAGTGATGGAAAACGCAACAAAAAGGGCACATTTTGCTTTGGCCAATAAAGGCGGCCACTTGATTGATGTTGTATCCAAAAACTAGTCCAAATAAATTGTAAAGGACCAAAATAAATAAAAATACCTCATATATGGAAATCGGTTGTTTTTTTTTAAATTATTCAATGTTTACTTACCGACATAAAAGATGGCGCACCCTGTATATATATACAGGGTGGCAGATTTATCTGAAGACATTAAAATATTTCGAAAACTACGCATCGGATCAAGAAAAGTTCTCAATAAAATTTGTTTGCCTGGAAGGGGGTCATCCAATGATACCAAAGTGGACCCCTCACCCCTACCCCTGGGGTGGAGGAGGGGGCAACTTTGAAATCGTAAATGGGAACCTCTATTTTTTATTGCAGATTCGGATTCCCCATAAAAAAATAAGTAACTTTTATGTGAAACATTTTTTTTCGATTCGTGATAGATGGCGCTGTAATCGCAAGGGACCTGATTTTTGCGAATATCTCGAGAAATTACACATCGGATCGAAAAAAAAAAAACACATGTTCAATTTTTCAAAAAGCTATTCAGCGATACGAAACTCGATCTACCCCCCCCATCCCTACACCCTGGGGTGGGGGGGGGAATTTCTCGAGATATTCGCAAAAATCAGGTTTCTTGCGATTACAGCGCCATCTATCACGAATCGAAAAAAAATGTTTCACATAAAAGTTACTTATTTTTTTATGGGGAATCCGAATCTGCAATAAAAAATAGGGGTTCCCATTTACGATTTCAAAGTTGCCCCCACCACCACCCCAGGGGGTAGGGGTGAGGGGTCGACTGTGGTATCATTGGATGACCCCCTTCCAGGCGAACAAATTTTATTCAGATCTTTTTTTGATCCGATCCGTAGTTTTCGAAATATTTCAATGTCTTCAGATAAATCGGCCACCCTGTATAATAAACGCGTAGTCTGAGCACTAGTTTTTTCAGTAAAATCATTAGATTTTCATGTCTTACCGTTTATCTGATCTTCCTCCACGTGTCAGTGTTCATTTTTGTTTTCCAATATTCGCACTGTTTACAGTAGGAAAATTTTACAATGATATCAACCACTTTTCCCGTGTAATGGCCTATTTGCAATTATCGTCTGCGTGCGCGTCAAATTTTTATTTCGCCCCAAATGCTATAACTCAAAATAAACTTCGAATATCTATATAAAACCATCTGCATATCAATCTTAACAGTTTAAACTATTTTTTAAAAACAAATAATTGTTTTTTAATTCAACAGTAGGATAATCCCTTAATACACAAATTATCTCTGCATAGAGAGAAAAACTTGTCAAAATCAACTAAATCTGCGGTTGCGGTAGGCAAAATAAATTTCTGGTTAATTAAACGATGTCCTTTTAGATTAACTAAATATTTTGTTAACAACATTTTTAATTCGTTTCACCGACTAAATATTCGTTTAATCAAATAAATATTTATTTTTCCACTTTAAACTATACATTAGATCGATTTTCCTTATTCGTTTTCTCAACGTACAATAAACTAATTACGTTTAATTAGAAAAAAAATTAGTTTCGTCGTATTTACCAACGTTACAAATAGTACAAAATTTTTATGAAATTAAAAAAAAATTTATTCATAAAATGTTATTACAACTGAGCACCAATGGATTTAATCCCACGTGATCATATTGTCCCGTTTATTCTTACCTCAATATTATATTGTGCTACCACATCGTTGACGATTCAGCAGCAATTTTCTACCGAGAGAAATGCTCCGAGGGTGGTAATGATTATTCTTCTTTCTTATTGTTTCTCAATGAATCCGCAGAGTCTTTATTTCTATTCTTTGATGTCCCTACGACCATTATTTAGCTGAACGAATAAAACGATATTGAAACCTGAGAGCGATCATGCAACGAGGCGAGAAGCTAGTAAGACGGAGACTTCCTAGTTATTGTCCGTAATCAAAATTACAGAGGCGTTTTGCACCCCTCGGTTTCTAGTTCGCGCGTACGTTAAGTCGACGAGGCGGATTGTGGCGTAAACCGCTCCACCTTGGTACCTGGGATAATAACTGTGCCATTGAGACCGCGTCCTGAGACGATTGTTAGGCGCCTCTGGCCTCTTACCCCTCCGTAGTTCGACCGGGGTTGCCAGCTGCCCCTACGTTGCACCGGGAAGCCATCACCACCAATCGTATAACGCCAAACCCTCCGTCGCACCTTTTCAAAACGGAGTCAGATCGACGAAGAAGAATCGGGAAGGGAAGGGAGGTGGAAGACCTGTGGACAGCGATAGAATCCGGCGACAAAGCATGGTGAACTGGCGCTGAAAAAAAAAAAAATTCTGCCGGTTGGATCGCAGTCACAACGCGTCCGGGAACGTTGACAGACCGGTCCTCCAAGTGCTCTTAACATTTATACAGCTGTAATTTAATTTTAATGTCTTAAAGGATATTGACTTTCTATTCTTTATTAAATTTAATGGTGGGGCAGAATTTTTTCATGCGAAAAAAAAGATTTTTATCTACACACTAGATTTTAATAATTATTATTTTATTTAATCGGGAAAGAGAACTGGGAGGAAAAAGCTTGAAACGAAATCTTTAACGGAATTTGAGGAAGTGACATCCTGTACCTTTTTCCGTAGAGGATATCCACGAGGATGTGGTGAGCGCGTGCATTCACAGGGATAGAATACGAGGGCATCGCGAGCGGTAGCAGAAGAGGGAGTAGAAGGAAAGGCGCAAGTTAATTCGAGTGGTGGAGATAAGGAGCTCTCTGCGTAGTATACCAGTGCGAGTCGTAAAGGGAACGCAGGCTCGTGGGTCGACAGTCTTCGAAGAGCAACACGAAATTCGTTCTCACGACTTTATATGTCAGACAAGGAGCAACCTCCAAAAAAAAAATATATAAATATATATATATATATATATATATATAAATAAATAAAAAATAAAAATAATTCTTAAAAAATAATTTTTAAATTGTACTAAATCATGTTATTGTCGTTCATATTTAATAATAGTTTCAGTGACTCAGTTGTACAAGAGTAAAAAAGTTATCTTCTTTTCAATTATAATCGAATGTGCCTTTCAAAGGGATAACATCCGAGGAAAAGAAAAGAAAACAGCACGAAGGATTTATCGTTGCACATACGGTGTGATTCATCGGTGGTACACGTGCGTCTCGCGTACTTGCTCATTCAATAATAACTCTTACCGATAGACACGTCGAGCGAAAGAAACGAGGAATGTAAAAATATATATATGAATTATAGCGGTGAAGTGAAACGCGAAAAGATATTGACATTGCAGTGGGATATGGAGAATTTTGAAAGAAATCAATCGATCATTGAGATGATTCAGGAGGACGAGGAAGGAAGACCCTTTCCCAGATCGGTTACTATAATCGCTGCAGCTTGCGCTATACTGTTCAGTATAGTCGGAGTTCTTGGTACGAATTGTCATTTAAATTATTGAACGATTGATCAACCATAATGATTGGTCAACCCACTAAACACAATCCAAAATGTGTGATTGATTTTTATCACCCAATTACGACATGGAACCGAAACATATATCGATATATATACATGCCGTAGAAATTTATGCTCCAAAATATATTTATTATATATCTTCAGAATATATTTCAGATACACATCTGCGATATATTTTTTTAGGAAATATCTGAATAATATATAAAAGATGTATACAAAATATAGAACTTTACGCAGTTCCTCTACAGAAACTAATTCTACACACCCTTGAACCTACACACGACAACTGTAAATCAGTACCGTACTGGTTTCAAGTTTCCAAAACGCACCAGATTCAAAATAAGAAAAATGTACATATTAACGACTTGGGATAACGAAATCGTGAGCGCCGTCAACTCAACGCATCACCAATTCGGCATATCACCGACACGACCTACGCCGACTCTACACATTGGCAGCTGTTCACTTCATAAACCCGATATATCTCAGCTGAACACAAATCACGCGTAAAACGATTTAGCAAAAAACAGTTATTTGATGTGAGTATAGTTACTGTGGGTGCATTCATGCACGATACAGGTTTCTTGCGCGCACAATATGGCGTGTGTAGCGTCGGAATATGTAATTTCGCAGAGCGTACAGTTAGATCAAATATCTATTTACGCGTGTAGAGTCGACGATGCGTCGAGCTGGCGCTACGATAATTTGATGCTGGATGCGGGAGAGTGGGGTACAATAAGTCGTGGGATACAGGGAGCCAGTTTGGATATCATTCTATAATTCCTATATTCCGGTTCAAATATCACTCTATAAATTCGCAATTTTTTGGCTCACTGTGCTCCACTGATGGTAATTTCTCGATGAATAAGTACGCAAAGAATGAAAACTACAGGTTTACTGGATTGCGCGGATACCAAAAACTATTAAAATTTTGCATTCAGTTAAAATTACTAAAGGCTTACGAAAAAAAAACGTGGATTATTGTATCCCACTCATCCCTACAGTCAGTATTGAGCAAAGTCCGTGTACGTCTCGAGTCGTTGATGTGTAGAAACGCTGATGTGCCGAGTTGCAAAGAGATTACGTCTTGCAAAAAGCCGGTGCACAGTTGATGTGTTTAAGGTTGAAGCTGTGAGTTGAATTTTGTAGAAACGGGACATTCCCGAACTTTTAGCCATTATATATAGCGTATACAAATGATATATCCTCGAGTAGACTCTATTTACACGGATGTTGCTTCGATACAATAAGTAAAGTCAATCATAAATCTTGGTACGTGCTAGTGTACTGATGAATTTAGTTTATAAATGTTTATCAACGATAGGAATTTAAAGAAATATTATTAACAAATAATTTTATTGACACGAGGAAAAAAAATGGGAATAGGTCTAATTGCAGATCCCTTTTCAGTCTTCGGTTTATATTACTCTCGATTAAAATCAATTTATTTGTACTGGAGCGATCAGTTTCTCGAGACGATGGCTCATCGAGCTATCTCTGACCAAGCAAGTATCGAGTTCCCCCGTTTCATCTTGCGCCAAAAGGCCATAATTAGATTCGTGCCATATACGTGTAATAAGATAGAGAAAGAGGGAGAGAAGAATGAGGGTGTGGGTGAGATACTGCAACGAGATCGCACGTTCACCAGCCTGTCAGTAACCCACGCGTACATATATATAAGTTGAGCAGCAGCCTCTCTAGTCATTCGAATCTATTCCGACCTCATGTGTATGCACTCGAATTAGAATTTTGCTGTCACGTAGATCGCCTCTTGACCTCTGGTTTATAGCGCGCTACTATAGTTATGTCGATTAAGGCTGTTGTACCATATACCGTGTATATTCTAGTTAAAAAAAAAAAAGTAAAGAAAAAAGTCATGCCTGAAAGCAATTACTTGTCAGCATTGAGGGTTAATGCCTTTGGAAACTTCCGAGTACTACACTCGCATTCCGATGCATTGACATTTCCCACGAGGCTTGCATGTGTCATGTTTGAAATGATTATTAATTATTTTTAAAGTAATACCAAGGTTACTTGAAATTTCTACAAAATTAGTTAAAAAAATATTTTACGTTTAATTTTCATTAAATTTAATTCGTTATTTCAATGTTTTCAACTTTGTGGAATATTAAAAAACTTTTATTTTATTTGATTTTATTTAAAGGTAA
Source organism: Cylloceria caligata (assembly GCA_963942595.1). Taxonomy (NCBI): domain Eukaryota; kingdom Metazoa; phylum Arthropoda; class Insecta; order Hymenoptera; family Ichneumonidae; genus Cylloceria; species Cylloceria caligata. Next base: position 5,827,363 of record OZ012707.1, on the reverse strand, counting down.
TCTAGTGACGGTCATTGCACTGTTGAAATACACGAGACTACGAAGGCACGCCACCACCGCATTCGTTATAAGCCTGAGCATTTCCGACTTGATATTTTCGGCAGTGAATCTGCCGTTGACCGCGAGCAGATACTTGAACGAGGCATGGGTCCTGGGGGAAGCTCTCTGTCAAATATTTCCGCTCTTCTTCTACGGCAACGTGGCAGTATCACTACTGAGCATGGTAGCAATAACGATTAACAGGTCTGTACATCTGGATGTCTCTCGTCATGATACAAATGAATTTCATTCATAGATGAGAATTACGAGAATTAATATAATTCGCATACGCAACTTGTCTCGAGTACTCTCGACGACTCCCTCGAGTCCGTCTTCTGTACGCGGTGTGATCTAATCGACTACAAACGACTCCTTGTCTCGTGACTCAGGCTCATTTCTCCATGCGTTGCTCCATCATTTTTTATCGAGAACCCACGGCCCCTTTTAAGCTTTCCCCCCCTAAATGAGAAAATTTTTTCTGCTCTCTCCTCGGTAGCTACAGTCGTACACGCACAAAGAGCTCGAACAAGTTGCTTCGCGGACTGACGCCTACATAAATAATATAAAATTGATAAGTCGCAATTTCGAGAAATACTGTAATGAACTCACCTTAATCTTTTTTCTTCTACTCATTCAACAGATACGTGCTAATATCCAAGTCCGACATCTACGCGCGCTTATACACTTCCCAAGGAATTACACTGATGCTCATAGCCATCTGGGTCCTGAGCTTCTCACTTCTGATCCCTCCGTTGCTGGGAATTTGGGGAACTCTCGGTCTCGATCCTGCGACATTTTCCTGCACGATTCTCAAGAAAAACGGCAAAAGCCCAAAGAAGTTACTTTTCGTCGTTGGTTTTATCGTTCCCTGCGTCGTTATCATTGTCTCCTATCTTTGTATTTACTGGAAAGTAAGAAAGAGCAGAAAGAATCTCGAGGCACATTCAGGTGGACGAAAGAACGGTGGCTTTCAGAAAAGGGAAGATTCCAGAGTAACGAGACTCATGCTCACGATATTTCTCTGCTTTTTACTGTGTTTTATGCCGCTGATGCTCGTAAACGTAATCGATGATAAAATTAGAATACCGATTTTTCACGTGATCGGTTCTATATTAGCCTGGGCATCCTCCGTAGTAAATCCCTTCATCTACGCCGGCACTAACAAGCTCTACAGAGAAGCATACAGGCAAGTTTTGTTCCCAGGCTCCAGCAAAAGTCCGATAACCGGTGGGCGGCCCACTTGTTCGCACTCCAGCAAAGTTTCTTCACCCCAAGCCACGTAGTTCGTAAAAATACATTAATATTAACATTATTATTATCATTAAGAAGATAAGGAAACATGGATATTATGAGTCTAATAACGACGCGTTATTTGATGTACAAAAGTATTCAATTCTTTAATAACTTCAAAGTACCAAAGTACGCTTTTAATTGACAAAAGCATTTCGGTCGATTCGCAGATTATATCTTGTATGCCTGCAGCGTCAAAAATGTATATCGAGATTCCAGAAGCAAAGGAGATCTTTGAGTATCGTTTAAATAATTTTTTAATTTACTGCGATTATCTCGCGGGTACAGCAAAAAAAAATAAATAATCAATTATTCGCTGCAAATAAATGTCAATCAGTGCCACGTGTTTCGTCGTCGTTGTGTTCGGCAGTGTTCGCAATACGGACGGCCCGTTAATTTTTTAGTCATTTGGTTGTAACTTAAGTTTACTCGTTAAGATTAACGTAAGTTTGTACTTTAGTTACATTGACGCGTTGTTGCGTTACTTGTAAGCCTAAATTTTGGTGTATTTGATGCCCAATTGTATGTCGAATGGCGATAAAATCGTATCAGCATGTCGAAAAACTATGGTGCATTAGATAATACTTTTAGTTCTGTGATTATCGTACGAAAAACGTGAAGCCAGTTGCCCGCTCGACGTAACGAATCGTCGACAGGGAATGTAAAAGTAGCTGGCACGAATTTCATTTCCGTAGGAAGTCATTTAAAGTAAAATAATAATTAAAAAATCGAGTTACTTCTCCTACGAAAAAAAAAAAACAATTGTAAAAAGTTATATTCTTCCTAAGTATAATGCTGGATGTAGAAAAACAAAATCATCGCGGCTATCCTTATAGCCTAATATATATTTATATAAATATATATTTGTACATATATAGAGAGTGTCCCATTTTAAATAAGTTGAAATAAGGCAGGAAAACGAGATGGTAAAGAAAATGTCTCTTGCGATAATTGTTAGGTTTCATGGGGACATACGATAGTCGTATTGCTAATTTTTATATTATCGTGAAAGCGCTAAGTTCACGCGAAGGTCACCGTCATTATTTTCAACGGGAACCTACAATTTTTGCTCCAATACAATTGTAATCGAGATCAAGAGGAATCCAGGGGAAAACAAAAATTTGGTTCTGGCAACAAAAAGTTGGGACTTGTGGCAACTTTGAAGTTTTAAATAAAATGCTGTAAGTACGCGAGTACCTCCGTTGGTACTGGAAGGTGGAGGCTAGCGTAAACTGAAACCTAAAACCACAGTCGAATTTAAAATATGCCTCTGAAAACCTACCGTTTGCATTAGCATTTTACAAGGTGTACCTAATGGAGGTTGCAAAACAGCATTTTGGAATAATACGTTACAAGGCGGTAGGTTTTCCGAGGCAGATTTTAGGTTTTATTTTATCCAGGCTTCACCTCTCACCATTAAAGGAGGTATACTCTCTTTTTTCTACCTCAATTACCTTCTTTATTTTAACTTATTATTCAAAATGTGACGCCCTGTATATATGCGCATATATATATATATATATAGTTTGGACGGAAATTATGAGTGTCATCGTTGATCTTACGCATGAGTCGATATGTACGTAACTAGATAAACGTATTTTAAAAAAATTGGGATTTCTCGACTTGAATTAAATAAAATAATAAAAGAAATGTCGGTATGTTTCTGTTAACACGCGTGGTAACTACGCTCCGATGATTCAGTCCAGTCACGGGTGAACCATTGCAACGGGAAATATTTTACAAAATCGATTTTCCTCGACGCCTGTACTTCCGATACTTGGCTCGCGAAATCTGCGCGATTTTTTTTTGTCTCGCAATCTACTCAGTTGAGCTCCATTTCAGCGATGTAGGGCTCGGTTATGGCAGTTATGGGACAAAGACTCAGAGTATTCTGCAAAAGGAAACAAAGATTTACGTAAATATCGTTAGTCATTGTCAACGATATATTGTAATGAATTAATGATAAATGATTCATTTACAAATATTTCTAATACAACGACTCACCAATCTCACGAGCTCGTCAAAGGTTGGTCTTTCTTCCGGATCCAATTGCCAACATGACAGAAGAACCTCGTAGAGAGGATCCGGTGTGTCTGGAAGTTGCGGCAATTTGGTACCCTGATCGACAGCCTCTTCAACATCGATGTCGGTGGGTAGATTGGCGTAAGGTGTACCACCCATGCTCAGCATTTCCCAAATTAAAACGCCAAACGCCCAAACGACACCCTGCGGGCTTTTCTTCTGTTTACTGAAGCACTCTACCGCGGTCCATCTCGCGTATTTAACGTCCTCGAGCGCGTACTTTCCAATCCCATTGCCCATTACCTTCGGCGTCAAGTCATGACAGAGCCCGATGTTTCGCGAGCATAGATGCGTGTGAACGATCTTGTTAATCTCGAGGTGTCGTAACGCCGACGCGATTGACGCCCCTATCGGCAAAATTTGATCAATCGGGAAGACATCGCCGGATCTAGCAGATAGCAGACGATTTTTCAAAGTCTGCGGTGGCATCTCGAGAGCTACGTAGAGAATCTCAGGCGTTTCGCAGGTTCCCACGAGACTTGCGAGATACTTCATCGACCCGGCTTTGATGCACACATCCAGTTCACGAAGCATGTGTTTCTTCTCCGAAGCTCGCAGCAACGTGTCCGTTATGCAGTGAACCGCCGTCGTCAACGAAATTCCGTTTTTTTGCACTGTCCCCATGTGCACAGTGCCAAATCTTCCTCTGCGTATTATCGTGTTGTCGATAGTCAATAAATTCTTTGGAATGCTCCACACTCTTTCTTTCAAATTCTGATAATGATTAGCGCGTTCCGGAATGTCCTCAGGAATGTAAGCCATATTGTCGACCTCGTAGACGGGACCCTGCAGAGTGAGCTCCTGCTGTTCAGGCAACTTCGTCATGCGATTCTGCGTGTGTCGCCGCCGTAGAACGAAGTAACCGAACACCGAAGCTAGAAGCATCGTGCCGAGAATTGCGATGGCTATGCAGAGTCCAATAATTGTCGAATCCACCTGAGATTCCCGGGGCCAATCGTACGCACGCTCGTTCGCGAGATTCGAATAGCTGTACTGCACATCACTGCCCACTCTCGAGACGACGACTGCTCCTATCTGAGAATTCGCGAATCGTTTTTTGAGAGGGGCATTGTAGTAACCTCCAATCGTTTTACCATCGCCCACAACGAATTTCTCGTATTTTTGAAAATCCGCTGCATCGAATTCAGCGGCTATGTAGTAACCGAGGGAATCTTTCTTAGCGCGATTGAAATCTGTGTAAATTACATCGTTGCCGATTGGAGGAATTATGAATCGCTCGACGACAACTACTTGGTAAGAGCTCACCGGCCCGTTTTCGCTTCGACCTTTTGGCAGAATTACTTTTATGCTGCTTGCGGCTTTTTCGATTATTTGTGGCGGCTCCGGCTTTACCGGAGGGCCGATCGACGTCCAATCTAACACGAATGCCAAATCGCTCTCGTCGTTTTTATTAACCGCCGTTATCGAAACGTTGTATTTCGTTCCGGGATGAAGACTTATCAGTTTCGTACTGTTCGTTGCACCGCCTTGAACTTTTATCTGACTCGGGAGCAGCGAATAAGACGCGTGAGTCACAACTGAAACTGCACGCAACGTGTACGATGTTATGTTGCCGTTTGGAATGTCCGGTGGTTCCCATGCTACCACGAGGCTCGTTGGTTTACTCTCCACCACTTGTACCCTTCTAGGAGGACTCGGACCTGAGGAATATTTCTTTATATATATCATGGCCTTTACAGGGGCAATAATTATAATTAAGATTCAAATAAATACCAAAAGGCTTCATAAGTATTTAATAGTTTAGAAAAGCATAAGTTAGCATTGAATATGTTGAAGCAATTCCCATAACAGGAAAATTAATTTACGGAACATACCCTTCTGGCCAGTGGAATAAATGCTCACAGCTTCCTCGCTTCCACAGAAATTACTTTGATCCGAGTTGCAAGGAATGGTACAATCGTTAGACGGGCCATTTCTGCCGTAACTACTACCGCAGAAGCACAATTGTCCTCGCATAAGGCCAGCAAACCTGAATATTTAACATAAATAATAGATAAAATCATTAATTAAATACAGACATTATATAAAGTTGAGTAACGTCATCCTTACATGAAGTAATGACGTTTACATTCCGTCACGCACTGATTAGGGCTACTGGGCCAGGCCTGTGCTATGCTGAGCGAGTCCGGCTCGCTCTTTGAGTTTTTAAAGCACCCAAGATATTCCTGAGCCAGAGTAAAGCTGGCGGCAAATGCGAGTAATGTCCAAAGCACAAACATCATGAATCTCATTGTAATTAAACGATTTAAATACTCGTCTGTGTCTTTCTAACTGCTTGGTGTACTCAGCGAGTCGAAAACAGAATGCATGGTAAATTCTTGATGGATGAATAACGAACGTCTGAGTCAACAACGAATGATGTCATAACGCCAGTGTTAAGTAAGGTTAGAACGTCAAACTCTCGAGGTTATGTCTTTTTTTAAGTAATACGCAGGAAAAAATTATTTACTTGTCGTTTATTTAATAATCACATCTTATCGGAGTAATACATGCATTTAATACGCAACAATTTTGTGTGGTTTTGTAGATGAAACATTAAATACTCGATGACGCAACGCGCGAGTGCACGCCAGTGCACGCGCATCTGTGACTGGGTGCGGTTGTGTTGCAACGCTAAGGTTACTTTTGTTGTGTATTAGAGAAGGATTGAGCTTGTTTGTGCAGATCGGAGCTGCTTTTCTTTCAACAGGGTAGCGACTATACGCTAGTCGTGTACGTCATGTATCTCGAAACGCGTCCTCTGGTGGTGAGGTTGAGCGTAAAGCGAATAAACCACCTGACGTTTCTCATGCTCGATTCCGAGTTCAAACCACGATCTATGTAAGACCGTGGTTTAAATTCTATTAGTTAGCGTATGTTAAAATCACGGTCTTACAGACCCCCCAGCAGGATAAACAACAAACACTGCAACCGTGAGTACAAACCCGTTGTTTTTAAACATTTCGCAACCGCTCAATAAACAGCGTCTGCAACTGTCATTGAAAAACTTGTTGGTTGTTAACCGAAAAGAAACCGCGAAAGGAACCGCAAACAAAAAAGCATATATTTCGGTTCCTCGGAAGGGCGCAACCGTGCAAAGAACCGTAAATAAAAAAGTGCATAGTCGGAACCATTTGCAACCCCAAGTACAACTACGAGGAATCGGTGTACTTGCGGTTGTTTGGGCGATCGTGAAATGAGCCGCTCAGTGCACACATCGATTAACTCCATAAAACGAAAAGTTGAGAAACGCGATGATGTAATGTATATTGTTTTTAAAAATTCCTCTGATAATATGAATTCAAATATATAATGTGGAATGCATAATTGCAGATATAGCTTTCATCTAACGGTATATAAAATTAATAAGAAAGAATAGCCAACAAACAATCGTCAGTCATGTTACAGTTTTTATGTGACTGATGGAGTTAATCGATTTGGCAACTGAAAAAAGTAATAAAGTTAAATTTAGTCTTTTCATTTTTAAGTTTTTATTACAGAAAAAGTTAGTTATTATACATTTTTATCACAGCTTTTCCATAAAAATGAATGTTGGCAGTTCGGTTATAAAATAATTTTCGTAATTAATTCATAGCAGCTTTACGTTAGCGGCATTATTCTTTGGGATGATTCAGCAATATTATAAATAATGTCTTCTTAATCAGCTGTATGCGAGGATTCGTCATTTCGATTTGTTGACAAGTTCTTATAGTAATCGTGTTTAACAGGAGGAATGAATTCTAGCAGGTCCATCATGTCTCCCCATTTTTCCTTTGTCACAGTTCTACCTTTAGGATATAATAAAGGCTGATCTATATTTTTCAAACTTTGCGGTCTACCCACTAAAGATTTTCTTATATTAATGGCTTGAAATTCTGCATCTTCATTATAGTCACATTTGAATTGTATGAAATAGGGTTTGGACCTTTCTAACTTTATCCAGCGTATTTTAAGCCAATTTACTGGAAGCCCTGTGACGGTTACTTTTCTGTTAATGATAGACTGTTCTAAAGGTTTTGTTGACAAAAAATCTTGGTGAGTCATTTGGATTAGATGAAACGGCGCTTTCTTTTTACATGTTTTGATTATATGGTACCAATCATCTGGTGATAAAATGTTTTGATTTTTTTTCGCACATGACTCAATAATGGCAAAATCTGAGTCATTGGGCAAATAGCTGTGTCCACTTACCAAAAATTTCATGTCAATTGATTCAGCTTTGATTTCCGTGCTTTGAACAAGTTTCAATAAACTTAAGACGGTTTTAATATTTCTGTTTTGACCGGTACACGAATCCGAATATGTTATTATTTTTTCGAAGTTTGCAGCGTAAGTCTTTATGTACTTTTTTAGACAAGATGAAATTTCTTGAGACCCACGAGATCCTTCAGTTTCTGGCCAAACAAACATGTGGCTTATATTTTTATTGCATTCATGACATCCAAAATTATAAACATATAAATTTCGCTTATAATAAGCTACGGATGTGGTCAACTTGGGAAAGGCTAAAGCTTTTTCCAAGTCAAAAGAAAATACGAACAATTTTTCCGATGTTGCCATTCGATCGGCAGCCGTTTGACTGCGAGCCCGTTCAGCCTCTTCTAAGTGATTTTCCTTTTCAATTTTTGCCATCTTAATTCCCTCATCGTCTGAAGATTGAATTTTTATTTGAAAAGCATCACAAGTTTGACACGTATCCTTTGATGGTTGTTTAAAATGTAAATTAAATTTTGTAGAGAACACATTATAGTAATATTTTTCTTTCACTGGTGCTACGTTTTCTTTTTCACATTCTGTGACGTATAGTTCATACATCTTCTTAATATTTAAGTCAGGATTTAAATATTGTCGTCTTGGATTATGAGCTCTGGTGTAGTGACTACTGTAGGCTGGAAATGACTTTATATGCTTTATAATATTTGTATCATCTATTTTATTGCTTGCAACGCGGCCTTTGCGCTTATCAACCAAAGATGTAACTTGTTCTTTAGAACAACAATCGTATATCCTCCCGTCACTCACCTGATAAGTGTCTCTAAAATATTTCTTACAAACGGTAATATGAAGTCCCTCTTTTCGAAAGTAATATGTAAACGAATGTGATCTTCGTTCTTTAGTTTCATTCGTAGGGCGCCTTCTTTTTATTTCGTTAACTTTGATACAACCTCTTAAGAAAATATTTTGGTCAAGTTGACTATGTCAACTATAAAATTCTTTCATGGCAGCCTCTCTCTCATCCGAAATAATTTTTTGATTGCAATTTTGACGGCATCTGCATTGTATATCGACAAATGTTTTTGCAGGTATTAATTTTCCTCCCCTATTCCTGTATGCCAAACCTTTTATCCTGTTATGCTTTTGTAAATTTCGTATCCATTTAACAGGATTACGACTTCTTTTTCTCCCAATCAATGTGTTTATTGGGTTTGTACTATTGCAATCCGATGAATCCGAGGAAAACGATAAACGTCTTCTTAACCCAGACTTTCTGTTGATAAATCGTATTGAAGAATCATCACTGCTTTCCTCACTCACATTATTAGTCTCACTCATCTTGATTATAACGGTATAATATTTATTTCTTCAAAAAAAATCTGGGAGTAATGTTGAAAAGACTAAGAAGTACACAGTAACATTCAGCGTGCGAGATCACTGCTATACTAACTACCGCTTACATTGTGCTTCTTTTTGTCTGTTTACCGATGCGATTTTCTTACGAATATTATTGAGAGGGAGAGAGCATCTTCGGCTGTTTACAAACAAATAAGCGTCGATGCACGGCCAGAACAGATACGGCGTTACTGAAACGATTTACATTAGAGTATGGAGTTAATCGAAATGGCTTCTGAAATAAATTACTTATTATTCAGTGGCCAAAAAAATTTGCCATTTAACGGTGCTAATATTTATTATTCAGGAAAGTTATTATAAATATAAAAAGTTATGACTATACCAAGGGCTTTGACACTTAAATTTAAGATTTTTCAAAAAGTGGAGTTAATCGATGTGTGCATTGAGCGGCTCAAATGTTTAAAAACGACCAGTAGCCCTTCCACTTGCAAGATGGTTGCTTTTACACGAGACAACCGGTTGTTGCAATTGTTAGGACCGTCGTTAAAGCTATAAGTGAAGAGGATCGAATCATGTTTAAACCACGTTAGAAGAAACGAGCGTCATATTACAGTCACCGACAGTTACCACATGGACTCTTTTTCACTGATGGCTTTTAGTATGTGACGATACTTATTCGTTCGATTCTTTATTACGTTCGATTTATGGTAATAATACAAATACAAATTAATTCCGATGGCTTGGAGGTGTATTTATTTTCGCTCCGCAACAATCGAATCATTTTATTCAAGCAACTCAATACTTTTGAATGCATAATATCAGCATTGTAATGTCCGCAAAGTTCATTTTTCTCCTAATTGCGGGGAGAACACTTTTGGTTGGGACTGTCCGCGTTATACACAGTCAGTTAGGTCGACGCACCAAGGTGTATAAGTAAACGGGAAACCGATTGTGAGGCTAAAAGATATGACAGTCAGTCTCGCTTTCATTACACGCAATTCCATGCATTCTACGTATTTATTGTTAAAACTGCATTACAAATAATTCGAAATTTTTTAAAGTAAGATTTGGGCTGTGCCTTTCTACCGTTTTGTGGTTTTTCATTACAATCTTAAATGTCGTTTGAACAGTATAACAAAAAACATGATATTGGAGGAGAGAGAAATCATGAGATCATGAAGGCTGGGGCATGAGATGATCGTTACAAGACGACATGCAAAACAACGGGACATGACGTTGTATTTTATCGCTAACGTACATTTAGAGAAATTTTCGCGATTACTAATCTAACATATTCAAAAAACGATTCTGTGGAGATAATTAGTTGAAAATTGCAAATGTATGTGCAAGGATTTATGAACTATCCACTTTCATCGTGACTCGTGGGAAAATTTTTCACACCTTATATTAAATAGAAAAATGTATACAATATTTACTTTCTGCTTTACCTCGTACTTAATGTTGTAGGGCGGTTTTGTCAATCTGCTGTCACCGTCTATTGGCCTTTTGTCCTTATCCTTGGTCTTTTGGAACGACTGAAAAATATTTCATGAAACAACACTTTATGCTTTATTCTATTTGGTTTACCTTTTAACATCTAAAAGGTACAAATATTAAGATTTTTTCAGGACTGTAATGACGCCATATATATTCACTTTACTCAATTATTACGAGACAGTATACAGTATCTATATTCAATACATAATACGTGTTAAATATTTATTGTATTTTTTACAGTTTACTCCCAGAGAACGCATTTCTTCACTGGATTCATGGGACGTCCACTCGAGCAGTTAAAGGCTTTAGAAAATTCCGGAATATTCGATACTACCCCGTTGATTCTCACTATCGAAGGGCTATGTACTTCATTCTTATACAAAAACGGCACAGTTGAGGGTCTCAGTGTCATACAATAGCGCTAGAGATAAGAAGAAAAAATACAAAAATTGATTGCTATGTACTGAATACGCGAAACTTTCAATTATCGGAAGAATTTAAACTTGCATTGCTCAAAGCGTAGAAATAGAGCTGCATGTCCGTATAATTTCTCAACTCTTCTGTCCTAATATCCTCGAGATTGTACTTTGTCTTGTACGAAATATACGCTTTCAGAACTGTCTTGATAGCGGTATTATCGGCAATATTTTGTCTCAAGGTTTTACGACCATTAATCTGAAATAGAGAAGGATTTACAAATAAAAAAATTTTTCAAGTTCACGAGAGTCATCAAATACTTACTTGAATTTTTTGGTACTTTGAATCTTCGCTTATCGTATAATTATTGTACTGTTCAACAAAACAGTTTGCTTTTTCATTGTATTTAGCAATCGTTGAATTTGACCACCATTGCTTCTCCTCACAAACCTCATTGTGCCTTCCACCTGCGGTTTATAATTTTTGCAAAAAAGATTGAGTAAATGAATTATAAAAAATATGTTATCGAGTCATCTAAATATGTCGATTGACTGAGTATATTAAAATCACCTTGGATGCCAGATCCATGAATAATGTCATATCCGATTACTGCTCCCAGACTGGCATAGTTCAAGACCCTAGAATCGTGCAAGAGCGAATATAATTAGCGCTTTGACCACTATTACGAAAACTATAATAGTAGTTGTAGCATGTTCCTCACAAGGGTTTCTCAGGATGAAAGAAAGGCATCTGGAACATCGCTGCAGGAAAAACTGCGAAAAAAATCTTAAATAAAATCCTTTTAAATAATCATTATTTTCATAAAGTGGATAACTTACTTGTAGAAATTTGTTCAGGTATTTTAAACGTATTTACTGTTCTAGGTAAATATGCCAGGCTGAAGAATGAAATGAAGATAATTATTTTTTAATTTTTATCAGTTTTTCATATAAATTTTGCATAATCGTGAACTACTTACTCGGTCTTATGTTGATTGTGAGGCTTCCGTAATTCTTTAAGTAACGTTATCGTATTGAATCTATTGTAATTTACTACGTTTTCGAAATACAAATTGGGATCGATTGCGAGCTGCATAAGATAAGAAGAAATTATTTGAATATGAAAAAAATATATATATGTATATACCAAGGGGGCTTCGCCCCGTCCGTCCGTTTTGCGCTCTAACCCCCCGGGGTTGACGCGGGCTCTGGAAAAAACTCAGAGCTCCCCCCCCCCCCCCCCGCCTTTTCCCGGTAGGATAAGTTAGGGGAAAATTGGATCGAGCTTCTTACACATGGCGGCGAGATATTTTTATAATATAGTACCTTTCTATATTATAAAATATCTCGCCGCTGCTAACCCCGCAACCGTTGCCGCCGTATAGGAGAATCGAGAGGAGGTGTGAATAAAGTCGGGGGGTAAAGTGGCGCCCCCTGACCCTCCCTCGGGGGTCAGAAAGTGGGTCAGGGTGCGTCAGGAGGGTTCAGGGGGAGCGCAAGATCATAATCTCCAAGGGGGGTTGGTGCGCGAAGCGCGCACGGGTGCAGAGCCTCACAAGTATATATCCATATGTATTAATTATGATATTGTAAGGCTCGGACGCTACGCACTCTAGCGATCTATCATTTGATTATAGCACTCTCCCTTAACCCTATCATTAAACACCCTGTCCCAAGGCTTGGAGGGTTTCGTGAAGTACTCGGAATAATTCGACCTGAGGGGGGAGGGGCTGTCAAAAGACTTGAGGAACTTAAAATAATCCAGGCCAGAAGAGGAAGGTCCTCTTGCATGACTCGATTAGACCTCGCACAGAGAGTCTCTATGTAAGACCACACACAGAAGGCCTTTAGGTTCTTTAGGTTCTCCTCAATTTTTGGAGACAGGCGCAATGGCGAAATATATTTATAATAAAGAAAGATATAAAATAAAAGCTTTATATTTGGTCTTACCTCACTATAGAATTCGTCCACTTTTCCAGGTTCGTCGTACAAGTTGGGATATCCAACAATATTCGTCACATTGTCGATTATTTCTTTCGATCGTAATTTCGATTCATCGTCCATCCACGTAGACTGGTCGAACTGTCGCTTAATTTCTGCTTGGATCTGGGAAACCATGTCAGTAGCCTTTTAAGAGAAAAATGTGTTACATTTAATTATCACAAGTTATTAAGATATCAAACAGATTGAAGTAGCAGTGTAACGCGAATTTACAGCCAGTGAAATATTTTCAGTAAAATATTTTTGAACGTAAACATAGGATAAACCTAAATCCATCTTGTGGTGGCGAATACAGTAGATAGACCTAAAATGAAATGGGATTGTCAGATTTTTAAGTACATATATTACATCAATCGATGCCCTAAAGTAATTTAACACTAACCGTTGATCGTCAGTGTCGTTGTTTTTATACGGATGTTCAAAAAAGTGATTAGTAATTGTCCGCATTTTCTCATTTGTATACTTTACTAGGTTATCAATCGCGTGCCAATGAACGTAATTCACTGTAAAAAGAAAAAAAGAGTGTAATCCTCATTAATCTGACTATTATTCGATTTAATTAACGTCATAATTACCAACAGTTCGCAGAGAATAATTCTTCAACAATTTAGCGAGTTTCATTATAATGTTTGATGGCGTGAGTGCAATTCTTTCCGATGCATCAATCACGATGCCTGTTCCGTTGAAAGCATTACGAATTGTTTCCAACCAATTTATCTGAATAAAAATAAAACGTGTGAGAATCGAATAATCAGTTAGTCGATGTAGCTCCTCATGAAAATGAAATATATGGAAAAATCTATTTTGATTTATATTAAATATATTTTTCATAAATTGTATATATTACAAGTATTTTTACATATAACTCGGGGATATATTATCGAAAATATATTGCAAATATACGTTCGTATAATGTGTGTAAAATATAAAACATATCAAGAATATACCTTTTCGAATATATCATACTTTATTTTCATGGGGGAATGTTGCTTTACCATATATTCTGGATGCCCTGAGACGGCTCTGTTCCACTTTTTTTGCACTTTAGCGATCGTCGTTACTTGAGATAACGATTCATTATTCAAGTTATTTCTTGACTTACGAGCGTTCAATTTCTTGGAATGAAATCATACATAACGATTTATTATTTGTTTTCTATTTAATAAATAATTTTTTGTGTGTTGTTTGATTCTATTCTACGTGAATCAATTGACTTACGTATAACGATCTTTCGAATTTCCAAATTTTTTCGACATCGTTGTTTATTTTTGTAAAGGACACATCAAATCCTTGCAATGCAGCGAGCTCTCTAGCCACTGCCCTGCTATATTTCTTGTAACCGGTTGCCTCAGGATTGAAACCGTGTTTGTTCATTTGAGGTAATGAAAAACGTTGTTTTTTCTTTGGGATTGTGGGTGGTTTCAACTGAAAAAATAATTATTATCCTTCAATTGGTGATACATTTTAACAGAAAAATAATACTGAACAAGGATGGGAATAAACAATTTGTCCATTGCTTTCTTGTGTTTCTCACTTATCCACAAACTCTCCTCTATGAGTAATGGTTATCTCAATTCTGGCTTCCTCATGAAGGAAGTGGTATTAAAAATTTCAATAGAATTAAAAATCAAGTAAAATTGCAAATTTCATACAACTTAAGTCCCTGGATCGATTCTCACCAAATCCAGGACTAAGTATACATGTACCCGAACCAATTTGTATGCCAAGTTTCGGTTTGATCGATGAAAATTCACAAAAGTTAGTGCAAAAATAGATTTTTTTCGAAAAATTACAAAAATGTATGGTTCTATAAAATCTGAACGCCTTGATCGATTCTTACCAAACGCAATACCGAACAACCTTGTTCCCCGGCTTATTATTGTAGAAATTCTTAACTCGATAGCTAAACATTTACGAATGTCACAGAGCGTACATCCTTTTTTTTTTAAATTCAAACCACCATAAAATAAGACACATGTTAGCGATTTAGGCGAAAATTGCAGCAAACTGACGGCGGTTGCGACTCGATCCGTGTGCAAAGTTTCAAGATGATCGGGTGACCAATTCTCGAGATATATCGCGTCCCTGCACACGCGCGATTGCAAGCGTACAGACATTTTTTCTAAATATGATTTCTCGACGTTTTGAGATTTTTTAAGTACCCTGGCATTAAAATGTCGAGAATTTTTTTTTCACAAAACCAAAGTTTCCGCTATGAGAAAGCCAAAACGATAAATTGAACAATGATTTCAAGAATACGAGAAGATCTCACCTGCAATAACTTGACACTGGAATTCAACAGATCAGGATGAGTCACGATAACAAAAAGAGAAGACTGAGCGGCCACTCTGGCGTAATTTTCATGAATTTTTTGTAACGTTAAATTATAATCATTAAGTGACCAATTATCCGATGGAAGAGTAAGTGGCCAACCTCCATTGGCTGCGATGATCGATTCCAGTGGAGCTAAACCTCTGGCGTCGATTGCAGCTGCGCAAAAATCATTAAGTTACATCGAGTGTTACGATAAAAATATCATGCAGAATAGTTTAACAAAATGTTACCCAAATCTTTGCAGGAATGGTAATAATCTCTAACTTTACGCAGCGTCTCACTATTCAAAGTTTCATTTTTCTGCAGCATTTCTGCAATTTATTATAAATACACCAATAATAATAAATGCAGATATTTATTAATGTTTTTATCATTTTTATGTAATTAAAAGTCTTGAAACAAACCCTCGAACAAACCCTCCATTTGCGTTTGTAAATTCCTCACGAGAACATTAATTTGACTCATGAATGGTCGCTTTTCGGGTACCGGATGATTCTTAATCCATCCACCGCACGCATGCTTGTAAAAATTATCGCACGGATCGACCGAGTGGTCAATACTATCAATTATTTCATTACCTGTTTAAAGAACGTTATCAAAAATCGCAGGAAAAGTTTGTACAATATGGCATATATTGCATTTGTCTATCTTACCAGCTTCCTTGCATCTCTTGGATGTGCACAATTTGTATTCTTCGTTATTATCCGGATTTGTAACAACTTTTGCGTGAGTGAAGTTACCCAGTGTACTCAAAAAGGCCAAGATAAACCTAATAATCAAGTTCAAACAAAAATATGTACAATTTTTTACTCTTATACGTTAATTCTTGTATCAATTTAATGATAGACTTACACAGAAGCTAAATTATAAAATTGAAGATGTCCCATTTTGAAAAATATTGCCGCTCTCGATGATGCTCAACGCGGGACTTTCAATCGTTAACTACGCGTATTTTCATGACGACTCGATTTTCTAGAATGTCTCGTCGTTTGTGTCTTGAAACGATACCTAAATGTGTGGTTTGTACAAAATAATTATATCCAGATGCCTGCTTATCTCTGAGCCGCTATGCATGTGTACTTAAGCTAAGTCTACACCCAAGCTAGCGATTGCCATTATTGGATAAAGTATACACTCAGTCTTCGATCGTAGGCTTATTAGCTCGATCTGATCAACATAATAAACCAATAAATTCTAAATCAAGGCCATTGAATGGTCGGAAAATGAAGCTATCGACTAAAGGTACACCAAGTTTAACATTGACGATAAGAATCGATCAATTCTATGAATACACTGTAAATTTATTGGCAATATATAAAGCCTTTTATATTGCACAAATGTTATTACAACTGATTTTATGGTATTTTTGGAAGTATTAAAATACTTTGGCTTTACGTATTAACATCACTTTTATAAGAAATAGAATACAATGCGTCTATTGTAGAGGATACCCAGCAAATTAACCAGTTAACTAATAGTTAACTAGTAATGACGCATATATGCGCGCAATGGATAATTCCTAGATTTTTTTATGGATTTGGATGAAACTTGTTATCCAAAGATTTTTTGATAAAGTTACTTGATTGACGCTGAATCCGTATCTAAATTCAGAAATTACAAATTCGTCATCGCTCATTTAATCTAAAAGTGTCTTTTTCAACGGTTTTCGAGATGGTGAACCAAAGTATACCTCCAAATCGAAAAAAATATCCCCGCTGGTTACTGAGAGTCCACTACCCCAGAGTGCCACGTGGAGGCTGTGATAACAATTTACACTTCCTTTTCAAAATAAAAAATGTCTTTATGGAAATTTGTTTCCAGATTTGAAACCAGAAACATCAAAAATGATTGTACCGATTTTTAAAGGGCACTCGATCGTACCAGCTTTAGTACGAAAAGCGGCCAGGCGCTTACCAGTTAATAAATGGTTGTTCAAGTCAAAATAAAATGTTCTAAAATTTCAGAATGTTGAAATTTCATAATCCGCGCCTTTAACTATCATGGACGAACTTCTGTCATTCACTACCACGGTAACTAATGGATAATTCCGGATTTAGGCTCAGTCAGTGATAATTCGAACATGGGTAATTCCATGTCAAACGAGACAAAAGAAAAAAAAAATGTTTTAATACAACGAGTTTTGCGAAACTTAAGGGCGACGAGACAGATCGTATCCTTTGTGAGATAGAGGTAGCATGAGGCGCGTTTTTTTTTAAATTGAATTTTACTTAAAATTATATTATCAAGAGACTCGGTATTTTCTGGTAATTTGTGGGAGTTGGCAAGTTTTTCTAGGTCTCAACATTATTATTCGAGACGATTTGCGAGTTAAGTGAGTGGGTTCGCTCTTACTGTTATTCTTCTTCGTCATTGACGTAATTAAGCGTTCCGATCTCCCTTGGGTTGCGTGTGAGGATGCGACGAGAGCCGCGGTCGTGCAATGGATCTTATACATTAATCGTTCATGCTGTGCTTTTGTAATTATTATCGATTCATAACGTGAACCGTTGCAATAAATATTGTGTGACGTCGAAAACATTATAAGAAAAATCAGAGATTTTTGTTTGAGGTTATAACCCGAGAGGGATCGAAAATATTAATTAAGGCAATGACGAAATAGAATAACAATAAGAAGCGAGTCCACTTACTTAACTCGCAAATTGTCTTGAATTATAATGTTGAGTTGTTAAAAAAAAATTGAGTAATTAAAAATTGATTATGTTGAGTTATTAATCGAGATGATTTCGAGATATAATCATCATACGTAATATGAATTACTATTAATCGTGTTATAATCCTTCTCTTGTATTTGACTCATATTTAACATAATTACAACTGCTAAATAGCTCATGGGATTTAAAACAATAATACTACAAAAAAAAAAAAAACCAAACATTATTCTTATGTCTAGCGATCTATTTGGCTGCATTTACGATGGGAAATTAATTCGGCAAAGCGTTACAAAAGCTGTGAATTTTGAAATGTACGTTATGCAAGAATACATCGGTAACAATGGGAGTTTAAGGGTTTGGTTTGCAGATGTAAGCAGCGCTTAGTTTCGAAAGTATGACGACGTTTCGAGGAAGAAATTCGATAGAATGATCATTTTCCATTTGCTAAGACAACGACTATTTAGAAAAGAGCAAAGTCTCTTTCATTAATAGAATACAATCATTTCAAGCTTGGTTATTTATATATTTCGTAGCTGTAACAAAGAAAACGTATCAAGCTGTGTCTCGAGATTATGCTAAAGTTTTCGTCATTGCCCAGTTCTCTCCTGGTAAAGCATTCGGACCGTACAGTTATTATTGTCACTAGTGTAAGCCTTTTTTCTAGCGCAAGGATAATCGTGCAACAGCGATTTCTATTCGAAAGAACTTTCTTTTGTAAAATAGAAAAATTCTAGGTTGTAGCTCGTCTGCAAGAAGTTTGCTTCACCGAAAAACTATAACCTTCGGGTGATAGAGTTATGGTCACTGATATAACTTTTTAGTGCGAGATCGAAATGGGTTGCAATGTATTGCCAACTTCACCAACAACATTTTTTGTCATTTATTTTCCTTCTTTGCGTTTTTGTCCTAACACGTGTCAGTTTCTTTTAGCGCGAAGAAAAAGTAGAACGTACATAAGCAATTATATAACAATAAGCGTAATTAATTAGCCAAATAGTCTGATGAAATATGGTGTCTTGATTGCGTTCCATCGCTTATGAATGTTTATCGTTCCTCCGCACAATATGTACACAATTGGACAATAAAAAAATTTCTAAGAGTTGGACGCTTATTCGGATAAAATAATATTTACTACGTGAACTCGATAGCAGCAATCAAGATCGCATTGTCAGCTAATTGATAGCGCTGATATATTACACATAACCACCATCCACATCGTCTACCACCGTATCTATCCCCACCGCTGAGTCGTAGAGGTTAACTACCTTAAGGTAATCCTTTCGCTGCCCCTAGTTGAATAACTGTCCATCGTAAGATAATTGAAAATACATATATTGCAACAATAATTGTAACACTATAAAACATAGATTGACACGCCGTGAATTAACCATAGCTATACCGAATTAATTATAATTCATAAACCATAACCATAACTATTTACAAATTTGCAAAATATCATGACAGTAGTGCAGTTGGAATTGTTCTTTTCATCCCAGTAACCATTTTCATGACGTACAATTGCCAATTTCACCGACAACATTTTTTGTAATTTATTTTCCATCTTTGCGTCAATGTCCTAAGACGTGTCAGTTTCTTTTAGCACGAAGAAAAAGTAGAACTTACATAAGCAATTATATAACAATAAGCGTAATTAACTAGCCAAATAGTCTGATGAAATATGGTGTCTTGATTGCGTTCCATCGCTTATGAATGTTTATCGTTCCTCCGCACAATATGTACACAATTGGACAATAAAAAAATTTCTAAGAGTTGGACGCTTATTCGGATAAAATAATATTTACTACGTGAACTCGATAGCAGCAATCAAGATCGCATTGTCAGCTAATTGATAACGCTATTCGAATTTCGTTTATTTGCAAGAATAAATAGTACGACGGGTGATCGGATGTGGAGTGTGTATAATTTATTTGTTTGACTAAGCTCAAGGTTTTTAGCGGAATAGAAAATGACGATGTTTGGATATATGGCTAGACATGGTGATACACGGAATGACCGACGAATAGACTAGAGATCAACAACCCAAATTTCGTGACGTCAATATTAACGGTTTTATTTGAATATTACATCAATATAATAATAATAACGTTTTTATTCGTTATTCAATGACGTTTATGCATCATTAACAGCTTGTAGATAATCCGTCTGCAATTTATGTACAATTTGCCAAACTATTTTTCCTAACTTGTCCTTATAGCAAAGTAATGTTATATTATGTAAATATATTTATATATATATCATAACTATTTACGAATTTGCAAAATACCATGACAGTAGTGCAGTTGGAATTGTTCTTTTCATCGAAGTAACCATTTTCGTGACGTACAAACGACAAAGGCCACATATGATTGTATCCATTAGATATTTAACTACAGATGTCAGAAAAAAATATTCGGTGTTTCTTCACAATGTATCTACGAATTCCGGAAGCTTCAGGAAATATTTTAAAATACTGGTTACGTATGCATCTAATAGCTATAGTACTTGTATATAATTCGTTGAAGGGGTGGCAGTTGCATTTTTACCATAAGAAACTACGTTAAAAATGTTGACTTTTAACCTCGCTTATTTCTTGTAAAATGCTGGTAATTCAACATGTTTTTTCGTACACATACCACTTATTTTTGCATATTCGGCACATAACAAATTAAGGTATCCATCTTATATTTATTCTCATGAAAATACTATCTTAAAACTTATGGTATATGTCATGCACCAACCATAATTTTCTATTTCTTTTGATGGCTGTCTCTAAGCAGATCGCTCTATCTAAGGCTGTCGTTAAGTAGATCTCAGATTCGTCGATTGATTTTACACTTCAAATGCGGTGGATAACACGGTACTGACGAGAGCGTACATGTGTTCTCGTCAGTGGTGATTAGGATCCGACTTTATTTCAAGTAGAAATTTTTCCAGGGGCTAATCCGGTATATTAATAAAGAGTTTCCGTATTAATATAGCCTTTTACTTTTACTCCGAGTACTTAGACGGTTCCTTATGTGTCCCAATAGAGGATGCACCTCGATTGTCTAACTTTTGGCAGTACGAAAGACCTTGTTGACCTCCTTGGTCTTACTCCATCTCTGGACTATAATTGTTGTCTGCTTTATTTCGATGGTTTTACAACGGAACGAGAGTTGATACTTTAGAGAGCGGTAAACGGGTTGTTCGGGTTGTCCTTGGGTTTCGTGCTAATGAACATATAACTCGAAATTATCAACAGTTTGACTGGTTGAAGATTGAGGAGGGCTGAAACGCATTAATCTTTATGATCATGAAATCTTTATAATCACTGAGTTGCCCGGGAAGTTATCCAGGAAGTTGTTACCATCTCTTTTATTTGATTATATTTCTAAAGCATTTTAAGACGTTTTTAGTTATTTCTATACACTTGCAACGTTTAAGCATCAGATGGTGTACGTATTGTAACGGTAAATTTGTGCCTCAACGCACCACGTTACCTATAGCTGGCCCAAGCTATTTTTCCTTCCTTTTATTTTCTCTTACGAGTTGGGCGCCAGGCGCTCACGCGCCGGAAGGAAAAAAATAACGAGATGGTAGGCCAGACTCAACCCAGGCTAGCTACAGCTGTTCGAGGCAGAGTGGGTGGTTCGGACTGTCAAGGTAGTCGTTATTTCATAAAATTCATACATAGAATTAGTCGATAAGATTCGCTAATAAAATAAAGTCAATCTAAACAAATAAAACCAATAACCAATAAAAGATGTCAGGAAATAAATTAAAGAAATAACAACAACAACATAGCAGGTACGGGATTCACAAATGCCACTCGGCAGACCGTTTATTTAATTACCAGGACTACTAGTCCTCCAACAAAAATAATGACCAAGAAAAATATAAATAAAATATCCCGTAAACGTAACTCTTTAACAATTCATGAACTTAATTATTCCGGCAGCATATTTTATCCCGGCACTCGTCTCGGCTCTCACTCTCTCCCATACACGACCTATAGTTAGACGGCTGCGAGAAACGACCAAAACACGGCCAGGCAAAGTAAATTTGACCGGTCGCCTCGCAATTCGGCTCGCGATACGGCCTACACCGAACCAATCCCACATACATCCAACAACTATAACTACGGGACGTCGGAAGGTCATGTACGCGAAGCCTTTACTGATTTGAACTTCCCAACTATCACATTGCAGGTCGCAAAATCGAGAAAGTATCGTGAACCAAAATAACAATATAAATCCCTAAATTATTTCAAATAACGGATTACAAAAGTCCAAGCGAGATACGTCTCGAGCCGTACCAATCCCTCGTGACCAAGTTCCAAATACGGGACGACGACCGAGCACGCACTGCATAAGCTCACAATATAAAATAAAGTAATGTCCGACATAAGAAAAATTAATAAAGTGATCCAAGTCCATATAAAATCAATTGCCCGGTAAAATCCGCGACGTGGTCTATCCCGTTCAAATCCCTCACACATTCAAACAAACACGGGATAACGGCCTAACGCACGCACGGCTTTACAGTACACGACTACAGAACAGTAACAACGAACGAACTATTTATCATGGCCAGATACGCCTCGAACCGTACTAATCCCTCACGATCAAGTACCAGCACGGGATGACGGCCGAGCACGCACTGCATGTATTCGCAGAAATAAAATAATGTCCAATATAACAAGAAAGATAAATAAAATAAAATAAGACGAATAAAATATTATAAATCTATAAGTGTCAATTATTCCTGAAAGTCCGCGACACGGCCTATGACATTCAAATCCCTCACACACAATCTGACCACGGGATGATGTACCAACACGCGCGCGTTCTTACAGCAAAATGACTACAGAACAGTAACAAAAAAAAAGGACAACGAACAAAGTGACTTCTTCCCGGCTCTAACCGCCAAACGATCTCGATATTACACTCTACTCGACGCAGCCTGTCCCGATACGAATAGTACTCTGTGCGTGGTATCCCGGAATCGCAGGTACGACCAGGCTCTAATTATCTTTCATATAGATCGGCAATATCAATTACAAAAGACCGTAGAGAGTAAGAAAGCTCACCGGGGCGATGACGATGCGATGTTCCTTGCTAATCCTTCTTAACCCAAAACCGTCTCGAAATTCTCTCCTCTGGATACCATCCTCGATTTACTCCTCGTTGTTTCAAAAGATATGCCCCGGTACCCACGATAGGTGGTGATAGATTTCGACGAAATCAATGGTGGAGCGGGACGATATGATACTCGCTGCTACGTCCTGTTCGCTCGACGGTAACCGGGAAAAAGCCCCGAGGTCCTGCCGGCACGCGTGCCCGTAACCTATGATCCCCACCTAGCGGTCTGAACTCGGTCAATTGGGGGAATCGGTGTCACCGGAGCGCCTCAACTGGACAACGCATAAAATTAACAACCGATATTTTGGATGTATAACTCTGCCCGGCCGGTGAACCCCAAACGACTGATGGATCGTTGCTAGTAGGTGCTGATCGGCCACAGATAGCGTCGTATCGTTAATCGATCCACATCCAGCGGGACAATATTTTCCAATGGATCAAGATGGAAAGAGCCGGTCGGTGTAATAGGTCGCATCCAGAAGCCAGCCATCAACAGACGCGGTGCTCCCCTCCGTTCGGTCGTACAAATTAATAAAAGAAATAAAAAAAAACGGAAATAATTAAATAGAGTACGGCGATTATTCCTTACAGCCCTGCGAGATCGTGTTGGCAGCCGTCGTGCGAGAAGGACGTAGCGCTGGAGGATTTTGCCACGTTACAGTATATTAGTCAAGAGTACATATAAAGACACAATTGACGCCACAGCAAATATGTTTAATACTTAAATAACGTTTAATATTCTAATGGTGAAAATATTTAATTAAAAGTTTTATTATGCACTGAAAATTCTGATGCTTCTACGGAATTTCTAACAGCAACTGTAATATTAGTCACAGTAGCGCCTAAAACTCTTGGCACTGATCTTCTAAAATGAAAAAAAATACGCTAAAGTGATGGAATAGTGTCAGATAATAAAATGTAAAGATTACAATAAATAGCTGTGTGATGTTTTTACAGTAAAACGGCGATTACTATGGTGTAACAGTACCCTGAATACGCACGAATCAAATCATTGAGTTGAAAAATATTTTTACTTGGCAAAGCAACTTGACTAAACTCAGTTAGTAGCCAGTGCAACTTGTAACGTGTCAATACGACAATGGAATATTTAAATATTATATCGCAGTTACGAGTATTAGATTCATACATTTGTCAGGTAATTCTACTACTTTGGATAACAGGTAAATGTGTACGTGTTGTTTACTTTCTATTGCTGTTGTTTTTGCTCCGTTATTTATCCATGAATATTGCTTTATCTCGCTTTTATTTTCTCAATTAATTCCTCAACTTTGTCGTAAAAAAACATATTGCCTTTCTTAAGTTTATTCGCATTATCCAGTAATCATAAGTTTAGTCGCATTATCCAGCTTAGGGTAGCACCTCTTTCTAATGATTTAATGTGTCAGCCAATACCCGGCCTGGTGGTCACTATCCGAGCGACAAGGATTACCAATGAGGAGATAGAAAAACTGAACAACGGTCACACAATTACATTTTTATTTTTATTTTAGAGTTATTAAATGAAGATTGTTAATAAAATGAAATATTCGTATTATACCTGTAAAGCAACACTTGTTTCATTTAAACTGTATTGATTTTCTCCTTTATTCTTTAATCCTTTGTTGATAATAATACTCGTAATGCTCACGCGAATTATCGAGGTGCGGTATGGAAATTTGCAATATAAATGCCACACAGATCTCACAAGTGTCTATCACTGTGAAACGATTTTTTCTTTACTTCCACGCTCCATAACCCGTATAATGTCTATAAAATTTGTGTCTTTATTTTTGGTATTTCGTTGGCAAGCCGCATTGTAATAATACAAGTATGGAAAAGTTGATTGCATAGTTATAGTCATAGGGTGACAATGTTATTTCTATTACCCGTGGATTTTCAAAGATCAGTGAAGTGCATGCTTTGTAGGATGTCGTTGAACTCTCCGTATATTCGATACCTTTTTTTTTCGAGCTGTGAAAGCAATTTGTAAACTACCTCAAAAGTACCGGTTTAGAGAAATTTAAAGAAATTGATTGCCTGACTTTAAAAGTTAGCAAATAATCTTGGAATCGTCGTAGACGATTGAGAATAGAATCATTTGAAAGTTTCATTCATTCCGAAGGCAACGGGCAGGGAATGCGATCGAAATTGGAACAAAAGCACAAGTTGTAGATATTTCATAAATGAATACAAATTATTTTTTGAAGATAATTTTGTTTTATGCGTTTTTCCATGCTCTTGTTCGAGATATCGCAAATCTATTACCTGACTCGTGATCAGCGCGACAAAATACACAAGATACGGTGAGGCGCTTGTGCGAAATGGCGAGAAAATTGTTTTTCGGATTCTGTTAGAGATAGAGCAAATACAACCTTAATTCAGGTTCACCGATTTACCGTTATTCTTAAACTATTTAAAGTGTCAATCACTTTTATCTGGTTCGAACGATTACAATTTTCCTTGTTGCATTCGAAAGGGCACAGATATAGGAACAAAATGCGAAATCGGCCATCCCGATATCTCGATTTTTCGAGTTGTAAGAGCAATTTTTATATTACCACAAAAATAGCGGTTTTTTTTTAGGAAATCGATAATCTGTCCTAAAAATTGGCAGAAAATCCAGCAATTATTCTAGAGGCACGAGACTAGAATCAGTTGCAAGCCTGATTCATTTCGAAAATTGTCAACTTGTTTTTACAAAATTCTACCAAATAATTACCAAAAAAAATTGTTAATTACACGATAGCCTATATTGCAAAGACGATAGGTTATCGTTTTTTTTTGGCTTCGTCGTTCTATCGTATTCTATCGAATTTTTGAAGCAAGATATCGCCTGAAAATCTTGTACTTGTTGAAAATGTCGACGAACCATTGAGCCTGATTCTTGTACTGTTCAATGACATCATCGTTCCACCAATGAATATTGTTTCCATGTTCACCAAACTGGTGTGCTGCAAAGATTATTTCTTTTATGTAAAAGTTTATAATATTTAAACAAGTACAATTCATAAGTACAACGCATCGTCATAAATAACGATAATTGCCAATCTCTTACCGTTACTATAGAATCCGTGAATTTATCTCATGGCTGACGCTCATCGCTCCAATTAATCCATAATTCACGGCTCTGTCGATTATCAATAAATTACAATTAAAAGTAAATAAAATCTACACGTAGAAGAGTATGTTAAGCAGTACGCAAAAAAATATATATATTAGCACAAAAAATATAACGACCTCCAGTCTTCGAGAAAACGTATCGTGTCTGCGATCGACTAATGTAGCAAGCTGGGTTGAACGAATAAAAATAAAAGCAAATTTCGTCGTTCATCATAGCAGTGATTATGTAGATGAGACGTAATATTATGTAACTCGAACTCTCGTACGTGCAGTACACAATTTTAAGACGTGTACCGGGTGCCGTGTACCTCGTCGAAACCAATACAAAAGCTATACACGGTACGTTTAATCCTGTAGCGACGATTATTATGTCGTAAAATTTGTGCTCAGATTACTTATCACCGATATTATTTCTATCGGTCGAAGTGAGCAAGGTCAAATTACTTGGAAAGATGTTTTACGAATATACCAAAGATTCCGGGTGTCCGATAAACCGTCTTACACTAAAGCAAGAGCAATTTTTTTCTGTTTTGCTCCTTTAATTAAGGAGGTTCGGTGATATTATGATGATAATAGTATTTTTCGTTTTTATTTGTAAAGTGTACGATGTCATGCAGAAAAATATTTCCTCCAAAGCGTGTAATTATTTTTAAAAAATCGAAAGGTGAGCTGACATAAATATTCAAATTTTCGTTCTTTTTTTTAATTCTACAACTTTGCATTAAAAAACAAAAGATCGTATCAAACAAGTGCAGATCTATATATCGCGAAGTTTGTATGACTTGAACCTCACATTTCTCGATAAATGGGGGTCGGAACTTTGTTAAATTTTGGACGAATGAATATAATCTATCAACCGACATACATAAAATATTGCTTTCTAACTTAAAGCTTAATGACCGAATCTTCTCCACTTCTTACTTGCTGATGAAATATTTTTATTTGGATCTTTGCCAAATTCTTTTTTGGAAACATGTCTGATAGATGACAATGCAGGGTTTTGCAAGGCAAATAACATTTTTACAGTTTTATATTTTATATTACTATACATTAATTATGATTAACTGATAATATGATCGTTGAAATTACACGACAAAAAAAGTTGATTCAATTTAACACATGATATCACTCCCACACAGCGGTCAATACCTCGAAGGTCCTATCCATTTACAATCACACTGCAATGAATATTAAACCGCAAGCAGACGAAGAAAGAAAGAAAAAAAGACTGATAGTTGAAATGCAATTTCAAGTGTAGCGTGAAGGGGTCACATAAATGTCAGGATAATTTTGCATCGTTAATGCGAGAGTGTGCCAGGGGGGTGAGAGAGAATTCTCGAATGCGAAAGAACACACTGCTCAAGTTAGTTTATGTTCTTTCTATGAAGAATCGAAAAGTAGTACAGCGAAGGGTGTTCACGTAAGGTGCGATTGTGAGGGTAGTCAAAGAATAAAGAAAGAAAGCAGTTCCATCATGCTATGCCGAGTTGTTAAGTCGCGAGTGAAAACAGAGTGATGCGTCGAGTCAGAGCGAAAAAGAAAGAAAAAAACATATAGAGTATAGCTAGCTCGGTGTTGTAACACAGGTTTGTACAGTGGACGAAGAAGGGGTAGTCAGGGCGCAGGACCTTCGTCAGGGTGGGCTTACCCTGCGCCGGTGAACCTCCTCCACCCGGAGTAGGCCGGTCTTGAGGTAAGTCACGCGAGCCTCTACGCCAGAAGCTTCGGAGAACCGGAGGATTACATCCGAGGGCAATCAGTCAGTCCGCAGAATGAAGTACCCGGCGTTGGTCGCGGTGGCATTTCTCCAGGAGCTTCTGTTCCTCGGGACTGTTCCCTTCACCTACTCGCAGAGAACTAACGCCCGTCAAGGAATTAGCAGGGAACCACCGACTGTCAAGATACCGGAACAAGGCACGATCGTTGGAAAAGATGTAAATATTTATTGGTGTAATAATTTGTTTGTAATTATTTATGGGCCAACGTTTGTCTCATATTTCGCTTTCGTTCCAATATGGAGCTAATGTTTAACTGCATTGGATATATTAGTAATTATTTCTTGTTTCTTATATAATAATAACTTTTGTACTCAATAGGGTGCAAGTGTGATGGTCATTTATTAATAAATTGAGATAATGGTATCGAACTATTGTAATTTGGTGATATAAATTTGTACGTTCAATTGTTATCCCAATGAAAAACAAACTTTTTTTTTTACTTCGCGACAGATCCTTCTCGCTCGTCCCCAAAAGGTGACGGTCTATCTCGGTGTGCCCTATGCTCAACCACCCCTCGGTCAGTTGCGTTTTTCTGCCCCGGTGACGGACCCCCTGCCTTCCTGGAGTGGAGTGCGCAATGCATCGCTCTTCGCGCCATCGTGTCAGCAAGTTTCGGATAGGCGAAAATTGCACGAAAATCTCTATCGACGTCTCCTGCCTCCTGACCAAGAAGATCCCGGGGTCAGCGAGGATTGTCTCTATCTGAATCTTTACGTGCCGGACGGTGAGCAAATTTATTATCAAAAGAACGTAAATAATTATTTATAAATGTATTCTTTTACGACTCTTATTCTACGATTAAGAAATAATTGAAAGATTCAATAATTATGTTTAAAAATCCATTAAACCGTGATGAATTATTCGCAAATTCAATATGGAAAGCGTTGATTCTTGAACTGTTCGATAAAAGTTACAAGATCAGACTGTGAATTCCCGTTGCATCTCAAAAATTGACGGCGCATGCACTCGCCGATTGCATATACATCAAAGCACGGATTCTTCGCGAGTTCGCAACGTCCATAAATCACTAACGAAATTCAGGAATTTCCCTGACTTTGCAGCGAAAGGATTCACGATCTTCCCCCGTCCCCTGATCCTTCAATAATAGTCGAGGAATAACTTGGTTCAGGATATCGCGTGACGCATAAAACGCGAATGGAATCGCTGTGCCCGCGTTCCTCTCGTATTTTCCATCTAATGTGAAAGGGACTAGTGTATACCGTGTTACATATCGCAAGAGGGACCCCCACAGGATACAAGAGACATTGGTATCCCCTTATGCATCCGGATCGACGCGTGCAATGGCGTTGCTTTTGTAACGTCCTTGGCTACGTTGCTCGATAAGTCTCGTAACATCGTTATCGCCCTCTTCGTCACCAGCGACAGGGAAATAAGAGCGACGATACTAATCTTAATTATTCCCTTGGAATTAAACGGTTTTGTTCACCCTCACCCCTCACTCTGATGGGCTTCTCTTGGACTTGTCGTCGAGCAAGTGGATGGAAAATTCGCGAGGTAATGGAGCGAGGTAAACGTACAGAGATTGAAGTACAACGAAAACTGTAAATTCACAATGATCCAGTTTTATTGTACAACTTGTATGCTAATGAATACGAAAAAATTTTTTTTTCTAAATTGTCACACGTTATTTATTGACATTTCTGGTTAAAGTGTCATTTAAGAATCAATGGGCAATCCTACTGCAATTATATTGCGTTCATAGATTAAAGAGAGTTTGAATAATTTTATAAATTAAAAGCAAAGAAATATTTTGTACACAAATAAGTTAATGAAAAAAAAAGTGTTAAAAAAAAACTAGGAAAAAAAATCTGTACTTTTAAAGTTAGTTAATTTAATTATTAGTTTAGTTTAAAAGTTATTAATTTATTTATTGACAATAACATGATTTAGCTTTGATGATTCTGGGAATTATTTCTCTACGTCTTTGGGGGCACGTTACTATCGACAGTAAATAGAAAGAAATTTCTAGTTGTGATTCAGAGGGTTCCTACAGTCGGTGAACTCGGAGTTTCAAAGTTACTGAAATTATCGAAAGGTGCCTGGTGGCGATGTCGACGATAACGCTTGATTTCTAAACCCACGGTCTTTCTTGATCTTTTTCCTTCGCCAAACTCGTGATCTGGAAACCCGGGTGTCACGCAATGTCAAAGCAATAATAACGGCTCCGTGTGTCGGATATGCACTCAGCATACGCCAAGTTCATAATTTAACTAAGGTCCTTATCGAGAACGCAACACTTTCGCAACTCATGATCGGTCACGCGGGCATTTTTTTTCAACATCGTAGCTCTGTACGTTTAAAGCGAGCAATGTATTTTGAAAAAAAAAAGCCCAAGCACTACGATGTTAATAAACGTGCGTGGCACCGCGTTTCTTGACAACGTATCATAGATTTCCGGGAGCGATTGCGCGATGAAATATGAAAATAAAAAGTTTTCAGCCGATATAACGCCAGGGCTTTAAGATGAGAGAGTTTGTTACACGAGAGAGATCAATCTAGTAGCCGCTGATGACCACGCAGTAGTTTATCCTTCAACTCCTCCCAGATAAAAAGATTAAGCGATATCTTGGTATGAAAATCTTTTGTGCACTCAGCAATACCAAACTTAGTCTGCAGAATGTCTCACGAGAAATCCGCAGAGAAGACGTGACAAGTTAAACAAAAGAAACAAATTCTACTACGCGATTCGGGAAAGCAAATAGCATTCCAGCCTTAAGGGTGAACGAGGGGGTCGAGGGTTTTTCGTTCGGTCGATACGAGTCCAGAGTAACAGTAACTGGTGCAGTTGGTGGCACGCGATCTTTTAGGGCCGTGGGAGATGTCGAGATACGACGCAGTCACGAAAGCCTTCGGCTCGCTTTCCATTACTTCTGCTCGAAAAACAGAGAGAAAGCAATGGAAAGAGGGTGATGGAAACGAGTTGTATATGTCGCGGGGTGGTCGACAGCCAGATACGTCAGAGTTGGATAGCGTTCGTCGGACTCTCCGGCCATTGTCGATGCTCGAGAACGGTAACGAACGCTCGAGTAAGATAAACGCGAGCCCTTTAAGCGCCCTCGAGTCGATAAAGATTTGATCCGGTAGACACTGAGATACAGCTTGGACTTGGAAAATGAGGCCAAGGTCGTTCAAAGCACCGGGGAACATCAAAGCTATAACAAAAAAAAAATAATGCACACGAATTAAGCGTATGTAGTCGAAACGGGGACGTCAAGCGTGAGTGCGAAAACGCCACAGAAAAAAATTTCGCTACAACCTCTGAGCGCAATGACTCTTTCCTTCTCGCTCTAAAGTGTTCAATCCTCAGAGCTCTCCACTCACAGTGGGTCATTGTATTCGCAGGCACAAATTACGAGACAGTCAGAAATGTCCCGGTGAGCGACAGGTCAGGATTGTATTCTGTTGGCTAGTAATAACGATCGAAAAAAGCGATTACATTTCTAGACAGCGAACGTCTATCGTGAATTAATACTCACGGGTTTGTAACGGTGTATGTAACTGTCGAGTACACAATGATACCCCGGCGAAAAGCTTCTGCGAACCTTGAACGAGACCTATCGACTCTTCTTCAAACGGTGATTAATGGATTATTAATGCAGGAAGTCCGCCACCCGACGGATGGCCCGTGATGGTATGGTTCCATGGCGGTGACTTCAACACTGGCACTCCGGCTATTTGGGACGCAACCATATTCGTCAATAAGCAGAAGGTCAGTTCAACGATATCACCATTTTTTTTCTAAATCGTATACGATGCATTATGTAAACTACGTAGATTACCGAGTAACCGAGTACAATTATTAATGGATTTTTAGTCAGATGAATATACATCGACGGAGATTCTGAAATACTGCCAAGACCTTGAGTAATCCATGAGCCAAGTATTATGGATTTCACTGTAGCCACCCGAAATCCCGCTCTCTTTCGTGACAAAAGAATATAAAATTCACGTCGTACAGATATAATAAATCGTTTCCTTCCTCTCGATGATAGCGATAGTATATTATGCGCACAGCTTGCACCAATGAAAGCATATAAATATCAAATTCGGGTATCGCTATCCGCATCTCCAGTCATTTTATTGGTCACTGTGAACGTAAACTTAAAAAATTTTCAAATACACTCCGAAAGCTGTTATTACAATTTGAAGCTACTAATCAATTACTCAAAAATCTAGAATTGCAATTATTATTATGGTAAATAATGTAAAGTAGATGTACCGTTTGTAGCCACCGTTTAGTTTTTTAAAAAATTTAAAGTTTTGCTGTTAGAAAAATAACTATCAAAACGACCTCGTTGTTATATGGTCTTACTCGTAATCGAATATAACTTTTACATTTTTATAATTAAAATGCTAAAGTTTTGCTGAGAAATGATAAAATAAAAGATTA
Source organism: Cylloceria caligata (assembly GCA_963942595.1). NCBI lineage: Eukaryota > Metazoa > Arthropoda > Insecta > Hymenoptera > Ichneumonidae > Cylloceria > Cylloceria caligata. The sequence goes on along the minus strand of OZ012707.1, from coordinate 5,795,032 downwards.
ATTACAGAGTTCACCGTTTTACCATTTGTGGTCATAAATGCGCTTAATGAGTTTCAACATTCTTGAGCGCAATAGCTGTATCTTTACAGAAAATACAGACATATTATAATTATATGCTCATTAAATAACTTTGGAAAAATTAATATCGACTTTCATCTATTTGACGCCATTGGCTATTGATAGGTACTCTCAGGTATTTTACCGGTTGTTGCTTCTCATCACTGCTACTTTTCCGAAAATAGCGAATTGGCATGTAGATGGCGCAGACAAGTTTGTCGATCACATGAGACGTTAATGTGGTGCCCCTAACGCCGTTCAACGAATGGTCGATATCGGTTCTGAGTTGGTAAAATAGATGAGAGTGGACTGTAATGCAATAAAATACTAGGGATGACCAGAATCGGTACATCTACCGTAATACTTTGACGGGTCTTTATTTGCATCTAATCGTTAAATATTAGTAAGAAAAAAATGAAGATTTGATGTTTCTCGAGTTATTTTGTAATTAGATTGCGATGTACGATGCTTTTCTTTATGAAAAATTGGTATATTCGAGAGTTAATTTGCGTATACTTTTACAACAGGTTCTCGTGGTGACGGTGGCCTATCGTTTGAATATCCTGGGGTTCTTCACGACGACAGACGGCGAGGCATCTGGAAATTACGGAATGCTTGATCAGGTAGCGGCTCTAGATTGGGTTCAAAAGAATATCCGGCTGTTCGACGGTGCGCCCACGAATGTGGTGATATACGGTCACAGTTCCGGTGCAATAAGCGTGGGTCTTCACATTGTGAGCCCGTTGAGCAAAGGAAAATTCGCGAAAGCTATTGCGATGAGCGGAGACGCGATAGCTTCCGTTCGTACACCAGAGCTGGAACTACCTGTCGTTAACACGATCGCCAATCACTTTGGATGTTTTCGAAAACCCACGAGCGCCTTGATGGAGTGTCTTCGCCGAGTCGATGCTTCGCTTCTCGTGAAGGAAACTTCGCACATCGAGACGTGGGGTCCGATAATCGATGCTGACACCACCAATTCCACGAATCCTTTTTTACCCGCGCATCCAAAGCATATTCTTGAGAGCGGTAATTTCAATGCGGTGCCGCTGATGGCCGGTTTCGTGAATAATGAACAGGCACTGGCGTACATCGAGACGGTGGGCAGCGAGAACGACGGGAAATTGTCGATGTCGAGTTTCGAGTCGATGATATCCGACGAGGTAACTGTTGCTGTCGAACAACCAAACGACAACACCACCTGCGAATCCAAACCGGCAATGGTCGCCGAAGCTGTGCTGTTCTTCTACAGACCTCATCCACCGACGGTCGACGAGGGTGCGCTGAGAGACCGATATCTCGATCTGCAAACGGAAAAGAATTATGCGGCTGGTCTGGCAATGCTGGCAGCCAAAGTATCAAAGCAGGAGAAAGCTTTCGTCTACAGATTCGATTACCGAGCGAGAACTATCGCTGTTACGAAGGATGTGCCCGAATGGGCCGGAGTTCCTCACATGTTCGAGCTTCCGTTTGTATGGGGCTTGCCTCATACTTTCAACAGTGTGATCCAGTGGCAACAGAGCGACAAGAAGCTCACAGACGTGATGATGATGATGATTGCAAATTTTGTGAGAACAGGAAGTCCCTCGCTGAACAACGTCAGATGGGAGCCTTACACCGAAGAGGCGCCGGGAATTCTAATCATAGATCGTACCATCAACATGAGTGACATGCACGCCGTTGATTTTCGTGCCCTCGACTTCTGGAACGATTATTATCCACGGATTATCGAGGAGGCGACGAATAATTGTTGCAACGTTACCACTTCTATGGCAAACGCGCGCTTATCTTCCTCCATCGAAATATGTGTCGCCACCAGTGTTATCGCTATGACAGTGTTACATTCCACTTACGTCTAGCAGGTATACTAACTACTTACAATTTGTATATAGCCCAAGATTTCACATTGAGAGGCCTCGAATTTTCGACGATACGCTTTCACCGACACTCAGGATATTTTAGAAAATTTAACAAATTTTTTAAAATGCATTAACAGCAATATACGTACATATATATATATATATATATAAAGATAAAATATATAGAAGAGATATATATTGACAAGGGAAATAGGCAATAAGCACTTGATGAACGTTTCAACATTTACTGAATTTTTATTATTTGCTTCAATACGGAGAGATATAGAAAAACATATATTGTTTGGGAAACAAACGGTTGATAACTTATGAATATTTTGATGCTTTGATAATAATAATAATAATAATAATAATAATAATAATAATAATAATAAATGTATATACCGTCTATATATAATAATAATATTATATAAGAGAGGTGCGCGACGAACGTGCATCGGGGCTGTTAGCCTGAGCGCGCGCACATCCAAACATTTCTTTTTTCTTTTCTTCTTTTCTCCTAAATATATAATATTAATTAATCAATTTGTTTGTTTTTTCTCCGTTTCATCTTCTTCTTCTTCTTTAATGCAAAAACTCCTACAGTGATAACCGACGTCACGCGGGGCCCTCGTACGCTATTCTTTGTGCGCCGTTGTTGCGCGTGCATATGTAGCCACCCCGGGACCAACTTATATACAATATTTCCGCTCCTCTCGAATCTCCCATCTCCTATACTCATCTTCATTGTCATCGTCGTTTTACTACAATCATCTCTCGTTTTCATTCTGTCTTATTATCCCCACCCCCTCCCCCCACTCATTATATAGTATCCTCTCCTTGTCACAGTATCGTTTTGTTTTTGTTTTTTTCCCCTTCTTTATCAATGTTCCTGTCGTTACTGTCGCATGTTCGCTTGTCCCCCTAACCCACTTCACCACTGGTATATTCTTCTTCGGATTTTTATGTTTGTTTCTTTGTTTGTTGAATTCACACGGGTTGAAATACGGCCTCGGCCGCATTTACTTTACAGAAGTAGGCACAGCGATTTCTTTTTCTGTTTCATCTTCTTTTCGGGTGACTTTTTGTTGATTTGTCGCACGAGGTCGTAGAAAATCTGCAAAAAGAAAATGAAACGCGGACGATAAGAAATATGTTTCGTTGTTCGGAACAATTATCGACGTTATTCATACTAAATAGATTGTATCGATATAGCGAGTCGCTCAATGCTTCTTCGATAAAGCAGCGTCAGGCTACTTGTACGATATGTAATCAACGAGAAAAATACTTACGTCGTGAACATTAATTTTAGCTTTGGCAGATGTTTCCATGAAGGCGCAGTTGAATTGCCGGGCAAGGTTGACGCCCTGGTCTTTACCCACTACCCTCTCATCCTCCAAGTCACATTTGTTGCCGACGAGAACCATCGGTACGTCGTCGGTGTCCTTTACTCGTAGGATCTGTTCCCTGAGGTCCTGCAGGTCGTTGAACGTCGACTGTGCCGTTATCGAATACACCAGCACGAAGCCCTGGCCATTCTTCATGTAAAGGTCCCTCATGGCTGTGAATTGTTCCTAAATGACAAAGAAACCAACGATCATCAACGACACGTATCGACGACGATAACGAGAGCCAATTTGTTTTTGCCAATTAATCGGACATTAACATTAAACAATAATAATTATTATTATTATTACAAATGCAAATTGCATGTGAATAATAAGACATTAAAATCATTTAATGTAAAGAAAAAATATTTAATCAAGAAAGACATCTCACCGTGCCAGCTGTGTCCAAGATTTCCAGCATACACTGCTGTCCATCGACTTCGACCTGCTTGCGATAACTGTCTTCAATGGTAGGGTCATATTTCTCAACAAATATTCCCTGCACAAACTGGACAGTAAGGGCAGACTTGCCGACACCTCCACTTCCCAACACTACTATCTTATATTCACGCATCTCTTGTATCTATCTATCTGTGCTCGTTGTCACAGCCGAGGGGTCACCGAATCCGCCAGGTCTTGTCCTGCTTCGCTTTCAGCTCAATATATCTGCAATCAGAATTAACAAGAGAATTCTACATTAAAGAAATTCGGTTTTTACAATCGTAATAATATATTTGTTTTTCTCCGTACATTGTACAATTATTATTTAGCAAAATATTTAGCGAACTTATAAAGACTTTGACTTGGCGTGTCGCGGAATCTAAACGTCAGACATTAAAAAAATTATTCACCAATTAAGACAATCCATCTACCAAATAGATACCGGAAAAATGCAACTTTTGATCTCAAATTCAACCAAATCATCGAACTTTCTTAACAAGTGATAAGGAAATGAGTAACAGGTGCATTACATTTCTAAAAAGTATCCTATTCTAATCTAACATTTATCCTTTCTTATATCAAAAATACAAAAGGAAATAATCTTAAAGGGTACTTCGTAAAACATAACAATGCTTTCCTTCATGCTCTCTCGGAGTTCATAAAAATTTCAATCATCATCCTATCCCCTTAGATGTGAGTATTATCTTAAAACTTTTACATGCACCATTACTACATTTCCTAGCCATTGTCAATGACATCGGAAGCTCAAAATTCTTGATGATAGCATATACACATGTACATTACGTTGTGGCGTTTATCTATAATACATGTATGCAGTCACTTAGAGCGGGGATGCACAACTGCGTCATTGCAAAGGTGAAACGTTTTTAGTCATTTGGCATTCTCGTGAACGCGTTATCGACGAGAAAGGAATACTTTACTCTTTCCCGTAAAGTGCAAAACCCTCAAAGCACTCAGCATTCGCTGTCAACCCTTTCTCGTGATATTGGCCTCATTTTTTGTTGGCCTACATTTTCTCCGTCGTGCTTATAACTCGCCAAAAGTTTTTTCTTTCTGCTCTTGGACGAAGAAATTTTAATCCGTGTATCACAGTATTTTTATGTGATATTAATACACGGTTGGTAACACACGAAATCGTTGCGACGAAGCGAAATCTTTTTTTCCCTCGAGATCCATTTTAATGTAATTAAAAGCGAAAAAACGCAGCAAAGTATAGATCGGTGGATAGCAGCGTTGGAATTGAGATGTAAATTTTTTTTTTTTTTCGCAATTGGCTGCTTCGTGCTGCATTCACAGAATTTGCTGGCGACCCGCTGAGGCTCGTAGTCGCTCTGAATACCGGAAAGCTTAGGGGCTTGATGAAAAAAACCGAGGGAGTGTCGATCGTCGCAAAAAGACCGCTGATGCGGAACAATGATTCCTCGTTACAGTCGTCGTCGTCGTCGTCATTGCCGCACAGCATCGGCAAACTCTCAGGCTGCTGCTATTATACGTGCAGTCATTGCTAATACGGTAGTTGCATGGACTCAGAACGGAGCCATGGTACGTTATTGCTAAGTCCACAATACCCCATGAAGGTATTGATAGATAAATAAAACAATAAACAACGTTAATGAGACACTGTGATTAATTATCTCGTATTGTAATTATAAATTTTGTTCAAACTTACAAACTTGAAAGCGTGCAGACATTTCGAGTTGAATGAAATTTTAAAAAGTTATATTTTTGGTGACATATTTATTTTTAATGATTTTAAAAAAATATGGATTGTTTGCAAGACCGAAGAAAAAGGTATAACAAGGAATATTTGAATGAGTTCATTACAAACATACTCTAGGATAATTTTTATTGAAATAACTATGAATTTACTCTAAGCGAAGGATGCGAAAGCATGATCTACTATCATATTGGAATAATTACTCGCTTACCGAGACACAAAAATAAATAAAGCCATAGAATTTTTATTTTAAAATACAAATTCACGAAGGTAGCGCTGTTGCGAAGCGTGTTCTTGGGTTAGTCAAGTGTGTGTACCGTGGTACACGCTACAAAAAATTGTCATTTCGTCGTGACAAAGTTAATTAGAGCGCAAAGCTTGCCCGGCCAGCTATGTATCGACCTACATACATGTACATTATGTACAGTGAACAAGGTTTACCGGTAAAAAGTCTGTAGGAACGAGAGAGCGGTCGAGAGGAACAAGTCTCGAGACTCCGGGCGAGCTCAAAAACTCGTAGTAGAGACCACTTCCGGTCTCTCTCTCTCTCTCGTTCAGGGGCGGTGCACCTCAATTTTTTCGTTCTCTCTAACACAGGCTTATTTATAATATAATTATAGATCAGAAACTCCGTGATTCATGAAAACAGTGAACACTCGAGTCATCGGTATACTTCTCTCACATATGACTACGTTCTATTCTTATTCTCTGAGCCTCGCGAGCGAACGAGGCGGAATTCTTTGTGCTCACCCGCAATTGCGTCACTCTGAGACTCGTCCATCTCTGAGAAAAAAAATGTTGAGTGTGACTCGATACCCACGGAGATTTGCATTGCCAGCGATTGAGAGTTATGGGCGCGACATTTATTTCAAATAGAGAGTTATGGGCGCGACATTTATTTCAAATAGAGAGTTATGGACGTCTTATATTTCTAATACCTCCACTCATACGTGACAATTAATTCACAATTCTCTTTTATAAACGATTTATTCAAACACTAACAAAGTATTATAGAACATACAAAATTGAGAAAATTACATTATCACGATATCTATTCAGTTGCTAAACTATTTTCCGTGTATTTCGTTTATTAAATCGCAGTACGTTCTTCCTATAGCGTAAATGCGAGACAAAAGTTTCTCGAACAATAGATTTTTATCAATAATTTGAATAATAATTCACCGACTACAATTCCACAGAATGTAACTGGCATGTATTATACGATTGGACAATGAAAAGTCAAAAGAATGCAAACAAATAAAATGGCCAATTCTTAGCAGACATAATAAAACTCACTTAAGTTGCACAATTCATTTATTAATTCATAATAATGATATCACGAAAACAGAAATTGTTTAAAAAAAAAAAAGAAGAAGAAAAAGAAATAAACAAACAAAAAGTGCTTTACTTGATAAATTTTCTTCGAATGCCAACCACGTTATGCAACATTCTCAACGATACACTTTTAAATAATAATAATAAACTCTCGTATTATATATATGCATGCTGTTTATTTTTTCTGATCAACTGTGTATTATTTTAACGTCGTCAAGCAGGCAGATTTCACGCAAATTCTTTTTTTTTTTTTTTGGTAAGAGACACTTCCTTTTCTTTAAGGTACTTGGATGTGAAAAAATGAACTCTCGATAAAATACAATAAAACGTAAGGTCAAGTTAACAAGTGTTTACTGGTCAATTGATACGTTCAATCCTTCTTGTTATATTCATGTCAATAGTATGTGTATGTAACGTCTGCCCTTTCACTATGGGGTTATCAAGGAGGCCATTGGCTTTGCTCTCAAGTTTATCAATCAGGTTAGCCCAGGTGTCGACACGTGGGGTGAAGCCTAGAGCTCTCAAGTGTGTGTCAGATTCTCGCCCTCTGAACTACGTTATATCTCCACAAACGCACTCAAGCAAACAGACACAAATACGCAAATCCCCACCAGTGATAACGAATATACGACTAGGAGTATCACGAGACCTTCGAGTCATTCACCCTAACAGATTCTGACGCAAGTAATGGGAATAAATTAGCAAACTTACTCCGCCGTACGACAAACTTCACGGTCGCTCCTGAAACCACGATTTCTCTTGTAATACCAGTTTCCGACGAGAGTAGGATACGAGATACGCTGTATACATCGTGACTCTTGCGTCTCGAGTTTATCAATCGGGTTATCCTACGGTAAAGAGAGTATATAATACACTTGGTGTAAAATTGCACATGTGTGTGAGTTCTGTGTGACACACTCTGAGACACACTTCTATCTAATTCACCCTCCTGTGAGTACCATCCAACACGTAGCGTGCGATAATACCAGCTTGGAATCTCGGTTGAGAGCCCTTTGCTCCTCTGCTCCTCCCCCCCGCCCGGGTCATGATGCTTTGATAAAATTAATAAAATTGCCTTATGTGCGATAAACCGCTGAATTGAATTCTGATGTTGGCTATTAATTCCTGCAAAAGTTAAGGGCGAGTTTATATCACGTGGTGGTTTTATCAATCACGGTGTATTGAGCTTCGAGCGTACGTCGAAGGATGGGCCGTGTGGTTGGAAACTGAATTACTCATATCAATGACAGTATTATATCGTCTATATCTACTGGGATTTAGGAGAAAGTCTCAGTATTACTAAGTGGGTTGTAGCTCTGCCACCGCAATGCTGACTCTGTGACAGGAAACTCTGGCGGTGCGTTCGAATTGAACAGTCCTTTATGACCTCGCAAACTACCTCCTGTATCAGAAACTCTGTATACCACGTGAGTACGCAACCCGTGCCTGTGTGTATTCGAAATCCTCGGGTTTGCACCCTTCACTCTTCCTATCACCGCTGCTTTTGTGCTCCTGTGTGCATATATGTATGTACCGTTCTAGGAAGCACTTTGGATGTCCACTTTGAGCTGCAAATACGTTATCTGCTCTATCGAATCTCGATACACGTGATCACACACGGTCGCTTTCGTGCTGAGAACCCTTGCTCTCTCGCTCTCTCTCTCTCTCTCTCTCTCTCTCTCTCTCTCTCTTTTGTGTGGTCGATTCTCGTACAGTATCCACCATAGGATTACGTCTAATATAATCCTCGTGAGTTTTAGATAATCCTATTTACAATTTTCATCATTTGCACCACAATGTCTTCTCTGAAAATCTTTGACCAACTATTTTTTTTAACATGCGACAATACATTTTTTTTGGATGTTTAATTAAAGTTAGTTATGTTGCTCCAAAGCTACGCATCTAGATTTCTTCACGACTACTACAACGAACGAAGCGTACGAAGCAGTAGACGAAAAAACAGTGCCGATTGCGCATCTTGCAACTTTTTCATGATATTTGTTACTAGCTCATGCTAGTTACCATATGATCACCTTGTTATCTACCGCCATTCTAAAATTGAACCTAGTAAATACTTTTGAATGTAATACTTTTCCGCCGCCAAGTAACTTGGGGTTGGTCTTGCTCTTTGACGATGACGCGTAATAGATCTACGTGAATCAACCATAGACTTAGCAGGTATGGACTGCGAATGTGGCGCCTGACACCATGGAATAGAAAAAACAGCGCGACGTAAGTGACGTCATTGTGGCGCACAGAGCTTTTGCCCTGACAAACGCAAAAGCTCGCTCTGATTGTAATGAAAATGCGGTGTTAGGGGAAATCCGGCTATCTTGTGAAACAGGGGAAATCATGCGACAGTGAAGTTTGTGAAAGCTATATTGGCAGAAAGTACCTGATTTTTTAAATGGAACTTTAGTCAAGTGAATAGCATCGTTAATCCCGCTTAGACTAGAACAAAATTGTAAAAAATTATAATACTTTTTAGCCTTTAGCGTGTAGCTTTAGAAAGTAACCATCTCCTGGTCCTATTTATTTCGCAATATTATATAACAAAAGCAGTTCTATCACTCAGTTCTCGTCATCTGCATGAAAGTAAAAATTCTGCGGATCAGAATATTTTTGTTTTTCTCCAAATTTTAACTGAAAATTTTCATAAACTATTTCAGGTAAAATACCAGAAAGAGTCGTACAATTGTACTGCGATACAATACTAAAACTAGGTTTCGTTAGTAGAGTATTCATGCCAAATCTGATCATGATCCGTAGTCTCTTTCGAAAGTTATTGTCTTTTTAGGCGATATAGACAGACAGACAGACCAACCAGACAGAAATGAATGAACGCTATTTTTCGTACGCTAGGATACTCAAAAAATATATTTACACTGTAATCTTAGCCGAATTTTTTTGTGAATTCCAATACTTTCTCTCGTTACATACTTTGTATGTGATGAGAAAGTAAAAACCGCGAAATAGTAGAGAATGGAAGAGATGTGATAGGAAAAAGGGTCGTTGGGTCAACATGGTTATCGACACCGAAGGCAATTGGAGCGCGAGAGATTCTCTCGCTCGGTGACCTCCGCCATCCGAGAAGCGAGTACTACGACAGGGAGCTGGTAGTTCCACAAAACCGAGGATGTTCGCTGGGTCGTGGGCGCTACCCGGTGCTATCCCGGGGTTACCCAACCTGACCTATGACCGTTCCAAGGTTTGTGCATCTCTCTTCTTGCTACGATACGTACATCCTCCCACCGCGCCATACAAGCTGCCTCGCAGGGATTTCTATCCCATACGATTATCGGAATATAACGGTGGCAGCAGCTCCTCAAGGTAGTCATCCTGTTTTATAAGATATTGGATAAACTGCGAAATCTAAGATATATTCTTCATTAGGCGGATAGCTTTGCGCCGAAAAAAATATAAGGTAAACGCCCCTATTACTGATCATATACGAATACCTATAGTAAAGGTCTCTCCACCAATCACGATACGGTCAGCTTTTCCCCACTACTCGAGAAACAGCCAATGGGAAAGAGCGACGCTTGTCCGATCAGTAATTGGAGCACTCATGCATACTTGTTTATTTCTATAATCTAACACAGTCAGAGTAAGAGGACTCGCTTATATGATCAATAATAGGGGAATTTATCTTACGCTTCGTTGCCGTTAATTTCAGAAAGAAATGTCGAGCTAGTACGGTAGAGTAAACATTGTTTCATACTAGTCGTTGAATCAACAATATATTACAAAAATATCTGTATCAACGCGAATCGGAGTCACTTAAATGAGTAATTAAACTTATTTTATTTATATAAATAAACTATTCTGGATATTCTTTTTAGTTGATACATATATATGTCAACTTGTATAGATGTTTATGAGTAATGTGATTTTTCTTCATAAGTTAACAATTATTCGCGTTGCGTCATCGCAACCATTTTAGTATTAGCAATCGGAATCGACGAAAATAAGAGATTCGATTGTTTGAGGTCTTCCTATAAAGGATAATCTATAACGTAGAAATCTCGACGGTATTCAACTCAGATCCCGAGTGGTGACTAACCAAAAACTAGCCAGAAAATGGTTGCGATGACGCAATGCGAATTTTTTTTAACATATATACGACCGCGACATAAAAACAAACTGATATAATCAGAAGTTTTTCTTAAATTTACTAGCACGTAGTAAGACGACTACCTTAATCTCAATCAGTATACCAGGCTACAGTACATCGACGTGGGTTTCTGAGCTTATTCTAAAATAATAATAATAATAATTGAGGAAACCGTGGGTTACTGCCCTCAGGCCAGTCGTTAAGGCATTGATCCTCGACTTCCATATAGAAATACGAAACACGCATACTCCTCTGTTGAAATTAATCTCATATCGAGCACAAGAGGGAAGTCCTTAATCAAAGAAAATATTTTTTCTCTCATGGCAAACTCTTCATGAGATATAAGTTCTCGATATTAGTTGGAAAGGAATAGAAGCTTGGTAATTCGTCGAGGATATCGAATTGATTTCCACAATAGCTTTCCGGTGAAATAGTTTCCCGGGTTCTCAAGTCGGACTTGAAGCAGGCATGAGAAGAATTCGTGATATCTGTGTAGTAGCTGAGTGGAAGAGCAAAATCGTAATCGGGCTCTTGTAAACGGGAGGCTTGAATGAACGGAGAAGAATGACGTAGCCGTGGGTGGGCGTTGAGTATATCGCTAGCGCAAACCATCTCTGACGATCGAGCCGATCCATTGTGTGCGAAAAAAGTGTGTCACAGAATGACTTGTCCCTCTTCTATTGAAGAAAGCTCGCTCTCTTCGATAGTTTTTATATCCTTCCTTCGTAACTCTCCAGCATCCAACCCAACTCTATCTCCAACTCCTTTTGCTGGTACCCTTCGTCTTCTCTTCCCTTTATGGCTCGCGTCGACAGTGTGCTAACTTCTTGCTACAAAGCCCGTATACCTCTTTGCAATGATGCGTATATGCATGTTGCGTAAGTTTCTTGTAATCCGTCTATCCTTTACCTGATTGCGGAGGTGGCACAGGTTTCTTTATGAGTTAAATTCTTGAATCCCAATATCTAGCTTAGGTCGCAGTTCATTTACAGCTGCCATATTTTTTAGTTGTTTTTGTTTCTAAATTCTCAACGAATCGCTATGTTTAATCAGAATAAATTCACAACATTATTTCTATTAAACATTTCTTTATTTGAATGTCAAGTAATTTTTCTGATGGAGTTTCAGCAATTTAGCATAAAGTTGAAAGTTAATTAATTGAGATCAGCTGGATCCTCGTATGGCCTTCTATGTAGTTAAGTATTTTTTATTTCTCGTTATAATGAAGAATTTGCAGAAAAACTTTGGTTATCAATAATGAAAATTGTTATTGAACTGAACCTCAGTGACCCCACGGATTGTTTAAAGGATTGAGGGACCAGTTTTCTTCATAGTCGTATTGAATGTGACTGTAAAAAAAAAACCTCTTGAGAAGAAAAAATCGTGAAGGAAAGTACGACGTAGTCACAAAGATTTCGATCACCACGTGTCCCGGTAGAATGCTCGAGGCTTACTATGCTTCCGCTAATTGGCTTCTCGACGTATACACGACCTCCTCCTCCTCCTGCTACCGGGACATTCCTCTTGTTCGCAATCCGTGACGTCCAACGACACCCCTCGTTAAATTCCTTGAACTCATATCCAAGTTAAGTATCGATGTTTGTGTTTGAAACAACCGTGTATGAAGCATTTGGCGATTCAAACTTTAAAATATACAAGCTAGAGCCAGTTTTTCCAGTTGAACCAAAGAGAGAAAACGAGTTCAGAACAATATATGCGTGTATGTACGCACCTTTCCAGTCAACATTGTTCGACTCGATTTTACTCTCTTCCGGGCCACACCCTGGTGAAGGAGACTCTCAGCCTGACTTCTCCGGCGTGTGTACGACCAGTGCGAATCAGAGACAAACCACACTGTCTACTGTACAGTCGTCTTTCCTTCTTCAGGCTGTTCTGCGTCCCCAGTACCACATACTATTTCTTCACAGCTTCAGGGATTTTCCCATTAGCGGTATATCAGACACTTTGACCTTTTGAGAGACGTAAAATCGAGGTCCTCTCATTTCTCCCAACGAATCGGAGATGAAAATCCTCCAGTATTTGTATCTTCAATGTTCATTCAATCTTTAGGAAAATATATAAAGGAGACTGGGTAAATAGAAGACAGCTAAGGAAAATATTATTATTTATCTCGAATTAAAAGTAACCAACAACTATTGTTTACTCGAAAATTATTTCCATAATTGATACAAAGTACAGAGTTGAATAAATTGTTTTTCTTTTTCTTTATTATTGCAGATTGTTATTTCGATACTTTGCATTTTTTAATGACTATCGTTGTTCATTGACCAATAGTGTCCTCGTTTTCTCTATACAATTTTCGTCATCGAATTGTACGCAGATTTTTTTTCTTCACATTTATTTCCTAAGGGAAAAACGAGGATGATCGAGAATATATTAATAGACTGTCATCTCCCACGTGGCAGGGACTCTATAACGTACACCAAAGCCAGACTAATAATCAAGAGTCGGTCGTTTTATACTAGTTCTCTGTTCTCCGTTCATCTCCTATTGAATCTCTTTTATTTTTAAATTTATTTTTTAATCAAAGTTCACAAATAAATGTTGAATTTCGTTAATTGAAGATTGGAGAGCGTAAAATCATTGGCAGAAAGTATGGAATAGCAGCAGCAATTGCAGCAGCAACAGCAGCAGCAGCAGCAGCAGCAGCAGTCGGAAGGGATAGAGAAACGGAAGGAGAGGAGGGATAACGTGCAGTGCACAGCGGAGATTCGATTGGGGGTTGCTGCAGCGTGATTGTATAGGCAGAACACACAGAACCACATGTGTGTAGCTGGAGGATGGAAGAACCGATTGAACTGTGATGTATACCAAGCGGGTATACAGTGGATGACGACCCCACAATTTAAATCGAATACCTTATCACACGTACGCTCTAACGATCGATCTGTGCCACGTAGTCCTCACGGATGTATCGTAACTAGGCTGATAGGCGTCACGTGGGCGAAGGTGGAATATCGGGAGAATGACAAGGAAGCAAGAGAGCCGAGCGAGACCGTCATTTATTGCAATAAGGGAGGAAAAGAGTTAAAGGTCATACTCTATATACTTTGATCGATGCGCAGAAACTCTTTTACATATAAATAAATAAATAAATAAATAAATATAGACAACGTTCGGAGGGGGTCGTTCTTCACTCAACGATAAATTTAAATTGAGTGAGATGAGAATTTTTCCTGACTCAATCATACAGCTTTCTACCTAATGCTCTCACAAAACTGCGAAATATTCTTTGGGGGAAAAAAACAAATTGGAGCGTTCCTTTGATAATAAATATATAAATAATCAATGCATAGCAAACATATCAATGCTTGATATGATCAAAGCACCACTCCAATCTATTATATATATATTGTGTAGCGATGAAATGGAAAAGGAGAGTAAGTACAATTCTTTATATAGCATTTGGCATTTTAATTAAATATTTTGTTTGGGAAAAAAGTGGTACACTAAAAAAAAATTGTTGAATAACAAATACTTAGATCCAGAATACTAATTGATTGTTATAAACAAGTAAATTGCTTGTGTCAATCAATTAATGAGATGAATTAATATATTTTTTCATTTTGGCTTCACTGATCATTCAGCACAATCAACTGATAGGTGAGGCCCAACTAATGGTTGTACGCTAGAGCACAACTTATTACTAAATTGGTCTGCCGGCTAAACTTTTTTATCGTTGTGTATTAAATAGAAAATGATGAGACTGAAAATCTTTCTGTGGACGGTTGATTACTTTAAAAGAATACAGAATTGGCATTTAATTGTTTGGAGAATAACTGAAAACCATATTAAACTGTGCAAAATTGTCAGGAAAAAAAAATGTTAAAGCTTTGATTATGAAAAATCCGATCTTTATTCTCATTCGGAGATGGAGAATTGTACGAAGCCATCGTAAAGATGCGGTTTTACGAGACCGGAGCGAGGTCATTTTGATAAGGCTCCCCATATATTCAGCAGCGGGACAGGGAAGACGGGGGAGGAAGCGAAGAAGCGGGAAGGCTATATTTTTTAAAGAGGATTTATTTCACGAGATTCAGTGGTGCGAAAAACCATGAGCAACCGTTATTCGTTGTTCTTACATCCTGTAGACCAAATATGCTACTTTGATATAGTAAGCATAGTAAAGTAGAGTGTATAAAAAAAGAAGAGCGGGAGAAGGTAAAATCGAGCGCAAAGACGCGAGTAGGAGCGAGAGGTGACAAGCGTCGAGAGAGAGAGAGAGAGAGAGAGAGAGAGAGAGAGAGATTGAGAGAGGTTGAAGGTAGGTCAGTGTACGAGAGAAGTAAGTGTAAATGCATTTGCGTGAGCGTACGTGTGCTCGAGCTGTTGCACTACGCACCGCGAATCCGAACAATGTTTGCACAACGTGTTACGGAGGAAAATGTAGGTCAGCGAATCGCGTACAGCAGAGTATACGTGTAAGAGTAAATGTATAGCTACGTGTATATGTATGAGTGTTATTTATGTATGCATAGACGAGATGTCAGTGACAAACTCAAAGACGTCGCTTTGAATAAACTTTCGGCGAGAGTGATATTTACATAATCGAGAAAAGGGCGGAGAGACAGGGGTACGATATTTAAACTTGATTTATGTTAGCGCAAAGTATTTTTCATTTAAACAGGTGTATTTGTAGTGAAATTTAATTATATTTGTATGTAGGAAGATTGTACAGCAAGGAAAGCTGACGCAGCATCGTTAGCAGTACAATAGGGACAAAAATATATAAATTCTCAAAAAGTAAGTGACGCATAATAAAAAATAATTGGATCATTCGGACGACTGGGATCGGTCGATTTACCAAATTGGAGAAGAGACATAATATTTTGACTCGCTTGTAGCAGATATAGAAATAGAAAGAGAAAAAGAGAGAGAGAGAGAGAGAGAGAGAGAGAGAGAGAGAAAAGATAGATATACTGGGAGCAATATTTTCGTTGGTGATCTCAGAGAACTTCTCTCCTCTGTCTGTTCTACGGTCATCCATCTCAGGGCTTTTGTTTGAGCGTCTGTTTAAGCTAGGCAAAATACATAAGAAAAACGAGTGCGTGTTGGGCTGCTATATGCTGACTCAGGCGAATCCGAGGATAAAGCATAAATAAGGTTAGCCGCAGAGAAGCGAATCCTCGAAGCGTATACATACGACGCCCACCCTTATACTTCTTATCGTTGCTCTCTTTTTCAAATTGTTCTCCCACCCGAGCACCCCTTTGTCGCAACGTAATGCACCGTAAGCCGTGGAAATTTGCTTCAGCGCTGGTGGATTACTCCCGAGACTATATGTACACTGCTCTCGTAAGCGTCTCATCGACTGGAATTTCGATACGAATGCAGTAGAGCTCAGAGGTGAAGGCACCAGGTTTCAACGATTGACATGTTATGCAAAACCGAGTGAAATTTCGAGATGTCCCGAGCATCTTTTTTTATTGTCTCGTTCGTGGATGTCTGATGGGGGGTATTCAACGAACAAAACTATGATTCGGAGGTTAAGTTTCCAAACACGCATTCGAGCAATACCGCTGACGTATACTTCTTGTCTTGATGGAATATTAATGAGACGATACACTACTGGAACACGAGAATCGGTCTTAAATCCTAATCCAGACGCCCCCGTAAGGGTCTATGTTGTACATCGAGTACACCTCCCTATCTTTCAACCCGTCAGTACTGAAAATGTTCCGATATTTCAACTATCTCCATCTTACCGGTACTCGACTGAGATTAAATAGTAAGAATACATAAAAATGGTTAGCGATTTTGAATCATGAGATCGTATATAAATATGCAATATTCATTGCTCATGTTGATGCGATTATTTTTATAGCAAAACCAATTGCAGGTAGTTACAATAACTATAAAAATAATCGCATTGACCTAAAACTTAATACCAACACTATTAAGCTTCGTTCGCAGATGCAACAAATGCGAAATTTCAATGTATTATTTTATTTTTTATTGAATCAATTAAGAATTTGTTGCAAATAAAATGGTTTATTAACTTTTTTCGAGGAGAAGATGGAAACAAAATGAATATGACCTACATTATCCACTGACCCACATTTTACTTTCCATTGTAGTCGGACGCCGTTGGAGTACATGATATATAAAAGTTTATACACGCAAGTTATATTATTATGTGCGTCCGAGTACAGCGTTTGATTTTAATTACGAGTGCATAAGAAGAGTATTTTTACTTTTGAAACGCGCAGGGACGCGTGCCCGAGTGTCCATTAATTTTCCGGATATAACGTGCCCTTAGGGGTTCCGAGGGCAAACTCACGAGTTTCCCTCGGTCGTTCATCGTGTTACTGCTTCGTTATTTTCGTCCGATATTTCAGAGTCACGCTCGTGCGGATCTTTTGCTCCCTTGCATACAGTGTATCCGCATCCGTGTGGCAGCTCGTCATCCATCCTGCTCTTTTTCCTCCTCATTCGCAGTTTCGTCGACATCGTCGTCTCGTGATTCGAGCCGCTTGCTAATTACTCTCGTTACACTTCGTTGAGCCAGACGTACGTATACGTCCGCTAACTCGAGCTTGCAAGGGTCAAGGAACGTCGACGAAGGAAATTAATGTTTCAGATCTTAACGCTCAAGTTTTCTCGTCTAGTCTCGCTCGAGGACTTGTAGGCTGTTATCACGTGCTTGGATAGAGCCAATGTTTCACAACAAAACTTATTCCGAAGCAACTACTCGTTTTTTATTTTTATTCTCGAATTGAAAAGTGGTTTGGAATGAAAAATAGTTTTTTTTCATTTTAATAAAAGAAAGTAAAAACAATTTTTATTCAACAAAAATATTAATTAAAAAGAAAAAGAACTAAAAACTATTATTTCTTTGTGATAAAATTGCTTTTATAACTTTATTTAGGTCGAAAACTAAGGTTTCGAGTAATGGAAGTGGAAAAACAAATTTAACAAATTCATCCTCGACACGCTCTAGTGAATATAAATTTCCACCAAGTACAATTAATAAACAGCAAGTGCTCGAAGATGCGTGCTTCGGACGTTTTGAGTTTGTACTTGTCTCAAATTTCTTTTTACATTGTGTTTCGGAAGGATTGAATCAAACATGACTAGGCTATAATATTACGCAAGGTCTGGCTACTCAAAAGGTTACAATATACAAAGCAATAATGCCCCGGGTAATATATCGATGGCCTCCTGCTGTTGACATCCCGAGAATTCATAATAAAATAGTGAATATGGATAAAGAGCGATAATAAAGCGATGTTACGGATGAGCGAGGGAGATTGACACTTCTTAACGAGATAATGGAATGGCGAATGGAGAGCCACCGATAATACCCGCGATAGTCGACGAACCGAGGAAAATATCTCGTTCCCTCGGAACGGATATTGTGGATTATCGATCGGTGCATCATCGTCCTTTCCGTAGTACATATTTTGCCCTTGTTCGTCGTTAAGTTCGATGAGTACGAAAGAAATATATGTAAATCAAATAAATATATCAGTTATAAGACGTTAAGTCAGCCACCCAATTTTTCCATGCTATACAGAAAATTACCTCTTCTAATTTTTTTTTCTACGTAAACTATTTAACAGACAATAAAAACGTAGTAACGTTAAATTTAGATTGTTTAACGTATATCTGAATAATAATTTTTGTATTATCCTCCGGAACCTGTTTATGTAATTGTTTTAAAAATCTTTTCAATCTTGAAAGCAATATCTTCGATTTGTTTGAACTGTAATAATTTTTTTTTACTTCATACATTTACAGTGTATAAAAAAAATTGGCACGTTGGTCAAACATGTATGTCAAGCGATGTATTCCCGTGGGTTACCATTGACTTTACCTATAATCAATGTTGGATATAACGATATAATATTCGTGATAGTTGATGAACCGAGGGGAATTTCTCGTTCCCTCGGAAACGGCTATCGTTGATTATCGATCGGTCGGTACATCATCGCCCTCTCCGTAGCACATATTTTACCATTGTTTGTCGTTAAATTCGTTGAGTACGAAAGAAATATACTACTGTGTTCAAAAAGTAAGGTGAATTTTTAATTTAAACTTCCCGCGTTAACCGAATCGGACAAATAAATTTTTCTTTCGAGAAAGAAAAGTGAATTTGGCGATTTTTACGAAGTCGAATTTTGTTGAGCAAAGAAGTGCTATTAAATTTTGCTTGCGGAATGACATTTCCGCCGCTGAAACGTATCGAATGTTACAAAAGGCCTTCGGTGACGAGACTATGTCACAGAAAAATGTTTACAAGTGGTACAAAGACTTCAAAAAAGGCAGAGAACGTGTTGATGATTTGGAACGCTCAGGACGACCATCGACGTCAATTGATGAGCAACATATCAAGAAAATCAAGGAATTGGTGCTCGAAAATCGTCGATTAATAATTCGAGACCTTGCCGACATGCTTGCAATATCAATTGGATCAGTGCAAGCAATTTTGAAGGATCATTTGTGCCTCAGAAGAGTCAAATCACGTTTGGTGCCAAAATTCGCGTTTGGTTCTTCGTGAGTTTTTCGCCAAAAACTCCACTCATGTCGCTCCACAACCACCGTATTCGCCTGATTTAGCACCGTGTGACTTCTGGCCGTTCCCAAAGCTCAAGAGACCACTCCGGGGAAATCGTTTTGAGTCGATTGAAGAGATCAAACGTGAATCGCTACGCGCATTGAAGGCTATACCTGAGGACGACTTTTTAGCATGCTTCAAAGATTGGAAAAAACGTTGGCATAAGTGTATTGTAGCTAGGGGGGATTATTTTGAGGGGGACGAAATCGATTTGAAAGAATAAATAAAGAAATTTAATTTTAAAACAAAATTCACCTTACTTTTTGAACACAGTAGTATGTAAATAAAATAAATATATCAATTAAAACACGAAGAGTCAGCCATCCAATTTTTTCATGTCACCATAAATTCTGAATCATTTTTTTACAAAGTTGTACAAAAAATGACCTCTTCTAATTTTTTAAATATGGAAACTATTCATCAGACAATAAAAACGTAGTAACATTAGATTAAGATTGTTCAATGTATATCTGAATAACATTTTTTGTATAATTCTCCGGAACCTGTTTGTTATTTTAAAAATATTTTCTCTCTCGGAAACAACATTTTCGATTTGTCTGAATTGGTGAAAATTTTTTTTTACCTTATATGTATATTTACAGTTTATGAAAAAATTGGCACGATGGTCAAACGATGCATTCTCGTCGGTTATGATTGATTTTACGTACAATCAATGTCCGATATCACGAAATAGTATAGACATGAATATATTTATTATTGATTGATCATCAATTTCGTGATAACCAACATTAATCATAGGTAAAATGAATTATAATCCACAGGAAGAAATCGTTTGAGCGTGGTGTCAATTTTTTCGTATACCGCAAATATATCAAATAAACATTTCTCAAAAAATAATTGAGACAAATCGACGACGCTGTTATCGAGGAAAAAAAATGTTATGACGTTATTTCATTCGGAAAAAAGTATAAGTTCTGGAGGATTATGCAAAAAATAATATTAAAATGTACTTTATTGCATTTTTTTGAATGATGAATGATGAATAGTTTCCGTGTAAAAGAATGTGCCAAGATAATTTACAATAATTAATTTACAATAGCTATTTCAGTATAAAAATCGTGAATTTTATGGTTCGTTAGAAGTTTCTTAAAAATTATGGATAATTTTAGGCGACATGGAAAAATACCGACTTGTGTTGTGTTTTGCCTCATGTACGTAGTAAATCATGAGACGTCGCCTCAAGTCCCCATCCCCTGTGTTAAGTAATTAAAGTTTTTTTTCTGTTACTGGACAAATGAAACAAAGAATGTCTGTTTCAAAGTACCGAGCGGTAGCCATATCTACTGGTGAACCAGCGAAGGAAGAGCGAGAGCATCTACATCATC
Source organism: Cylloceria caligata (assembly GCA_963942595.1). NCBI lineage: Eukaryota > Metazoa > Arthropoda > Insecta > Hymenoptera > Ichneumonidae > Cylloceria > Cylloceria caligata. The sequence goes on along the minus strand of OZ012707.1, from coordinate 5,774,179 downwards.
CCTCAAGGAGTTTTACAACTTTGTGTACTCTTGTTTGGTGAACTTTTTCAGGCTGATTCTTAGTTACGAATTAGCAGGATTTTAATAGACTGTAGACCTTTTGATACGAGTGCTCCTGGCAATGCAGTCTGGAATAAACAATTCAACGCTGATGATTACGATCAAGGAAAAAAGGAAAATATTGTGAGGAAAGAGAGATATTAAATAGGGCGAATACTAGACGATCTATGTTTGGATGCAGAGCTGAAGTATCACGCGAAGTAGTACGCGGCTTCAAGAATGCCTGCGAGACATTGCGATCCGGAATTCCATAGAAAAAGACGAGTCCTGATTAATTATATTCGTCTCTCTTGCCTCAGCTTTCTTTCTCATTCGGCACATATAGCCGGCGTCTCGTCCGGCATTTCCGGGTGACTCGTACGCTCCGACGCGCCAGCTTCTCGTAGGTGAGCGAGTGCGTGCGTGCGTGCGTGTGTGTGTGTGTGTGTGTGTGTGTGTGTGTGTGTGTGTGAAATATATAAATGTAGTCTCATGGTACACCATTCATCTCTTCGACCAACGCACTCTCCACTCCTTCAAATATTTGTATCTTCATTGCTTCAATAAACATACCGTGCAATGCTGAAGAATACTTGCAGTGCATCAAAAGTCGGTCTCTCTTCATTGATCGTATTAAATTCAACTAACGCGTCTTATTCAAAGCACGAAAGTCTTTTGAAAATATTCCCGATGAAACGTATCAACGGAAAAGTCTATCAAGCTAATTTATCAATTTATTGTTCAGAGCCCCGAAAGCCTAGATAAAAAAATGTATGCTGACATGTAATTTGCGAAGAGATAAAAACAATACACACAGACTTTATTTTTATTCCGTAAAACTGCAAATTAACTATTATACGAGAACGAATTTTCTCTAGTTATAATAGGCTCATTATGAGACACAATGATTGCTTATCGTAACAGCCGCGCAGAGGAAATTGATTACACGCGTGAAGCAGTCCAGTGACGCTAGTATTAAGACAGTTGAAAGGAAAGCCTGATTCTGCGGGGCTTTCGTCATCTCCGTGGTTGTTCGCGGAGTGCTGTTGGTGCTGTGAGTGCTGCTATATCCTGACTAGATAACAGGTCGGCAGGATATGGTGTAACGCCTGATAATGAACGGGAGGCCGGCACCATTCACATCGTTATCCGCCGGGCGAACTCTCGGCGGTCGCATCAGGGCCGCGTCGTTCTCGCACTGGTGCAACTCCGCACGACAGAGATGGAAAATGAAAGGGAAGTACATAGAGAACCAACTAAACGCGCGATGAGAACACTTTGATGTAGAGTCCCTTGTGATATTACGATGTGCATGTACTATAATAATAATAATAATAATAATAATAATAATAATAATAATGTACAATACACTATAATAATAATGATATGTAAGTGTAATATTATGCATTAAGGCATGAGTGTACAAATTGCGCGCAGCGCTTGTGCACATCCCTGCTCATGCACGCCTACTAAATATATCTTTCGTGCATTATAGAGATTAGTCGAGGTATACGTATTCTATCCGTTGAATAATTTCAATCAATTGGAATTTGGAAGGGTACTTACCAAATGCTTAACTAATGTTTTAGTCGTAAATGCATTAGGCATCATTTGCTTTTTTGTAATGAGGCACAACATTCCATTATGGTAATTAGTCGAAATTGGAATTTTCCTCAGGACCAATTTCAATAAAAAAAAAAACCGTGTTTCAATATTTTTCATCGAGGAAACAAAATCATATCGACATTCCCATGAGAACTGATTGTCGGTAATGGTGTTCGGATCATGTAAAAAAAAAATCCAGATCCGAATACGACCAATTCTAGAAGTTGCATTTTTTTCAATACTATTTTCTATTAAAAAATAAACATAGAATTTCTACATTTATTATGTAGCATATCGATACGTAAAATCGATCGCGTGTGATATATTTTATACCATTTTTTTACCGATAAAAATAATAGAATACTTTTTTTTATTAAAATCGGGAAAACCTTCTAATTAAAAGTGATTTTAGCTGATTCTTCTGCCAGAGGCTATATTTTCTCGCTAGTTTTATCAAGACCAAGATCTATTTAAAAAAAAAATTGAAATATGTATTCTTAAGACTTCTGTCGTTTATATAGTTTTTATTTATTAATACTTCATGAAAATGTTTGTTATTAATTTTACAATAACTCTGCTATCGCATGAATATGTATTCTGATACGAATAATTAAGTAGGCGAGTGAATTTACGTGCACGTTAAGGATCTAACAAACAAAAATATCACATTCCTGGAATAAAACTGCTAGTCATCTGGTAGTATTTGACTACTTGTAAAAATGTTAGATATAACGATTGCTCATGCCATATATTATGTGAATAACTCCCGTTAATATGGTAAAAATGATCGGAAAACCACTTTGTCGTTGACAGGTGGCGCCACTAAAAATATAACCTAATTTTTAGTAATTTTTCTCCTGTTGATATGATAATTTGTACTTTTTTATCTCCGTGTTTATTCTCGATAAACCTAAACATGAAGATTTCTGATTCCTTTCCGCTGTGACCTCCTTCGGGTTAGTCACGTGCCGAAACATTTGAAAATGTGATTTCGTCCTTGTAGAGAAATGCTATTGTGAGAGAAGTCATCCCCTTTAGTCGAGAAATCCAGGACTGAGAGACCGACTTTCCAGAGTAGAGAAAGGAAAGAAATAGGTGAAGAGCGAAGAGGCACGCGATGCGAACGGACAAAGGTGGTTCTGGATTCTTTCATTGAAAATTTTCAATCTCAGGAAAAGCTAGAGAGACCCCCACCTTCTTATACCACCCACTCTTTGCCGCACACCCACACTGAGCTCTCTTTCCATTGCACTTCTCGAGTTTCCCAGTTGTCGATGGAAGTCATCGATATATACGTATGCACGCGTACAGCAGTTGAAAAATGATAAAAACCAATACGCGAGTGACTCGCTGGTATTCGAGTTCTGTTTGCTGTGGTTTGAGGGAAGAAACGTTCATAAAACTATCGAGTAAATAGAAAAATGTCTCGATGCGTTTGACATTCATATTTCCCGTAGGCGTTGCATACTCGTGATATTCGAGATTCAGTAATATTTCTGGAAATTCTAGAATTTGCGGAAGACTCGTAGATTATTTCCATTTCGTATATGAGCGGAATGTACCTATAGGACACTCGACATGTTTCAAATATGTTTTATATAAGGAAATGAAGCTGAGGAAGAGGTGTGAAGGATTTATCAACGAATCGATTAATGATCACGAGCAGACCTCGACGGAATCCGGTCTCTCGCACTCACTCTTCGCTTGTTCTTTCTCCATCAGTCCCAGCAATACCTTCTTCGAATCTCTATATATATCTCTCTCTCATTTTCTATCTGCAGAATACGAGCCACCAGGTTTCCGTTAGAGCTCTCGACTTCCGGCATCGCCGACTATTCCTTCAAGTCGGCATATGGCCGCCGGCTTGTCGCGATCTTTGCCGTCAACGTGCACACTCTCCACCTGACCTACTTTCTGCATCAACTACTATACCGTAGTTACTATATACTTTATAATATTAAATAAAAGCTGGAAGAAAGCTCTGTTAGGAAACAAAAAAATTTCAAAGGCTGCAATACTATATTTTTTATATTTAATATTTTTTAGACTAAGATTAGTCTTCATAAATATTATCATTAGTTATTAGAATACCAGATCCAAATTTTTTTCCAATTACTAGCATTGTTATTATTAATTGTAATTTTCAAAGATTCTGCTCAAAAAATGGGTAACAAATCTGTTTAATCATGAATTGTCTAATAAATTCACAAAATGTCATTAAAAAATGCCAAAAATGTATTGAACTTGGGAATCTATGGAACACTAAAAATATAAGAGATCCACTAAATATCAACCTTCAGATATTGAAGGCACTGATACATTTTTTTTATTAAAAGACTTGACAATTTTAAGCATAAGATAGCCAATCAAACCACCGTTAAGGCAAGGAAAATACCTGAACATAGCTGTTTCTATCTCTTTTACACTAATATATATTTCGCTTTACCTTAAGGAGAATCTTACCTCGATTAGATATCGAGTTGTTGACATTTTTACAGATATATATTTCTTACTTGATATTAATTTTCAAAGTTGAGGAATTGAACTATTGCAGTTTTTATCGAACAAAATTCAAAGAAGGAATCATGTTACTTTTCGTTAATGTCTACCGATCGAAAGATCAAATTAACCCACAGTCCCTTTTTTGAAAACAATTATGTGAAAGTGAGTGTTGGGGTTTGCGCCCGTCCACGCTTACGACATCTTTCACCACACACCGCAATACTCCTCGCCTATACCCACTACTCCCTACAGCCATAAAAATAGAAGATTTTCCTCCATAAAGGGTTAAACACGAGCTACTTACATAGATAAAAAGATTAATATCTAAATTGGTAACTACGCCAACAACTGTAGACTCATCAAGATATTTATTATTTTATATTTAAATAACTGAGTTTATGCAACTTTAAACCTTTATAAGTCACAAGAATATTCCCACCCCTCGACGCTACCATAGCAACGCGTCACCCCCACTCTGCTCTTCTTAGTCCCATTCCGGGACGGTTTGTAGCGATGTGACTTATAAAAACCTAAACCACGTAAATTTCCTCAGATGAGGTGAAAAAAAATTATTCTTTTATACATTTCCCAATACAATCAGAACTAATAAAATGCAGTGAACACGGAGGTCAAACTTTTTCCGAGCTGACAAGAGATTAACTCGTGAAATTTTTCAGAATATCAAGCAGAGAATGTGAGAAGAGAATTAAATTTGTATGTGACGTAGGATCGATGGGTCGTGGGAGACTGCGATGCTCCAACATCGGTTCGCGTCTCTCCAGAGTGCGAGAGAGTACTACTTTTTATTATTTACTGCCACTGCACGTCTGTTATCATCGATTCTCGTGATGCATCGCATCTCTCTCCCGTTTTTCTCTGTCTCTTTCTCTCCCTCTATTCCACGTCTATTTAGCCTCCCGGGGCTGTGGTCCATCGATTTTCTCTCCTCGGCGCAAAGCCCTGACGGAAACTAAAACAATATAGGAGGAAAAGGTGCTGAGCCCGAAGGCAAACGTGCCGGCAGCGAACAGCAGCACCGACATCGACAGGTGCTTCCCATTCGCGACCCTCCGCTTCGAATCTACTCACTTCACGCGCTTGAAAGCCCAAACTTCGTTATTAACTCCGGTATCGATTCTTGACGTTTTAATGGCACTGTCACGCTTCTCAAGCCTTTACTTCAACAGATAATTTACAACGAAGGCTAAAATATTTTTACTATATAGATAAATATCAAAGTGTATAAAATACAAAAATTATTTATGGAAAAAATTCAGAGCTAGGAAACTGTTGCTTATAAACGTCGCAGTCCAGATGTTTATTGCAATCGAAGGATATCTCGGTCACCGACCCGATCGATAACGTCAGATAAGAGAATTACGAGGTCTCGTTTATTTTACGCTCGAACCTGTCATTATATATATATATATATAATATGGCTGGTATATATATATATTAGAATGTATACTCGATGTACACTTTGATACCCAACTCGCTCTTACTATTAATGGAACAGAAAATATCAAGTCACGATGTACCTTGAGCCTAATCGTCGAGTTTCGCGACCCGAGTGCCACCATAATGCGGCTCGATAACGATACTATATTTAGGATTGGTTCAGCCATTGTGCGATAAGTTTAAATAAAGAACGGGTCGATGAATGAAAACTGCACAGAGACGTCATTATTTCGAACACAATAACATTAACCCTCGTGTCTTCATTGAAATAACGAAGACATTGCGATATATGCGAGTAAAAGCTCCAATCTTAATAATTCTATCATTCGATATAACCACGAAGAGCTTAATACGACGCTTTAATCACGGTATAAAAGCCATTTATACTGAAAACCATACAACGTTTAGAAAATAATTTTTTTTTAAACTGGTATAAATAAATTGAAATTGATTATAACAATAATAATGGAAATAATTAACAGAATTATTAAAGTATAAATAGTTAAGAAAAATAAGTTACATTCATAGGTAAAAAAATAATTTTAAGCGAGGGAGACGGGAGTCTTTGTAATTCTTCGGGGATTAATAATGCTATACATACAACTAATAGTAATAATTTAATATGTAAAAAGTAATTTTTTAAATAGCATTAATTTAATTTGATAAATGATGTAATAACGTGGTTTAACTATTTTGTACAAAACCGAAGCGAATACCGAATAATACATAAATTGTAATAAAACAAAATACCTTAGTGGTTATGTTTTGTTTTCTCATAAAGAAAGCTTTGTTTTGATGCAAAAAAAAAAACTTTTTTTCTAGATTTCAAAATCAGTATATTGAAAATTACCTAAAATGTTCAGAAAAGTGATTCAGAAAAATATGTCATGACGTATGGATTTGCATTTTTGTTGGATTTTTAAAGCGTAAACGTTTGTGTCTCGAAATGAATAGAGCGATATAACTGAAAGCTGGTACAGAACTAAAGCAGTAATCCGTATTTGATTGTTATGATATTCGCCAAAATGTAAGAAGATATTTAGATTTTATGGTATTTATTGATAAATATCCGTGATCGGTTCTAGGATAATTATTCTTGAATTTATCTTATCCCTAGAACTCACGTGAAACTTGAGCTGAAGAACGAAAACTTTCTACATGACCGAATACTCAGCAATGTGTGTTACAGAGTTTTCTTTACAACGTTAAAGTGGTTCGTATTTTATGGAACTTTGAATTTTTTCATTTGCGAAGACTCTAGCTTACGAAAATTTTACGGCAACGAACTAAAATTTTGTACACGCATTTTGTAATGTTCAAGGATCTTTGGAATTGCATTTGGTCAAAATCAATGAAGAACTTCAAAGGTTATGGCAGATTGAATTTTTTATTTCGATATCGCTCTTAATTGCAATTGTAAATAATAAAACACAAAAGATTTAAGACGAAAGTAAAAGCTAATGGTTCTTTATCTATTGCAATTCTCGTTAAAATATATGTAAACGATCAGATTGAATAGGATTTTGAATTTTGTAACTGCATAACTATGTAATTTTTTGAAATATTAGATCTAAGTGATCAGAAAATATAGAAGATTCAAAGGGGCCGTCCCATAAACGTTTTTTTTTAAATTGCCAAGTAGAACCACTGGACGTTGCTTTCTCATTCTTTTGGTCCGTCGACGACATATGTAGCTTCTTCGATGAGAAGGCCAAAATTGATAATCAGATTTACACATAAAGATAGTTTTGGAGACGACGAAACGAAAGAATGAAGAAGCAACTAGCAAGGTTTTACTTTACAACGGTTTTCTGTTAATAGTTTGAACGAGTAAGAAATAATTTATAATTACCAAATGCAACACGCGAGGAGTTCCAGTAGGTGCCAATACTGCTCTCATTACTACACGTAGTAGGTATATATATATTTTAATACCGCATACTTTTCGTGACTTTGCAGTATAATGTAGACGTTGAAGAAATACCAGATATCAACTGGTATAAGGTTGGGGTGTGCATTATACTAGTGGCCTTGGAAGTGATTTCCGCTCCTCGGGGCCATATGTATTACGTACACTGCGTAGCGAATAAAAGCGAAAAGCCCAGATATATATATATAGAGAGAGAGAGAGAGAGAGAGAGGAAGGAGAATGAGAAGAAAGGTTCTTCTGGTCTCTTGCCATTGTCGCAGCGGCGAGAAAATGAGCTTGCAAAAAAGAATCTTCCCATCTCCTCTCCTTCCTCTCTCTCTTTCTTTTGTATTCCCGTATTTTTTTCGCTATTCGCACCCATCAACGCGATTCCCTTAATGATCATCTCGTCCCTTTTGCTAATTAGGTCGTTGTCGCGGTAGGCGTAAATTCCTTTCGTCCTTTAACTATACGAGACTCAAATACTATTGCTAGTCATGACTTCTGTAATTGAAGTTAACCTACGCAATTCAATCCGACGTGCTATTTGCAATTTTCTTAAGATTGGACATCTCATACACACAATAACAACAATAACAATTGGAATAACAATAATAATATATTACGTAGTGAATTTTTGTTCAATCAAAATTAATTAAATGAAACCATACATCATCAAAAATGATAGTTAAATTTGTATACAGAAAAGAGAGGCATAAATGAAAAAAAATATATATCGTTCACTGATATGTACTACGAAAAATTGTTAATTAATAGGTGTTTGATATTCGTTAAAGCTTTGACATCGCAGGCGCAGATTCTCTCGCCATTTGCAACGTCCGCCTATCGATAAAATATGTATTGCTACTCACAGGGACTGCACGTACCGGGTTTGGCCAAGAACACATGATGGAATTCTAGAGCAAAATCAGGTTCGGTAAGCTTAACTCGTCCAATCTAATTAAACCTTGCCATAAATTCAATCGCCGATAGGAGAAAACGCAGGTTTACTTAACCATAAAATCGTGGAATAAATCTCAAGCGATTTCCAATTTAATAAGCACCAACCGACAAACCCATGAATAAAAACATTCCGAGGGATGCAGGAGCGTGTCGACGCGTATTGTTGAAAAAATTTAAATAGTTAAATGTCCTTTTATATATATATATATAAACACATTTTAACATATATATATGTGTACATGTTCGTGACGCAACATATTTCATACATTTTTCCAACAGATATACTCGTTGAATATTTTTATGGGATTACAACCAACGAAAAGTTTTGAAAATTCAATCATGAGATATGTTTTACGTCCACGAGATTTTTCATTCGCGTAGGGAATAATAATTTTGATTGAGCGTGCATATATTCAGTTTATTTAAACTCGTAGGAATCGGTGGTAAACCGAGTGAATTGAATGCTCGTGGTTTTGATACGTCGTCGCGGTAAATTGCGAGAGAGAGAGACATACAGAAGCGAAGAGTAAGTAACTCAATCTGCGAGGTATTCGTCAATGTTAGGTTTTATATTGAACGAGAGAGAGAGAGAGAGAGAGAGAGATTTCCCAGCGAAATTTCGAGGGGTTGGTGGAGTAGTTATAGCTCGGAGTTGACCAAAGGCACGAGCAATATTTCTAATGAAAAATTAAAACAAGTCCATGTATGTTTAAGCTTATAGGACCATTCGTTGTCGCGTATGCCTAAGCTTAATGTGGCTCCGGGTCGTCAATTCCTATTGCGTAGACGTGAGTGTTTAGTATTTTCTGAGTTCACTTTCTATAGAAATATGACTGTTATAGTAGTGTTTAACGTTGAATTGCAGTCTCAAGGAAATCGTTGAACAAAGGGACATCGACTCGCTCAACTGCAAGCACGAACGCATTACACTGGTAGTCATAATTATAATTTTTGTATTGATAAGAAGCGCTAATCCTCAAAATTATCCAATTTTACAGTCTAACTGCGAGCGTAAAAGTCTTTTATTATTATTGACATTGTTCCATCGTTTGTTTACTGTGGCGATACTCGTTTACTCGTTCCATCACTATCTAGCAAATACGAAATATAAATGACATCCCGGCTTCGCAGCTGGTGGTTTATCGAAATGTCATGCATCCAAAGATTAATGTAGAGCCAATACTGATAAAGTGTGGATACAGGGCAGATAAAGAACTCTCGTTTCAATGCGTAAAATGTGTTCCATCAGAGCTTTCACAACATTTTCGCTCCTCTATAAAGTTTATACAGCTTGTGAAATTTCTATCAGCCAATCACTGTCCGTAAAATATACGAGTACAACACCGTAAAGGTAATAACATTTTATCAGCTCATACGATTTTATTCTACAGAATTATTTGTATTTCAATTTAATAAACTGGTTTTTAATTTTTTTTATCTTATTACTTTACATTTAATCAGAGACTGCAGTTTTAGAGTGCGAGTTTACCCCAAAAGAATTTTTAAGTACGGCTCTGATCGAGCAGACGACTATTTCGGCCCGGGTTCCTATGTATAATATACGAATTAATTTCCTGGGAGTGGATCTAGGCCCAGGTCGCTGAGCAACAGTCAATGAACGCGTACCGTGTAAACAGTAATCCGTTTTATTTCATCTGGGATTCATATGTATCTCAGTCAACATGAGAGTTCCATGTAGTTAAGTTAAATTCACTTTTTCGTTAAAAGTAGTATATTTCACGTATAACTACGTAATTTCTCGGTTTCGAGTCTTCTGAATTAATTTATAATACGACTTTCATGCTTTTTATATATTTTGAAATTATGAAAATAAGACCGTATGACGGTACAGAGTGCATATCAACTACGATCCTCATGATGAAATCGCTGATATTTGAAAAAAAAAAAAAAAAAAGTAATTTTATACTTTTATTTATGTACTTTAATACATTTCGATTGAAAAATATACAAATAGATATGTAAATAAAAATTTTACAGTGGTTTTTCATTGACTTTTCTTCTCTTTCAATTTTTTATATTTAACGATTTTTCCATACTAAAAAAATTATATTTATATTACAAATTTGGGAAAAAAAAAGACTATAATTTAAAAATGGTTCAATCTATCCTCTTTTCCCCGTCAGAAATAAAAAAACTGGTTTATGAAAAGACAAATGAACCGTTTTTGATAAAAGAAAAAGTAAATTGTTCACCAATTTAACTTTAATCGCATTAAATTGAATACATGCAAACGTCTGTTTATTTAAAAGCCAATAAATTCTTCTACATTAAAGTCTTTTTATTAGCAATATAAAAGATTGGACGTCTTTGAAACGCTTCGGGTACTTTTTACTCCAGAATATCATAAGAAAGCAAAACAAAAAAAAATATGAAAATTTCACTCGAGGGTTAATAACAAAATATAAAGGAGTCGACGTTGAGGAGATTTTCTTAAAGTAGAACTCGAATATAAAATTTAATTGGCAACAAATAAAACTCTGTTAGGTCGAGATTCAAATACATTTGATTTTTAATTCAAATAAACTTATTCTCTCGGCTTATCAATGAAATACGAAGCGAAGTGCAAGCCCGAGGATGAACCTCCCTGCTCCAAGCAATAATTCTTGAGTCGAAAAGCGCTAAAGTGAACTAAGTTAGCTGTGTACTATGTAAAACGTAGATAAATAGGATAAGTATCCCGAATTATGGGTAGACACGCTTCCCTGCGGTCTCTCGCGTAGCCGCAAAGTTGCGGCGTTTTAGCGCAGGGCCAACAGGCCACTATACTTTAAATATAAAATTCTAACTGCACGATGTACACGTTGTACCTACATAGCCGGTCGATAAGCAAAGCGAACTCAACGGAAGTGTGAGCGAGCGAAAGACAGTTGCGGCAACGAGGTCACCGGGCACCGAAACCAAACGTTCAAATAAATATTTTTAGAAACATGTCGAGAGATACAATCGATCGTTACTGACAAGTTTACGGCGAACTCTGTATTTTGGTAATGTAGCATTTCATATAATAGTTTTGTTCAAGTTTCAACCAAAAATTGCACATACAAATAAATATATATGTCAATAATTATTTTTTGTTGGAAAATTTTAGAGGGAGACCTTAGAGCAGCCATTGGAACATTTGGAGAGAATTCTTCAATTAATTGATCGTAATTAAGAGGGACCCGCACGTCCATCGTACACCGGACGTTGATCCGCCTCGTACGCAACTTCCAGGATCGACTTATCGCGTTTGTACGTGAGGCACGCGCCTCCTCTATGGATGGATATACTTGTATTTGCGTCGCCATTCCGTCGTATGAACGTAGTTGCCATTTCGGGAACGCGTAATTCACCGTTCTCGACGACCCGCGCGTTATACAAATTAGCGTGCGCTAATTCTGTCATCTCAGTTAGCTACGTCCGGCAATAATCGCTATCGGTTTATTATTATATTATCGATGCTTCGTTCAATGAATTAGCAAAAGAGTTAACTGTCGCGTCTACATGCCTTCCTGCGTTTAAAATAAAAAATCGGATTGCTTACCCCCTTCAATATAATATTTATATAATTAATAGATTTGAAACATTATTTTCAGTTCGTACATAAATAAAAGATGTTTTTTTTTTCAAATATAATAGGAAGATATGAATTTATAACCCGTTTTGGCGGAAATATATACAAATTTATAAGAAATTATTGATTATTTCTTTTAGATTTATTTCCATTGTATTGCCACTGTGGCCTTTTACAATTCTTTCCGAAATAAGTTTCTTATAATACCAATATGCTTTTCACATTGTTTTCATATAATCATTCCATATACGATCGTTCTATTCTGCATAATTATCCATGTACTGTTCATAGACTTCCATAGAATCTCTTTATTTCCGATTTACCGAATCCATATAACTTCCATAGACTTCTATATATATTTTTGATTATTTCCCATATACAGTTTACAGCCATGGAATGACAGAGTATTAAGTTATGTCGTGTTTTATTTGGGTTCCCATAAAATTTCAATTTATCAAAATTTCTACCTTTTTATTAGGACCCCTCGCTCCTCCTAAATTATTATTTCTTCCATGTCCAATACGTTATCCCAACTCACTTTACATACGACCACTGTCTATCCGCTATTTCTAGCCTCCCCCTTATGTTTTTTTCTTTTTACCGTTTACTGCTGGCTTCGTGGTAAATTGACTCATCTTGTTGGTCCCTTGTTGGAAATGTTGACGAATTTTTTCCCCGACCAACGCCATATTTTGTTTCCAGTGTCAAACATCCCCGTGAGACAGAGACTAAATCCATTTGGTTGTCCGAATTATATCGCTTACCGCTGCTTGCCAACATCTCCCAGAGAGATCCATTCTACCTTTTAACCCTTCTGACTACCCATCAATGTCACTTTCCTAAGACAAATAACATAATCACTTAATTCAACCAAGTTCGTAAACACCCGTCTGTCTCCAATGGCTGCCATCTTCTGATCTATACAATCCTTAAAAGTGAAAGGTTTAGGTATGTTTCCAGGGTACGTTTATTCAGTACACTCCCGGTGTCTATTGCAGATGTATCCCCAGACCAAACGTTCAAAAGCCTGCGTAAGCGACCATTCAATTTCGAACACTCATAATTCCACGTACACCTCTCTCCCTCTCTTTCATTCTATCCGATACAGATACGTCGTTTAAATTTAAAACAGAGACGATTTTCTATACATTTAACCTTTTCAATGACAATCAATTAATTGCAGGGACATACTTTTAAAAAAATCTGTTTAGACCTTAGGCAATCTGTATTTAATAACGGCGCGTTATGGGTCACTCTGTCAAGAGTTTGATAACTGGAATCATAACATGTTGTAGCAGCAGTAGAAGAGTCGAGCGACGTTCTAAATTGTGTTTATATTGAAACTCATGATGTATAAATAAAGCAATTTCGCAGATGTGTACACAAAACGAAAACGATAATATTGCCATCATTAACGTCGCGGACGATATAATTCACGATGATACGTAATTGCTTGTCTACCGAGGCGTACGTTACACCGGATTTGGCTGATGTGTATTAATTTTCATAGTGAAATCTCCGTAAATTGTATATTAATTGCCGCATTAATGAATCTCATATTACAGAGTAAAGGATTATAAATAAACATCAAAATAATTCGAATTAATAACACTTTGCCGCAAGTTGGAAAACTATATCCAGCATGTGTCTGTTGATTCAAAGCTTCCGGGGGTTCTCCACACTCAGAGCAACCAGAAACTTGCGAGAGTTCAAACAAGCAATCCTAACTTTCAGTATATCCATATATGTACGATGTAATATATGTGGATTGAAGAGCCGTTAAGAAATCGATTCACGAATGCACACGATTCACACTAGAGAAGACGCGTTAAGAGAGAGGAGGGCATAGGAAAAAAGATCGAGAAGATGTAGAAAAGTTTGGATGAGTTGCTCGAGACCACGCACAGCGATACAACAATAATTGAATGTTCTCCCTGCGGACGATCGACGGTAAGACAAATTACTACCCTCGTGTGTGTACTGTCTACTTCTCACTGCTTGTCTCCTTCCCGTTGGTCAAGCTGCACATATACACCCACACTGAGCTTTGCAGTGTGTCTCACACGTTTCCTAAACGCTTTAGCACTGTCACGCGAGGGATATAGATCGCGGATGAACGAGCAGAATGAGAGGCTTTACCGGGATTGACGTAGTAACCATTCAGGTACGGGTGACACACTTGATTCCTTATGCTTGCGCCGTAGGATCAGGTAACGCGCTGAGTCGTCAAAAAAATTACGAAATCATTTCATAAACCACGATAAATTGTATTTTTTTCATTGTTTAAATGGAAAGTTACTACACACACAGGCGAATTGTTTTTACGATCAAAAACAGACCACGCTGTTCCTTCCAAACAAAAAGATTTCCCTTCTCTGAAGGATTAATATGGGTTCTTTCAAGGTTAACGATTGTATCACTTTTCGTCGACATTATTCGCCATTGCTGGTTGACAGTCGTTTCTATCGTCTATTGCAGGGGTCTCCAAACTTTCCAGCCTTAGAGCCATACTGATTACTCCAGTAAGTTCCGAGGGCCAAAACCATATTATCATTGTTGCCGGTGGTAAAAAGTGAAATAGTCCAAAATCTGTCCGCGGGTCGAATGTGGCCCGCGGGCCGTAGTTTGGAGACCCCTGGTCTATTGTATACGAGTATTGTATACGAGAATGAAATACGCCCCAGCAAATTTACTTGGCTTAGTCAACTAAATAGTTAATCAGTAAATGAATGGTTGGCTAAATCGAACAGTTAGTTGGTTAACCCTACTCAGTGAATATGTTGATGCATATTTAATAACGTAATTCGTAGTCACAACTAAACATTTTTCTTTGTGTATACTTGACTCTCTTTAAGTGGGCAACTATAGAGATGTTACCTTTATTTTTTACACTCGAACCATTTACAATAAAAATAAACTGTACTTTGAGTTTGATTCACTTTCATATATGTATACATTTCTTAAACGTTAAACTTTTTTATTTGCTAATGGCCGCTTCTGTTTCCAATAAAACAGTAATAATATCGCGCGTATTTTGTAATTCCTTTGCGAAAATTAATCTCTGACAGTCTGTCGGCGTCATCGAAAATTGAGGAACTTCAGCACTTCCATTGGTGACGAACAATGTATCGGTGTATCGATATTAAATTTGCGAACCGGCGATAGCCCCGACGTGTAGCGAGCTGAAGGGTAGCGCATCGCGTGACGCGTGACACTTTGAGTGTCCATGCGAATGAGTCATATTAAATTCAGGATAGTGACCCTAGCGGTGTGACTACCTCACGTCGTGCTTCACGTATTCGTGCATGTTAAACTGTCACGGGTTGGCATATATAATACCAATAAGGGCGCTTTAACCGAGTAGTCACATTACTCGCTACATTTACAATAGTTAAACATTGGACTGTCATTTCCATTTTTTTATTATATTTTTGACGCTTTCGTTCCAAGTTGAATTTTTACAATGAGGGTGGTTACTGTTATTCTGGGGGGGAAGTGAGTGGAAAGTTAGATTCGCGTGCGGAATCCAGGCCGGGCAGTGAGCGAGGAAAAGCCAGTGTTGCGAGATCCCGAGCCTATATCGTTGCGTAAAATGTAAGCTGATTTACTTTTACGATTTCTTGATAACAATGTAAACAAAGTATTTTGGTTTTGGTAAAATTCCTTCTCAAAGATGTAAATAATCACTTGAATTCTTTTTCATTAAATTCTTCACTTTTTTAGTATGGTTTTTGAGAATTGCTTTAGATATGATTTACGCAATATTTGTCGTCTATAACTTAAATAATTAATTGCTAGACAAGTATGCAAACGATCGACTTGAAATGTTGCACAGAAGTTTGATTCTTATAAACGAATATCTTCCATAAATTTGAACTGATGCTTGATATTTTAGGTTGAGTAGCCACCCTCGTTAAGCGTCTTCTTCATTCCCCCCTGAAAATGTCTCAAGAACTTTAAGGTTCTTGGTACATAATCATAACAATAATTTTGTTTAATTATCAATTTAGTCGAGGTAGCAACATTTTTATCGTATCAATGATCATTATTTGATTGGTTTGAATTACCCGAGTCGAGGTTTGGTTTAAAATAATACGATTAATTAAATGTATTTAGAGGTCTAATTAATTTTCGTTAATTTTATTCAATTCAACGAAGATTTATAATTAATTCATTTAGCGCGGGCAACCGTTTTGTTCAAGAGTGTTGGACCCATATCGTTATAGGTTTTTATTGTTTTGAAACGGAGATACGAACATAAATAAAGATTTATTTATTTCGTGCTACGTATTTTTATACACAAAGAAAAAAACATCAGTTTCGATGACAAATTATCAGCTGCGCCAACCAATAAAATTTGGTCAGATTTACCGATATTTCGGTAGCTCAAACCGATAATCACTTTTTTCTCGGTGTATCGTGAAGCGAATTACATTTAACACTACATATCTCCGAAACTTAATAGCAAATCGATTAGAAATTTCGTAGACAATAAGGCTTAATTCATATAACGTATCCACTATATGGGTGCTTTATAAATGATCTAACCACCTTAATAAACGACTATTCGTGTACTAATCTTTTTCATTCATCTACCCAGGAAGCGAAAAGTTGAATTCTCGCCGGGTCTCACTCCACCAAGAGCAGCATATCCCCACCAATCTCTCCGGCACACTCCAGACAAGTTCACGAGCACAGAGGAAAGCTCGATCTCTCAATCTCTCGCGATTCTCGTTTTCTCAGTTTCTCGCTCGCTCTCCCTCGTTATCCTTTCCATTTCAGTCGAGCGGTGCCCGAACTCCACCCAACGACTCGAGAGAACTCCTCTTCAAAGTGCGGCAATTCTCGAGGAAATTTACCTCGGCGTATCCGTACGCCCGTTCGCGAGAAGCCTTATCCATTTTACGTGCATATAACTCGCAGCCAGTTCCACGTCGGAGTTTCGCCCATGCTCTCCTCGACTTCAACGGTGAATGAAGTTCTCGCATAGTAGGGCATCGGTTAGTCGATTTACTTTTCAATTGCCTTCTTCTACCTTTACTTCGACTTTTTTTTCCGTCTTCTATCTCTCGCCCTCATTATTTTCCCAAGGTCCTATCTCACGACTCATCCTGCCATTGATAAGTCGTTGAATCGATCCAATTAGATGCTTAATTGGAAGAAAATAAATAATAAATGAACAAACAGATTCTGTACGCGAAAAACAGACTGATTATGGTCAAGTGCGGTATTCAATTGAAATTTAAATTAAAATATAAAATTTTTGTCACTCCTAAACATATGATTTTTACTTTGAATTCCACCAAAGTAAGTGCATTAAGAATTTGGTAGAAATGCAAATATACTTATTAATTTATTGTACAATAGTAATTCATGATTACGGTTCTAATTATTAATAATAAAGTTTACGTTTTCTCGATAACTATAAAATATATTATGTATGGAGGCCATTGCTATTCACCGGTATACGCTTCACGGGTCCATAGCTAAAACGTTACATAAATGATTTATAATGCTTCCTGCATTGGTAGTCTATTGAAATTTGAAACCGGTACAGTATACACAACATATAGTTATAAATATTCTATCATTCGATGTTATTATGTCCTGTAAATCTATTAGTTATCATTGCAAGCAGACGAAAAAAATAGCTTCGATCGCAGGTCGCCCCGGAAACGCGTTGAACTCCTCTGACTCACCCAGATTATGTTCCCTAACAATAACAGTCTGTTAGTCTTCATCGCAAACTTGAGGAGCCCTGGACTCCCCACGCGTACCAACCGTACGTACGTACCATCTACGAAGTATCACAATAATGTTATTCTGAAATATATTTTCTACATCCATTTGTCGTTTTATCGTTATTTGAATAATTATATTAATGTAAACAAAAATACATGTCAGAGTAAAATTTCCGAGATACTTCGTACTTGTACCGACACCCGGTTGGCACATGCAAAGGCGCTCGTTGATTCTTCCGCCTTCTTCGGTCTTTTCTTTATTTTCTTTAGACTTCGAACTCGAGATTGTAGAAAATTTGAAAGAACTATTCCTTCAAATGTATAAAAGAAGTTGCAAAGTAGAACATTGCTTCCTCATTTTTTTTTTATTCGCAGTACGCAGAGCTTCCTCCATGAGGATATAAAAATTTAGCAACGTACTTTCTCATAGAATCTGTGTGTACAACGGATTTAAAAAATATTGGAAAGTCATGTGTAAGGTTTTACTTTGTTGTTTGTACCATAAAACAACGAATAATTTTCTAAAATGGACAAATTTTTTTGACCATTTAAGAAACGATCTTTTCATCCCATTAACATTAATCATAAAACATCTGTAAGTATTAAAACGTATCAGGAGTACAAATTGAAAATGCGGGATTTTTCTCTATTTTTGAACGTTTATTCTGAAAAAATGGTAACAAATGAATTATTCAAAGTATTGTCCATCGCTAGCCACAACTTTTTCCCATCTTTCTGGCAATTTACGGATACCGTCGCGAAAAAATTCGGCCGGCTTGGCTGCTATCCAGTCATCGACCCATTTTTGGGCTTCTTCGTAAGAATGGAAGCGCTGGTCAGCTAGGCCATGTGTCATCGATCGGAAAAGGTGGTAATCGGAAGGAGCAATATCTGGGCTATACGGCGGGTGGGGTAAGACTTCCCATTTCAGCGTTTGTAGGTATGTTTTGACCGGCGCTGCAACATGTGGCCGAGCGTTGTCATGTTGCAAAATTACTTTGTCGTGTCTTTGCTCGTATTGTGGCCGTTCTTCTTTGAGTGCGCGGCTCAAACGCATCAATTGAGTTCGGTATAGTGCTCCTGTGATGGTTTCGTTCGATTTCAATAGCTCATAATACACCACACCCAGCTGGTCCCACCAAATACAGAGCATGAGCTTGGCGCCGTGAATCCTTGGTTTGGCCGTCGATGATGATGCATGGCCGGGGTAACCATATGATTTTTTGCGCTTCGGGTTATCGTAATGGATCCACTTTTCATCACCAGTGACAATGCGATGCAAAAAACCCTTCCGTTTTTGCCGTTCGAGCAGCAGTTCGCATGCAAAAAAACGGCGCTCGACGTCTCTCGGCTTCAGCTCATACGGCACCCAATGTCCTTGCTTTTGGATCATTCCGAGGGCTTTTATACGATGGGAAATGGCTTGTTGTGTCACTCCCAATGAATCTGCGAGCTCTTGTTGAGTTTGACACGAGTCTTCATTGAGTATTGCCTCCAATTCAGCATTCTCAAACTTTTTCACTTGGCCCGGCCGCTCTTTGTCCTCAACGTCAAAATCACCACTTCTAAACCGCACAAACCATCTCTCGCACGTTGAAACCGATGGAACATGACTCGGATAAGCCTCGGAGACCAATCGATGTGCTTCAGCAGCACTTTTCTTCAAATTAAAGAAGTAAATTAAAACTTCCCGCAAATGCTGTTTTGTTGGCACGAAACTCGACATATTGAGAGCTCAAAAAAACTATGAATTTGACACTGCGACAAATTGACACATACTGAAAATTAAAGCTATAAGACGTAGCTTTGACATGAACATAGTCACAGTACTGCCTGATGCGTATAGCGTTAGTAACGCCATCTGTTATCAAACCCGCATTTTCAATTTGTACCCCTGATACAATTAAAAGATAAATGTTAATACTTTTAAAGGAATACGTTTTTGACGAATTTCAGAGTATTTTAAAGATTTTTTTTACCATAAAAATGTGGATTCTCTGAGATTGTGAATAATCGTTAGGTACAATTAATTTGACGATTCAATAGAATATATTTATGAGGCCAGCTCGTGCTCGAAATATTCCGGTAACACAATCGGGTATCACTGCGTTATCTCTATCGTCTACGTCATTGCATCCCGCAGGACAGATCGAAGAGGAATATGTCGGTGTCACGTTTTCCGGGGTTTCGAATTTCAGTCCGAGGATTGATTCACTCGCCAGTAGCGTGCCACTCGACGATATAACTGCGCTTCAAGAGCATGCACACTCTCGAATCCTTGGAGACTCTTGCCAGCAGCAAAGAGCTTCTCGCACTCGAGCGAAAGAGGTCTTTTGCTCATCTCTTTCACGCTCTTATTGCGAGGAGTGCCTTAAGTATATCGTTCAGTCCCGCCAAAGAAGTCAAATGTTGCGCGGCGATACTATTCTCTCTTTTTTTTTTGTCATCAAGCAGTATCTCGCGGCTCTAATGCAACAAAGTGATTAATTTTTGCGAGAGCAAAAGAAACTTGAGAATAAGACCCGAAGAAAACAAATCGAATTTAAGGGGCGAATGATAACGTCACGAGCGGCCGCTATTAACGACAAATTGAATAAAATTAAGCTCGTGGAGAGATAGCTGTACCCGAGGTACCTCGAAACGGAAATGGAATGAGAGAGAATGAGGAAGAAAAAAAAAAGCAGAGATGGATAATAAAGGAAAGGAAAGGAAGCGAAGAGCCGGCAGCTCGCGTACGCCAGGCGAGACTCTGCGAAATAAAAGGAGAGAATTCAACACAAAAGGAGAATGTGCGCTAGCGCGAAGAACACACTCTCTTCTCTCCTCGCTATTTTGTCTCGTTTTATCTCTTGTCTCTTCGTTCCTTTCACACTGCTACACTTCTTTCTCTCTTTCCAAGCGTATATTCGTGTGTACACACCTCGTGCATGCAGAAAGATAAAAATCTATTTTAAAACTCTCGACACGAGTTGTTTGTGTCGTTTCGCGGGGCGTATTCGAAGCGTACTCTCTACGATTTTTTGCAGTCGCAGCAACAGTCCCGCAACAGAAGGCATCACCGAGTCAGCCTTATCGACGAAAGAGAGTTTCCAAAAGCGAGAAAACTTTATCGTTTAACGGACTCCTTCGACTCTGCAACTACCGCAACTCGTGGCAACAAAATCATTGACTCGTCGTCTTAAAACAACAATAGAATTTATGTAAACAACGTTTTATCTATTGTTGCAGCGTGGATAAACAACAGTCAACGACCGTTTAACGGCACTAAAAGGCTTTAATTATATTTATCGCATTTTTATAAATTGCAAAACTATTCGAACCTGTATATGATGAAAATTCAATGAAATTCCATAAAATAACTATTCTGATAAACTAATTACAAAAGACCAAATAATAATTTGATTTCTTTAAAAAAATTCTTTTCAAATTGTTATAACTATTGTTTTAAGATTATAATTAAGTCCTCACCTCGTAAAATATTTCATTTAAAGAAATTGATGAAATTCGGTCAAAGTGATAATTAAAAAAAAAAAAAAAAAAAAAAAAAAAAAAAAGAAACAATGAAAATACTTTCCGTCTGTGTAAATGACTAAGAAAGCGCGGCATTCATCATCTGTTTCTCATTGTTAATTTTAGCAGCGAAAGTTGAGGCGCCGTTTATTCTTTCTTTCTTTTTTTTTTGTTTGCCCGAGACTCTAATCATATCGACAAAGTGGAGGCAGTGAATCAGACGTGACCTTCCTCTTGGTCCGCCCCGACACGCACTCGAACTGGGATCTGTTCTGCGAGTGAGAGAGCTACGAATCCAATTAACTCATCCCACAAGAGAGGGGCGCCTTTAATTTTTGCAAGAAAGCTTGACTGAACGATTAGTCGTTACAATTAAATTGAAGAGGGGGTAGTGAATCCAGCGAAACTCGTTCGAGATCAAAGGCCACAATCCCATTTTTCTTCTTTCTTCTTTTTCCAGTGGTGATAAGTGTAGGATACGGAAATCTCGTCGTGTCAATTACTATATGTATTTGTACCAATGTACTTAAAGAGCAATCTGAAATATATTTCTATGACACCCCGTAAATTCGAGTTTCCTGTTGGTCCATTAGATATTATCGAGTCTTTATGAAACAGTGCGCAGTGCGTTTCATTGATTTCAATGGCTACGTATCAGAGCATGTATTATAATGTTATTTAGTCGCAATAATCGTCAATCAGTCTCTCTGCCGAAGCTGACGTGACAGAATTTCTATCTGAGTACGAGCTCGGATAGAATGAAATTTCATGTCGGTCATTTAATTAATTATGTAAATCGTTCACACCCACCCTGAATGCAGTCACATATTATAATCCGATATAATGGGACGAACACGCGATAGCACCGTCGATGAATCAACATGTGATGTTACAGGGATGTCACGTTGACGAAGCTTTGGAGAGATACGCAGCTATTAAAGTACCTACTCAGTCATAATGAGATACTATATTAATCGATTTTGATTCCCAAATGCCTCCGAATTACCTTTTGAATCTGTAGTTTAAATCTGTAATGATAATAATTTAATAATATTAATAGTTTCAATAATAGTAATACGAATTGACATGAGAGTAAAAAATATCTCGTCTATTGGTATCTTTTTTTATTTCAATTGTCATTTTGTACCCGCACGTGTATTTATACTTTGAGACCAATTAATACGACAAATGAGCTGTTTTTGTCTCCCATTAAATCTTTTATGGAAATTTTATTGTGTGAATACAACCAAAAGAGCAACAACACGATAAAAAAAAATTTCTACCGGGGAGTCACTGTAAAGGTATCGATGTGCTTGTAGTTATCGATGTAATAAATTTTCGGCAACTCGTGCAGAAAACTAGTCTCGCTAGCGAATGACCGAGAATGTAAGAGCGCACACGCGTTTTATTGACCTTGCGCATAATCTATACGATTTGGTGGCTTGTCGAACGAGGGGAGTGTCGTGTTGCCGCTCGTCATCGCGACGAAGAATAAGAGATGGGTAACAAGGGACGGCGAAAGAGGGGAGGTGAGTATGCCGAACAAGAAGAAGAAGAAGAAGAAGAAGAAAAAGACAAGGCGGTAGTGAAACGAGGGGAAGTAGAAAGATGAGATACGAGGCTCGTGGGCTCTCGGGAGTGACATACGAAGGAACAAACTGCGACGATCGTTCGAACTACAGTAGCACACACTGCCACACAGAGTTTTCCTTTCTTCGTTTTATTTCCGTACTCGATGGGTGAAGGAGACAGCCGGTGGGGGAAGGAGACCGACGGCGATGACTCATACACCGCAATGAATTACAACCACGAGGATAGTACATCAGAGGCGTAAAGAATTCGCTGATAGTTCGTGGAACCGCAAAGAGTACAAACGTTCTAAGAGTATTCGGGGGAATGGGTTTCTCGAGAAAAAAAAAGCTGGACAACGAGTTTAGCTGGCTCGTTGAGCCGAAGATAAAAGAGCATGGTGGGGAGAAGGCAGTTGACAATCGCGTGCCAGTTGATTGCGAAGCGAAGAAACGCGAGCTTCCCAATCGCATTCCCCTCGCCCCTCAAACTGCTTCATCGTACTATACTTCGATTAACCGAGCGCGTGTTTCTATCTGACGGAATTCGATGCGTGCATCGACACTAGGTGGTTCGCCCATTGCCCAGTAATTTCTTGCGGGCAATTGGCACGAATTAGAGGAGCATTAAAGAAGGACGGTTCTTAAGACGTTTCTGTTTCCATTCGCTGCATGCAAAACGGCGCATGAAGATTCCGTTGTGGAAAAGTTTCTTGTTAAGTATCATAAATGACATACAAAGTTTTAAATCAAAACATCTCGATAGTTCGTGAAGATGTGCGATATTTTCTGATAATAAGAAAATATCTCTTCCCGGCGGGATAGTTGTAATGAATTTGTGACAACTTTTTTTTTTTAATCGCCATCTTGAGTTCATGGTGAGAAAGCGATAGAGTTTCAGTTTTACCTTTTTTTCTTAGCCGAAGTGGTGACTGAGGGGAACCGATTTCCGGAGCAGGATGTTCGGTAAGGCAGCACACCAGTGGTGGCGGTGGCGGTGGCGGTGGCGGTGGCGGTGACGGTGGCGGCAGCATCAGCAACAGCCACGCCACGCGGCGGGGCCCCCACAGGGCGCCCGCCTAAAACGACGCTTTTTAACTCACTTTTTATGTGGTATCGGTCTCTCTCCCTCGTTCGAGGGAACCCACCGGATGACTCTTGGCTCGAGAGCTCAACAGGACGTAAATTATCGTAGTACGAAAGGTTACACACATCGCGGGACAAAGATAACGCGAGTCGGGGTACGAATTTTCTGTACTAAAAAGTTTAATAAATATTTTGTACTTTCTTACCTTTTGTCTATACCGCTTACAACGAGTCTCGACACGTTGAATATTCGCTGATTAGTTATTCCTCGCTTTTTTCCTTCCTTCTCTCGTCTCCTTTATTCCTGTCCTCGGCAGCACGCACCAAGAAGACTCTTTTATTTCTCTCTTCTTCTGCCGCTTTCACTCGTTAATCGGTGATATCTCTCTCTCTCTCTCTCTTTCTCTTCCCCTCTCTCTCGCTCTCTGTATCGCGTCTCACCCGTTGCCCGGCGATATATACTACTCTATATCTTATAGTGTATATACAACCGTATATTTTTCAACTTTTAACTCGGAATTTCGAGAAACACAATGTCGCGTGTGTTTATTAGCTGCTACAACTGCTTCCTGACCTCACGTCCGGCTCGTCACTGCACCGCCATGAGTTCATCGATGAGAGCAAAAATGATTATAGTAGTACAACACACTGTCGCGCGCGCCTGTTCTTTCACCGTAACCAAGAATCCACACGTTATAGTAATTCTGTCTCTGCCGTTGCCACTGCTACTGCTGTTGCTGCTGCAACTGCTTCGGTCGGTGCACGAAGACAGAGTGAGAGAGAGAGAGAGAGAGAGAGAGAGAGAGAGGAAGAGAGAGAAAGAGGCGCGTGGTGATCAAGAGGGTAAAACGAGTGCGTGTGTCACGGGGTTCCGTACAACTACTATACCGTCGCCGTGTATAAATCTATCGCACTGAACACGGACGCCGTGTGCTGACCGGGACTCTCGTTCCCTGTACGTCGTTGCCTTACCCGTATATTACTACCGATGATTCTTTACTCTTCTTTATTCAAATCGATCACCGATCTCACGACGATTTATAAAATCTCGCGTCCGGCGCGTACCAACAATGTCTTTATCGGTTTACTGATATACAAATTTTATGATCGCACACCTCTCTCTCGTGACGTTACAGCCCCCGTGCGAAAGGACACCGCGACAGTGCACAATTCTACCGTTATCTAGGGCGATGCCTCTTCGCTCACTGGTTTCCCACTTCGCTGCTTCGACGAACTCTCACGGCCGATGAGGATGCTAACTCGACGCCGGGCGTCGCCCCCCACAACGCCTCTGTCGATGCGGCCAATGCTTCACTAACAAAACGCGGGAATTTTGAATGACAACATTCTACGAAATTCAACGAAACTTCGTGGCATTCGCTTTTCTTATTTATTTTTAATGAAAAATACGGATAAATTCAATTCAATAAAATTCTTAACTTACCGATGCTCCCCGGTAAACCAGAGAATCATCGATAAGTCCAGAATTATTATTAGTTTAATAAATGATTAATAGAAATTCGACAAATTATTTTTAATCGTAACACTTTGGTTGCCTTCTTATTCATTTTACTCACAAATTATATTTCCAGATGAAAAAAACACTGATCTCGAGAGACCCGAGTATTTACGCGCACCAGGAAAAACCGAGGCCACGGACTTAACGGTTTTAGATTCGATCACTCTACATGGTTACTCTGACCGTCAAAATATACCTTAGCGTTGAACATCTTCCTCGAAGGGACAAATTATCATAAAAAGAATTTTTGAAAGCGGATCAAATCACTAACTCGATCAACGTGTTAATAAAACTGCCGAGTTTAGATAAAAAATTCCATTCCTCAAAGAAAAACACTACTGGCACCACGAAATCACTAATACTGATAACTACTGAAATCTCAATAGTTGTCAGTAGCGTTTTTCTGTAAGGGATTGCTCTGAATAAATCAAAGATCGCCGAGACAACTTGCCAAAAATTCAGATTCACACAACCTTTCGATTCGAAATAACGTAATTACAGTTGTTTGAATAAGTCATAAAGCAGAAGATAATAGTCTTTCTAGCTGGTTAAACATTTTTCAGTGAATGTATAAGACGTAAATCCTCCAGTCGCAGTTACGGCTTTGAGTACCTAAAGTTCGCGTTCTTACTTTATCTTTACCATCAAGTAGCTTTAATAATGTGTTGAAGTTTAGAGTTGAAGAAGACGTTGAGTGTCGGTCTTCTGGTCCCCGGGCTGCGTTTTAAATCGATTTACAAGAAATAAACGAGCAAATTCGTCCATCCAGAAAATTATATCGAATGAGATTGTTACAGCGAGCTCTCTCAGGGAAAGAGCAAATAGCTTTCATAGCCAATGTAGACCCAATTCTGAATCTCTACGTTGAAACGCAAAACGTTAGAATTACTCGGCGATCGCAAAAAAGGTAATCATCGAGTCGAAGCAGATAAAGCGCATTCATAAAATTCACGATTTTCGAAAATTACCACACAAAGCGTAAAGATGAGCACCGATTGGAGCAAGATCCGATTACCTTGCATCCTCGAAAGGATTACCGAATCCCTTGAATTACCGAAAAAAATTACCGTACGAAGTTGAGTAGAGCGTTAATCGAGTGGACATATTTTAAGAAACTCACGCTAAAAATGCGGCCTTGTCCGAGCGACAACATCAATGAAGAAATACGTGAAGCTTGAGAATCAAATATGGAAGATTTACAATTAACGGCGAAGATTACATACTCGATTTTAACACGACGAATGTTTGGGAAGGTCAATATGTGCACAAAGCCGTTTCGAAATTGATTAGTTACGAAAGACCTTCGAGGCAGTGAAAATGCAGTTGAGCCACTTTCATAAACAAATTTGTGAACACAAAACCGCGAAGACTACCGAAAATGAAATGAGGCTACTGGAAACTTCGCTGTCAAAGAAAACGGGGTACGTCGCCACACCAACCGGAAGATCAAACAGTTAGGTTCAGAACATGGAGAACAGTTGTCAGAGAGTTGCTCGTTTAGAGACGTCGGACGATTCAAAAGAATTTCATCGATCCGAATAGCATAGATAAATTGGTTTAAATGACGATTATGGACAATTAAATATTTACGAATAGCCAGGACAAGCTCAAAGTTCTGTAGATTAAATACCAGCAGCTGGAAACTGAGTGTAAGGAGAAAGAGGTGTCAAGAAAAAATCTCTTCGTTACACTTTTATTTTATACATTTCAACAGCCGTTATATTCTCATTACCTGCCTAATAGATGGAGAAGCGTCAGCAGAATCTTAATTAAGAATCTCTGAGACACCCGCAACTCCTGGTAGATAGAGAGAAACTAGAGGTGATGCTATGTCTCGTTGGTCTGGTGGACGGTGGTCGTCGTTTATAAGATTCCCGGTCCTTTGATCATTGTCGATGTCCACCTACATTTCTGCATTTTCTTAAAAGGCCCTTCTCCAGGCTCCCGACACCCGTACCCGGCTTTTCAAAGGTACGACTACCTTTCATACCCCCGTCGTCCTCTCGTCTGCTTCCTTCCTTATCGACGCATATTCGTCGGTCGAGTGTTCGATTTGTTGATTCTTTATCAAAATACGAGGTGGTGTCTCGAAGTAAAGTAAAAAAGGCTTTGGCTTCATTTAAATCTTACATCAAAAAATTATTCACGATTAGTCGAAAATAGATAAACCATCGATTCCAAAAAAAATTGTCGCAATGGTTGGAATGTCTATTGAAAAAGAAAAATTACAATTATTGAGAACCTTTTCGAAATAGTTAATCGAAGAAACTCTATTTTAGCATGAATGGAGAAAAGATGAACTTACTGCGACGTGTTCAAACTCAGACTTAGCCGAAATTTTCGCGACAGCGTAGTGCTTCCTTTCTTGTTCCAAGCCCCTGCCGTGAGTGATACTGCGAAGGTGGGCGGTTATGTCGGTGAACTGGAATGCACAGCGCTTTTCGCAGTGGAATCCTTTAACCTCCTTCATAATTGATTTTCCTATATTACAAAAGTATACTTTCTTTAAAGATATTTGTGCGAAAGCTTCGAGAAGGTAACTGGAGAAGGACTGCGTTAAACGCGTTAGTGTGCGGGAGACCGAGCTAGAGAGAGCTAGATCGACATGAAAAGTCAATCGTTTGTCCGACAAATATTAGAGACTAAAACGTCAATTACTTTCAAGTTTGAACAGAAGCTGAACAGAAGCTCTTCCGAGAGAGGGCTGATAGGTGAGGCGTAGGTCAGGGTCAATGACCTCGTGGAATGCGAATTCAATCGCTTTGAAGGGGCGGAACAACTTTTCTCTGGGACAGATCAATTCTCCTTTGCTGATTACAGAAAGTAATGAGTTCGTGCTGTCTATACCTTCTCAGTTCTTCGAAGCAGTCAGATCGCGGGTTTTCATCATCTTCCGCGCGATGCAATTAGCCACGCACGCTTGAGTATACCTACTCAATAATTTTATCAATATGCGCGAGTCACTCTACCTTCTTTGAACTTTCCATCAACGCATCCTCGAAGCTTTATCAGGGTCTGCATTAACTTCGCTTAACTTCATCTCGTCAACCGATACCGTACCTGCAATAACAAATGAACATATTACACAGGAAGACAAAACAGGGGTGAAGGATGAAACTAGCTTTTAATTAATATTAACCACGTCAATCATGAGGACGCATTTCCAAGCCTTTAAACATCATGGATTCAAACATTGCATTCTGAGATCCGTACGCGCTTCCTACTTTCCGAATGTAACGTGCAAGAGTTTCGGGATGCGGCAACAGAAGAATATCGCATTCTCGCAAGTTCGTGTACGCTTTTTTCTTACAGTTTCTTCGCTTTCATTGACATCAGGC
Source organism: Cylloceria caligata (assembly GCA_963942595.1). Classification (NCBI taxonomy): domain Eukaryota; kingdom Metazoa; phylum Arthropoda; class Insecta; order Hymenoptera; family Ichneumonidae; genus Cylloceria; species Cylloceria caligata. Next base: position 5,745,367 of record OZ012707.1, on the reverse strand, counting down.
TTAGTTCCATAGTCTCCTGCCGATCGGGAGGAAGGGATGCAATCGCTCCTCGATCCACATGCCTTCCGTTTGCTGCACTAATTTTACCACAATAAGCCCAGCAGCCAATATTTTCAATTTTCTAATTTTAGAGGACATAACTGGTAGGTTAAACTCCAAAAAATGTTCAGCTACTCTGTGTAAGTTTTTTTTAAAGACATTTATTGGTACTCTGGCATACATCCATCAAGCGCACAGTAAACGACTGAGTACATAAAGCACTTGAGTAGAATACAAAAAAAAAGAGCACGACCCTCTAAACTTATATTAAATTAGCCTAGTACGCGTCAATAACAATGTCAATTATTTGAAAGATGAAAATGTAGGAAACATGTAAATGAGCGCGCAAACCGATTAGCTTTTCATTTGTTGGGAAATGATAATTTTGGTTAACACGGTTCCGAATATAATAAAACTATTCTTTATCTTACTTTTTCATCTAGCATCTTGTGACTCCTGTTGAAATACAGTAACGTCGTTTTCGCACTAGAGTTCTTAGCTGCAGCCAGTCCCTTTGCTCGATTTGATCGCTTTAGTATCTTGAGTCGCCAGTCACGGCATTTGAAACACCTTTCGAAGCGTCGCCTCCTTACATACAGTTGATCTTTGTCGACGAATACTGAGCAACTTTTTGAGTGCCTGTTCCAGAATACACAGTAACAGTTATTAAAATCGGTCAATATAAAAATAAAACAAACATGAATCAAAGTCTACTACTTATGAAAGTTGCCACACTCGTCAAACATATTAAATATTTTAATGAATACAATGAACCGAAAGAATCTAAAGTTTAAAACAACGCAGTACAATTGAAATTTATCTGGGAAATAGTCGCGTCAAACAAAGGGTATACGTATATGCTATGATTATATGTGGGAGATGAAGTCAAAATTGATCAACATACATTGTCTAAGAGGTAGCTTTGTAAAAAATGGATAATAATGCGCGAGCAATGTGCTGACCTCTACTTTGCAGTCGATTATATCGAACTACCGTACACAGCATTCTCACTAACAGCTCTCGTCTATATACAATTGTTGTTGTATTCGATAATGAGAATGTCGTTTCAGTTATTGTATTGCCTGTTTCCTTGCATATACAGCTCAATTAGCTGTATAATTCCGTTGACGACTGAGTACATAAGCATATATGAATATATAAGACGAAGTTATTTTTAAAAAAAATAATTTTTGTCATTCTAAAATCTGAGGATACGGCCTTCAGTTGCGTTGTCCTCCTATCCCCGACCTCCAAAAATCTGCTTTAACATCCTTAACATTGCTGTCATGGCTGCATACATACGTTTCGTTCGCCAACCCGGTGCCGACACATTCCCTCATTCTCTGCAATGTACTCAGCGTTGCTGTCAAGTCCGTGAAAACCCGGATTTTATCGTCCAGCTGTCCCTGGAGGTCTCGGTCTGCCAGAGATACCTGCAAAGTGGAAACTCTCGTAATACACCTTGGGATATAAGAAGAAACATGATACCGTGAGACTTATTCTGAAAGTACACTGACCGTCACAGTGAGATCATTACTGACTAAGCAATATAACCTCGGTTCCAGCGTAAGCGTTCTCAGGTGAACGAAAACAACTCCATTGACGTTACAACTCCATGCCCAACCCTCTATCCATTGACTTTCCTTTAAATCAATTACCAGCTTTTCCATTGTATACACACCCGCGTTGTCCGTTATGTCTTCGTCACTGCCGTGGTACAAGCTGTGGTCGACATCGCTTCTCTCGGAACAGTCGTCGTGACTCTGCAATGTGCAATTGTCATCCACAACTTCTGACGTGATGGCATTAACCATAGCTTTAAACGTGCTAGTATCGGCGCATTGTTCAGACTGTACAAACCAAAATCCATATAAACCTTAATTGCCATTTGTATTCTTCATTCTTTGCAATAAAGAAATTAAAGCAGGAAATTTAGCTGACGCTTTCCGTTCAACGCTCAGTCAACTATACGTTAAAAAATTTAAAAAATTCTAGATCATATCTACTCAAGTCTTCCGATAAGAAATTACCTAAACTCATTATCATTTAAACGAATTTATAATTATTTATGATAAAATTCTCAACTTCTGTGGATATTAATTTCATCATGAAAGACTATGATTAACTTGGTTAAAGGTTCCAATGATACAAACTTATTTTTGTAATATTAATACTATTATTATTATTATTATTATTATTATTATTATTATTATTATTATTATTATTATTATTATTATTATTACTACTACTACTACTACTACTACTACTACTACAAGTATCGTGGACTTACAATTTCAGCTAGTTGTGGTTGTTCAACAACTTCTCTTTGAACATTGCTACTCATAGAACTGTCGTCGGGATTCTGCAGCGTGCAATAGTTATCCACAGGTTCAAACATGCTGGCATTAGCCACAGCTTCAGTGATGCCGGTACTGGAGTACAGTTCGGGCTGTACAAATATAAATCCATGCAAACCTTAAATGTCACTTGTATTCTTCATTCTTTGTAATGAAGAATTTGAAACAGAAAATTTGGCTTACGCTTTCATCTCGTCGCTGAGTCAACGATCCCGAAGTTTCTGCTACGAAGTTATTTGAGTCATTGACCTGTTGAATCATTATTTTTTAATTTTAGATTATATTTAGTCAACTTTTCCTGATAAGAAATTAGTCCAACTGAATATCACATAAATAAATTTATAATTATTTACGAAGAAATTATTAACTTTGGTAAATATTAACTTTATTGTTAAACTGTGATAGTCTTGGTAAAAGGTCCCAATGATGCATAAACTTATTATTGTAACACTAATACTATCATTATTTCTATTAGTATCATGGACATACAATTTCAGTTGACTGCAGTTGTTCAACAGTTTCACCTAAGACTGGAATTGCACCCTTTCGAAGCGTGCGCCTATCACACTTGATAGTAGACATTTTTCCATTGGGCAGTGTGTGAATAAAGTAGGTGATAAGATCATCATTCCTGAAGTGCAATTGGCACACAAAGTGTTTTTGCGTTAATGGAGTCTCAGCCTTAATAGCTACTGTCCATGCATTGGCTTGACTCGGAGACTGCAAAATAGAAATCATTAATATTTATTTACATTATGAATGAAAGACGTAATTACCTGTGGGACACCAAATAATGGCACTTGCTTTTCTTTAAGATATTTTCTTCTCTTTACTTCCGTTGGCTCCCCCGTTGAACAGCCTGGAACTGCACACCGCTTACCCATCTTAACGGTGACTGTAGTTGCATCACAGTTGAAAATGAATCAAATGTTTGTTAATACATTCAAAAAAGTGCCGTTTGCTTCCTCATAGAAGAATCTTTGTTTGCTTACTGGATTTTTTTTTGGAGATATTTATGTGAGCATACTTAAAACTGTCAAAACTCTTTAAGAAAGTTTAGAAAAAATAGCTGAAAGCATAGGCACGTGTACTACGAGTTATTGCGTCGGTTGACAGTCAATGTGTTAAAATTTTTCATTTTTAAATCCGTACTCTCTAATTTCAGCAATTTTTTTGCAATCGTGCTAAATTGGTCTTCAAAAATAAAGAAACGTACAAGAATGTTTGGTATTGAATTTGGCACAAATCACAAACAAGGTTTGATTTTTATGACATTTTGAATTTTGAATATATACACTCACGGCGTACGTCTTCTGTATCTTTGGACATTAAAACATGCACTCAATTTTACCAGTGGAAAGCGCTATAGCTCACGTTTAATTTAACCAAATTCCTTATAGTTCAGTTGCAACACTTCTTTGAAACAAGGATGCAAAGTAGAACCTTGCGCGTTGCTTCCTAATTCTTTTGGTTTGTTGTCGACAAGGTTTCATCTATGAGGAAGACAAATATGAGCGGAGTACATTCTCACAGAGGAGGCTTTGTGAAAGGATGGATCAAAGTTGCAAAGTTTTATTACGAATCCTTGTTTAACTTACCAAATCTACTTTGCAATCATCAATTGATTTCATATTTTAATCAGTATGTGCATATATTTGTTGAAGATAACCGGTAATATCAAATTTCCAAAATTGATAGTTTGTAACAATACTTCCATACAACAAGTCGGCAACATAAATCACGTTTCTTAATTTTTTTTAAACAACTTTGTTTATCAAGCTGTAACTTTGTGTATCGCGTTAATAAATAGAAATTCTAATTGATTCGCCATAGACTACACATTGATAAAATTTCGGTAGATGGGCCTACTTGCGAGATTAATCGAAGTTAGCGCTGCACATCACTAACTTTCGAACAAGCTGCTCTCCGTGTCTTCGGTTCCTTGTTTTCTATCATTTCAAGCGCCACGTTTTCGATAAATAAAATTGTAAGATGCGATCTCTCCCTCGTTTCTCTCTCTCTGTTCCTCTCCCAGGCGAAAGTGTTGTGCATCAAAAATGAAAATTCAGCTTTAGGATTTCTTCATTGTGTTTGGTCTACTGGAGCAACTACTCCGAAGTAAAAGTGAGCTTTGAGTAAGAGTTTCAAGGGATCCAAAACTCGGTGGCGCTAGCAGATTATCCAATATTTCTGTAATGCGGAGCAATCTAGCTTCGTTTCCCTTAGTTATTGCCGCAAGGTGCAATAAGTTAAATTTGTTTTTGATGTGCTATACTTGTTAAACTCATTATAATGTCAAACTCCGAAATATTTGCTTGTCATCGTCACTGAAGGACGTGTTCAATAAAATTGACAATTATCGTGTAGAGTGAACCGACCGAGTGATGATAGGATAGTCGAGATAAAAAATATACGAGCCATGCGCAAGCAATTGTTGTTTGACGAGCGGGACCTTTGACACTTTACGCAAGTTATTTGAATATATTTATATTGACATGACAACGGTTTCTCAAAAACAAGGACCAAAGTCATCGAGATTACTTATCGCTAGTCAGGCAGAGATCTTACGCGCTCATCAGAGAGACGACGAGTTTATCAAGCAACTGCGGGAACAATTAGTGGACCTGTTGCAGAGGTTCGGTGGATACAGATCGTTCCTGCGTTCGATACAGTACGATACTCTCATTAAACTCATTTACTTCATTGCCACTTCCGGTCTTGGGAATCAGACTCTCGGCGAAGAGTACACGGGAATAGTTCAAGCTGATTTGCAGGCTCGAAATGTTCCCTCTTTGAATGTACGTAAATTCACCTTAAAATTTCTAAAATCACTTCAACAGTTCATTATAAGTTCTCGTTCTTTTACTTAATTTGATTATTAATTTAACCAGGTAAGGGTTCTGGGTGCTCTTCTGGAATTCTTTGGGGAGCGGGGCCTGGTTAAAATACTTGAAAGACTACAAGCATCTGCAAACAATCCTGATAGTCAATTGAGGCCTGAAGCTAAAACATTCCTAAACAATCTTATTCCTAGATTGAAAATTGGGATACCTTTGCTTATACTAGTTCATAGGGCACTTTTTTATATTTTTGGAAGATACTATAGTTTAGGGAAGAGGATCGCTGGTGTAGATTATGTTAAGGTACTTTACCTGGATTCAATTAATTTTCTCCTGATTAAGGATATTTGGGCCAAAACTGGTTTCTGTTTGATTTCATTGAAATTTAACTGGTTTATAAAAGAAACTAAGCTGAATTTTTCACAATTTTTATCAAAATTATTAGTCGTCTAGTTTTTTTAACAAAGCATGCTCGAAATCAAGCAGTTTCATGTGGAAAGTCGGTAGACCAGTCCACAAAAATACAATATAGCTCTTTTTTCCGTCAGTTTCTGTTCAATCGTAATATAAAACTGACAGAGGACAATAAATACCTTTACAGTTTGTACCCAAATTTGACAATGCTTGACTGTACATTTATTGAAGTTCGTCAATCAAACCAAAGACCTTTTGCAGCTATCTCTTTTTAACTCAGTCATGTTACAGATGTTTTTCTCTAGTACAGATTCAGTTTCTCTCCCGTATTTTTGCCCCAATATTTTTAAAAGGAGTTTTTTTATTTGCAATAAGATCAACGATTTGATACTTTTTGAAAATTTCTTAACAAAAAAATGAATTTTACAAGGTACAAGGAAGAAGACCGTCTGATGGTGTGAGTTGGGGGCTGAAGTTATTGGGAATAGCGACTTTGGCGCAATGCGTACTTCGATTCTGGCAAACGCGCAAAACCGTCGAGTCTGACAACAGTTGCACGGAATTGCCGGATAACGCTCCCGATAACAAGTGCCAATTGTGTCTCGAGGCAACAACAACAACCGCAACGCCTTGCGGTCATCTTTTTTGCTGGGAATGTCTCGCCGACTGGTTACGGATGCGACAGCAATGCCCCTTGTGCAGAGAGTGTGTAACACCATCGAGAATCGTATATTTAATGAATCTTTAATATACGTGAATATGTTTTGCAATAAATTATAATTGTTTCTGTTACTATATATCTGAGAAACAACGAGCCTCTGTAATACTCATCTCCCATCGCTCGTGTCTCATTTTATTATCTCGTTACTCTTAAAATATCGTATAACACAGGCATTCGCGGCAAAAAACAATTCAAAAGGGTATATCTCACGATTATATACAAAAATATCAAGTTTATTACGTCATACGCGGACGTTTCACACGTTCGCAACGGTGGGTATTGGCTAAAGCGCACGGTCCGATCGCGCTACCCCATAATTCGTTTTTTTCTCTTCCTTTCATTTTAAACAATAATGTACATTCGCTTGGCATTTGTTCTCTAACTCTCGTTGTTAAAAGTTTTTATAAAACTCTCAGTTGAATCGACGAATCAATAACGACAACGAATTTATGATCGTGATATTGTCATCTACAGTCACAAGGATGTTCGATGGACCGAGATTATACCAACTTTTTCGGCAAAATTACCGATCATCTGGCCGATACCGCCGGATTCCGAGTTTTCCTTCATTCGAAATCCAACTGTATGACTATAAGCGTTGTAGAATAATGTTCGTAAGCACTGCAACTTTTCACTGCGAGATCTGTAATTATTAGAAAGAAAAAAAATCTAATGTAGAAAGATGTTTGATAGGAAATTACGGTGTCGAGAACTTACTGTGCAAACGAGGTTCCCGGTTCGTCCTCGATAATAGTTGTGCTCGATTCCTGCGAAATTTGGCCGCTGCAGGAGCCGCAGTAAGGTTTACACGCCAATCCGGACGAGGATAGGAGCTCGGGGAGCGTGGCGTTGGCAGTCGTCGAACCGCGAAGGCTGCCGGTTCCTGATATCATTTGCCAGGAACCGCCGGAAGACGTGGACTCGTTTCGTTGCCGCAGACGCCCAGGCACGGGCACCGCTACAGGTGAGGTACGATTAGCCGGTAAGGGTGAACGAGAGCCGTGACCTGTGCCAGACTCTTTATTGGCCGATGTATAAAATGTCCACGGCACTACGTTCCTGTTGCAGGCGACAAACGACGAATTTCGTATAAGACAATGGTCCATCGAGTGACGTTTAAGAGGCAACAGTCTTCAATAAATCTACGGAAAATAATTAGAAACAATGAAACTTACCCATTACTGTGACTATCGTCTTGACCGTCAGTGGAAGAACAGGGAAAAACTGCCGGTGGATTATTGTCCTGACTGTCTCTACTATTGTGACTGATCGAGCTGCACCAGCTATTGAGACTTATGTTCGAGCTCACCGAACTCACCGTTACGACCGACTCATTATCAAACATAACGTTGTCGAGATGCGAGTCACTGTCGTTTCGGAGCACAGAGTGTCGAGCTCGGCTGTGACGTGGATGAACACTGAATTCTTCGTCGTGTATGTGCTTGAGAAAGTAGAAACAAAAGAAAAATATTTCCTCGCCTTTAGTGAGACGGTCCTCAAGATCGTGACCGAACAGCATCCAATCGTAGGCAATAGTGAAATAGAGAATTTGATATGCGTTCAGAGACGTGTGAATCGCTCCGTCCGCCCATAGACTTATCCTAAGCAACGACACAAACAGAGGCGTTCTATCCCACCCTGAAAATAATTCAATTCATATTATTTCTCTCCTTTTATATTCAATGCATGTTATTAATTCCCATTCATATTATTATTTTTAATATATTCATTTGATTATTTAATTTTTAGTTACCCGATATACAATGAATCAACATGCCACTACTGCTGTCCGTAAGATATCTCAATATGAGCTTCATATAATTTTGTGTTAATTTGACTAGGTCCCACACTTGATACTGTTCCCAATTGATTCGCAATTGCGTAGAGATTGGATCCTCCGGGACGCCGATCTGAGCATCAACGTGTCCCTGGGACCAGTCGAACACAAGGCCCTGAGCCAAATAATCGTTCTCTCGGAATTCTTTGAAAAATTCACAACCCGGATATGGCAGTGATATTATCGTAAAATCCGAATACCTCTTCTCTTTGTCGACCTTTTCCGAGGAAGTCACGCTGGATACCGAACAAAAAGCGGGCTCTGTTTTAAGGGCCTCTAAAAGCGGATATGCAAGGGGATCAATTGAACTGATTTATCAATTTTTCAACAGGGTTTCAAGCTTATATTTCTCTTAAGACTAAACTTTAAGGTGGATGCCCATTAGTTCTTACATTTAATTGATATCTTAAGGGGAGGCGAAACCTCTACACTTACATGTAATAGCTGTATCTCTCCCACTCCGTCTTGAAGCACCATTCAGTTCTATCTCTCTCTGACCCATACATGTTTCGCCTCCCCATAAGGGATATTTTAACTAGACAGATTCCTGCAGAACTCACTTCATTCCGAACTTGACCTTTTTCTTCTCGACCATGAAATCAATGATGTTACCGACGTTAAGAGTCTTCAAGAGTTTAATATCCTGATTTCTGACTTTGTCAAACAACTGCCAGTCGCTGAGACTCCCCGAATCGCCGCCCCTAGCTTCATCAACCTGTTGTCTCACAGTCGCTCCAGCATCGTAACCCGCGAATAAATAATCTAAACCCGATCTCCCATAAATCTCAGGTCCGCCAGAAAGTGTGGCGCTTCGACATATATGTCTACCCTTGTACAGTATAACAGGGAGTGGAAATCTCGACCGACATCTAGCGAATCTTGCACTTTTTATCAATTCCTTGAGCTTGTTCGGATCATACATGCTTTCGTAAATTGTTTCGGTAGTTCGTGGCGGTGGCGGTGGCGTGTCGCACATGTGAGGATTCTTGTGCTTCTCATACTCGAGAATAATTAGTTGGCTAGGATAGTGAGCACTTAGATCACCGCCATTATTGTTTATTACAGAATGCGTATAATCCAGATCCGCGAGTAACACGCATTGTTGCATAATAGCTTGACTCTGAAAAAAAAAAATAATTTGTCAAAATTTCTTGTCTCCGTCGATCCAATCTTTCGTAACACTGCATAATGCTTTGTACGAAGTAGCAAGAAGTATAGTCGAATGAAAAATACAATTACTGTGCTATCGGAATCCTTGGCTCGGTAGGTATTTTTTGAAAAGTAAACAAGCAAATTATGCAGATCCTGTATAGTGATGTCAGTCATGTTGAGTCAGATCCTCCCTGCTTCGAAAGAAGGCTTGATGAACCACCGCTAATTTTCCAAATACCCCAACAGAAGGGGATTAACGATTTGTTAATGTTTTATTTCGATACGTCACCAAAGACATAAATGTTCTTTGACCTCTCTGATTGTGTTTAACAGCACTTTCACTGGTTTCAAAGTATGCTGCATGATATCACTTTCGCATCGGACATTTTTTAATACTAGAAATCATTTTAATTGACTCGCAATACACTATTTTCATTATTTTTTAATCATATTTTTAGTTAATACGACACGATCGAGATTATACCGTTTTCACGTGTTATCGCTAGCATGTTCCACTTCATGTTGGATATCTCTTATAGTCCCATAATCCATTGACACCCTGGGTTAAAGGGAGAATGTATTAAATACAGAGATATGATGCAGGTGTCTAACATATTTAAACTGTAAACGAGCAACGGAAAACGATAGATACTGTGCGAGACGAGCTATAACATATAACGCGATAAAACGCAGTCATGTTCCAAGTAAAGATTGTACATTGACTGAAACGTTCTAAAATTATAACGACGTGTCTTCTACATGCGAAAACGGTGTTTTTCCACTTTATCTTGCTTTCGTAAGAGCAATATGTTTATAGAGTTATGTACTTCTGGGTGTTGAGCATTTGTCGCGTGAAACTCGCGTGGGAAACACTCTATTTCTCCCTTGGTACAGTAGAAAGTCACGCGCGCGCGCGTGTGACAGTGATGAACATAACCTCAACGCGGATGATTGCCGCATGTAGCGTGGTATTATGTATGTACGTAGGTAGATCCACGACCTGAAGTATTTAATGAATGAGAAAGTAATTTTCGCGAAGATTGACGATTTCTCAAAAGTCTTTGAAAGGTAATCGAGTGCCCAGATTTCACGAAATTAGAGCAACCGACTTCTGGGCCGTTCGCGCGAGGTCATCGAGACGGAAAGTAGGAATTGAGCGTGAAAGAGCGAACCTGCCCAAAGCACTCAGTCATTCCTCTTGTCCTTTATTTATTATTTTCACTCAAGGTACCCGGGACCTCGTTTTTCGCAATTTTTTTCTGGCCTCGTCTCCCGTCCACGCGGATAACAGTCTTTCTCTGTTCGTCTTCGTCCTATCAGCAAATTGGTAAATTGAGCGCTCGCACTGTCGCACTGTCTAAACCGGAAGTACAGCAGCTACCAGCGGCTATGACACACATTGTTGTTTTTATAGAGGCGGTTGTGTCTCGATAATGCTGTATCGATTATCTCCAATCGATATTGTATCGATTGTATACAAAAGAAACTTGTTAATAAAATTCGATCTAGAAAACTGACAATAATTTCAAGGTAAATGAATCTTTATTATATGCTATGGACCTTGGGTTATAAGATTACAAAAATGTATTATAATAAGATCCTGTACTTAAATATTATTAATCTTCGTGTGGTTTTGAAATTAAATCTTTTAATGATAATAGAGAGCACATATAGGTGGTTGGAATGATCAGTAGAGTTGTTTGTACAGTCATCTCTGTGTATAGAGGCTCCGTAAAGAATCGCGCCATACGTATTGCGCATGTCGAGGAAATATCTACTAGCGTCTGCAGCAGATGCATATTTTCCCGTCTAGTATTTGAGTCGAGTGACAGTCTTAATCCTTTGGCTTTATCTACTTTAGCATAGCAGATCTAAAAGAACTATAAATAGCGGAGTCAATGAGAAAGAGACAATACTTTGTCTTAATTTTTCCTTGAGGGACTGCAGCTGAACAGGACTTAGGGCCCCCATGGTCCCTGGAACTTACACTTTTTGCTGGAGTGACAATAATTATTTTATTGTACATCGTAATGTTAAATTATTACGTACAATCGCGCTTAAACGTTTAACTTTATACGACATTGAAGATTATATTTTAAACGTTTCCGAAAGAAAATTATAAAACCGAGCAGCGAAAAAAGTAGAAAAATGTTGGGTACAAAAAATGAGACAAGTATATTTTATGTCCATCTTTCGAGAAGTTCAAGCACTTTTTATATGACAAGGTTCATTGTAAAATACTTGCCAGAAGCAAGTTTACTTAAAACTTAAAACAAAAGTAGCAAAAAACTTATTCGAAGTACTCTGTAATGTAACTTTTTTTTTATCAACACAGTTACGGTTTAGGTTATTGAACAAAAGCTTATGCAGTAAGAATATTAACATTCATAGATTAGAAAAATTGTTGACGCCTCGGCCTATATCACCATATTTAAAAATATGATTCTTCTCGAGTAAAATTGATTGAATTATGCCGGTGGCGGTGCTATTTTTTTCTCCACACGTAGCGTTTAATTGTTCTATTATGGTTTTCCTATTATTTCTTCCAGTTTGAAACGATGGAAAGTCAAGAAGGGATCACAGGTTTGTTATCCTACTTGGATGGTAACCAATGTCTCGAAGATTCAATTTCTCGAATGGCTTTTGACCGATAGGAAGGACTGATGCAATTCGTCAAAATGCAATTCGAGAGATTGAATCTTCGAGACATTGGTTACCACCCTCCTACTGCGGTAGAGCTCATTTTTATTGACAGCACGTACGCTCCTACTCTTGTAACCGTGGGTATAGTAGAGTAATTCCTATAACATAGAAATATTTATTTCTCCCTTCAAGTGAAGTCCTTAAGGCTCGACGTATGATCATCAGCCGTTCGAGTTGTACTATCGATGGATGAGGATGTTCCGAACAAAAACTTTGCGTGTAACTACGCTATAAAGAAATCAATTTTTCGACATGAACTGCCACTATAGCAAGAAAAGATAACTTCACCAGCTTTTTTCTTTAACTTTAACACGATACTCTGATGTGAAATAAACATTAATTGCAATAAACCAATTCGATAAGACCAGGATGTACCGCATTGACACACAATTGTAGAAACGTGGTAAAACTGTTCGAAATATCTCAGAAAAAGACACATAGAATTGTTGGGAGGGTGGTGAGGGTGCCTATAAATAAATTTTATGCTTATCAACGCTTCCATTGTTTCTCCCTCTAATTCGCGTAGGATATTGAATATCCCGTTATTTCTCCGGTTATTCGTCTTTATCCGTCAATGACAAGGCGTTACTAGCATCGAGAATGAGGGTTCCAGTCCATTAGTGCCTTCGTTAAGTATTTCGTTCAAGGAAAACTACAAAAAAAGCAGAAAGTCATATAACAAAGGCGAAGTGAAGTGCCATCGTAGTAGCAGGATACTGGCAAATACTTCTCGCAATTTTCTTTCTTCAGCATTGAGGCTGCCTCTAGTAAGCTGTCATTAGCCGGCTTTGGGTGAGCTCATGATGTACGCAACATATGTACCGTACATTATGTAACGCGGTGGTAGTATAATACACAAGAAAGCAACTGTTTTGGGTGTAGCAAGTCACGTAGTACTATATGCTCGTGGTCGCCATTAACCACGCTGCGCGTATAGTTATGCACTACGGAACGTATAAGCAAGGGACACCGAAGTGTGGGTTTAGGTATACACAGAGGAAAAGCTCCGTACGCTTGGCTGATAGCAAGCTGATTACAAAAACAACTCGGAGCGTTCTTGTCAGTCCGAAAACGTTGAGGATTTAACGGGTGGGATTTGCTGTTGTAAACTCACCAGACTTCTCACTCTACCGCTCTTTCGTTTTCTCTTAACCTCTCTTCATATATTCGCCAGATATTCCTGCAAAATCCAGGTTACGATTATAATTTTGCAACCATGCACTTCGCTCTATTACCAACTTACAATATGTAAACTATACACGGACACAGTGTATGTGTGTGAGTCAAGAATTCCTGTTAAATGGATTCATTATCGATCGATTGAACATTGTCTTTGTAATAAAAGGGCGCTTCAACAATCATCATTGGTAATTAAGGTTGTCCGAGCGTGAGACGATGATTTTTAGAATTTTTTGTTTTCGATAAACTACAATTTCAATAGCATCGTATTAAAAAAATCTCCAGCTGGTTTACCGATATTTTAATGATTCATTATTACTTGTAAAAAAGATCCCGACTGCATTTCAATTGCAGATTTTTTATGTTAACCATCTTTGGGGCGTTTTCTTGTTTCTACGTAAGACAAATCTTCTTCACATACTTTCTGTTTGCCGAATCATAATTCCGTGAAACGCAGTAGTGTACTCGACGGTTGATAACTTTAATGAGCGTCCTAATTACACCCCAGAATTTGTAATATGTGGGACTACAGATGCAAAAAATTAAAGCACAGTCAAGTACGTGACTTTTACTCGAGAAGCCGGATAAGTATCGCCACGTCTCTGAACTAATTACCCGTTACTGGCGTGTAAGCAGTCGATTTACGTGATAAGACAGAGCTCTACATATACACGATACTATCCAAATAATACGAATATGATTATTGCCGTGGTGCGTGATAGCGTCTCAATGCTAAGTTTAAAAAAATGCACGTTATTGAGGTATAATCTTTTTGAAAAAAAAACCTTTATCGGACATAAAAATGCCAATGCATATGGGCTCGATACATATGACCGCTGTAATGAATAAATAATTCCAGCGTTATACATCTACACACGGAAAAAAAATTAGTTACGATAACCATTTCGAGCATATGTTGTATCGCAAGTTAGTTACAGAATCCAAATGGAAAGGAAATGATTCCTGCAACCAATCACAGTGCTGTCGCCACCACGAGTTGTGTTAGATGGTACAAATAACGTCGGCAGTAGTTGCGACAAGCATTTGGATAGTACCGGCAATCTACGAACTGGATCCCATTACTAATCGCTTTCTATCTATAACTAATCAGTTGGTATGTGCTACGAGTAAAACTTTTCACAAAGACAAACGACGCCATTGTTCGAAGTGACAGGTGAATGTGGATGGACGAGGGCTTGCAAAAAATAGAAGCGAAATGCATTGAATATATGATAAATGTACAGTGAAATATTATGAATACATGACGTTCGTTTACGAAGCAAAGTACGTGCCGGTCCTCGACACTGTAAATAAATAGAAATATCAGTATTAACCTGGTATTTTTTCGTATTACACTGAACTGATGGATATCTCGATTAGTTACTGTTACTACCGATATTTTACCAACGGCATTGTAGTTTTTTAAGTCCACTGAGTAGTTGGCGCTATGCTAACTATTCCGGTTGGTTGTCGGAACCAATGTGTTAGATTCCTCAACTACTTTTCCGCGAAGAAACACCTTTTGCAAGTTAATTTATTAACTGCGACAATTCTGTAAATGAGATTGAGCATTGCCGCCCTCTGGTTATATACAGAGTGTATATATATATTACTCTCTCTTTCTCTTTCAGAGAACAGAGCAGAGTAAAGATAGTGTAACCGCACGGCAATTAACCGACAACATTCGTGCGTTACGTTTTCGTACGGGGGTGAGCTTTCACGTTTTCGCACCCGACGTTAACGTTATTTCGTGGAGACCTCTGCTTTTGCACAGTACCGGGGTCCTCTTACGTTCTCCCGAAACATCAGCTCAGTTTGTGTACATACAGTTATACCTACATTACACTTATGTACCGCAGAGATCCTCTGGCATATGTACTATAGCGTATGGATAGACGAAAACACAGCCTATCAACGGCTAAAGTTTCGGTGTTCCTCCTGCTCGATGTACCTACAGTACAATCTCCTTGTGGAGATACCAAGTTCGTCAAAGATTCGAGATAGGACACGAGACGGAAGTTCGCGATTGTCGGTACAACCCGTGTTTCGCAATTCCATCCTGTACGTGGTAATGGAGAGGATGAAATCCACGTATGAAATTACAAATGTAGATTCTAAAACATTTCGTTGCAAAAATATATTCAATACAATAGTTATTTTTTCAAAGAATATAAATAAAATATGTTTCCGAGTATAAGATATATAAATAATTGTAATATAGATAATAGAACCAAAAAGATTTGTCGTCTAAATGGATGTTCGTCCCCATTTGCCCCTTCAGGATCTTAACTGCCTTTCAATATTTCTCGGTATTCTTCTATGCAGCATATCCCTAATCGCAACTTCTGCCACTACTTTCGAGTTACCTTTTGTTGATAAACTTATAAAGCACGCTCTTACTGTTTAACAGATTTAATACATCGAATATTATGATTCATTAACCATTCTGAATCAGATAGAAGGCGTCGAAGAGAGCAAAAGAGCCGTGAGCGCTGCAACTTGTTAACGTGAGTAACAATCGATATTGCTTTTAGTGCTACGCTGGTGTTTCTCGAGTAGACGAACTTTGTTTTTGTTTCTTGTTCTGAAAATAAATTAGCGAGAAGCGCTCATTCTCTCGTTCGAATAGATGGTACAAACCTCGTGGTTTCTTTTCTTAAATGTATACTACATATACCGTATACTCTACGCTTTTGAGCTCTCTCTTTCGCTATAAATTCTTTCTCTTGTCCTTCTCGCAAACTATGCAGTCATCTCTACGGTAAAACTGACCCGTCTACTGTAGTTTTTGCTACAGAATTAGTAGTAGCTACACTGCAGTAAGTCGGTCAACCTCGCCGCGCCCTCCAGTAAATATACATTACATAGTGGCTCCCTTTCTCCCTATCACGGGTCCCCTCGACAAAGCACGGCAGTAAACAGTATTTAAAAGTTGGACGAAATTACCGCGGTAGAAAGTAGGCACATAATGTGGGTTTCGTGTTCCGTGCGCTTCTTATTCGTAATTAATTTGCTAGGTAGAGTAAAACGCGGGTACCGTGGGTCGGAGGTATATACACGTTACATACGTGGTATATAGGTTTCGGCGCCCTTCTGTTTCTCCGACGCTCCGTCGGTCGTGCGGCGCCCGCTCGAGCTGGGACAACCTGACCCCGGTTCAGCACGGCCAATAGCTCCGGCGCGATCCTGTGGGGACCCCCTTGGGGCCAACGTGCGCTATAACGTAATAGCGAGTAAGCAAACTTGCGACGACACTCTATACCCCAACCACTCGCCTCCTCTCACCCGCACTTACACCGTCTGTCGTTTGTACTGCTCCTCAACGTAATACTCTAGCTACCAAGGCACAAGCGGACTATACGAACTGTAATTGTTCCGCTGCGTTAATTTCAAGGCCGGCTGTTGGATGACCATTACGTTGTTTCAACAGACCTCTGTGAAGTGACCTCACTAGCAGCAGCGGCGGCAATTTCCAGAAACATTCCCGGCATCGGCAACTCGATGCACGTTCCAATCGAACTTTGCTTTAATTGGAGCTGTAGGCACACTATTTTACTTTCTCATCATATACCAACTATGTAAGGAGAGAGTATTACAATCTGAAAAAAAATTCGACCTCGAGGTTATAATGTATTATAAATACATGTTTTGAGTGTCTGAAGTACGAAAAAATTTATTTTTCATTGAGATGTATTATTCGTTGTCAATTGTATTGTAATCACGTTATATTATTCCTTATCATTGGTGACACTAGCAGTAAAGTAAACAGTTCGAGTTCGAGGTATGCTGCATTTTTACTACAGTCAAAGAGAGAGGAAAAGATGCGTCCTCTCACTTGTTTTTTTGTTGCACTCTGTGTCACTTACGGGCGCAAAAGTGCTATGCGTCAGAAATAAAATCCAGGGTACATGCAAGTCGATTCCATAGACTTTGATTACGTTAATCAGGGAGATTACGTCTTGCCGTCTTGTTTTATCAAGGTGACACGCGCCGCAACAAAGGTTCAGTCTATATCTATAGCATGGTGTAAGGAGAGGAGGTCTCCTCTCCTTACACCATGTCCTATAGTAAGTCTGTGGTTTATTTATTTGGATGTAGTGTCACCGTCGAAAAGCAAAAACAGGACGCTTCGGTTACCTAGTGGCAGAAAATGAATAAATTCAAAATTATTTTTTAGATGCATCTCCTCAATTTGAGGACTTAGGTAAATCACTTGTAATTTCATGCCAGTAACAAATAAGATAAGAACTTGATAAGATGCCAACACGACATGAAATTTTTTAAATATCAAATTGTATAAACTTTCAGCAAATACTTTCTACGCAATATCAGCTCATTATCAATTGCTCACTTTATTCTGTTTGATTATTTAAGAATTCGTAACTCTTGGATACTGTTGATCTCAGTGGATTCCAGTTTGATGTTTTGCATTAATTTGTTTTGATTCTGTCGCACGTCATATTGTTCTCTCGTCACTCGGCAGTATTTCTACGTTAAGGTAGAGCCCCCGTGGAAGTTATATTCGCGGAGCGATTGTGGTGTACGTCGAGAGGGCCATGAGAGTTTCGTGAATAAAAGGTACACGTTGCATTAAATTCTATCGGTACTGCCTCGTAAATTCTTTGGGGTATGCACTATACCTGTATGTCACGCGTGGTGACGTACAAATATCAAGCAAGCATCGAAAGTCGTGTAAGTTCATGCGACTTTACGGTTGACTCAAGAGTATCAACAAGAGTATCGCGAGAGTGGCCCCAATCCTTTTGCCTGCAGCGCCCTCTCGAGATAACTTTCGCAATATACCGTGCGCCACCTTAGGGGGTTTCCATAGGCAATTATTGGTTGATACGATCGATCGATGTTTCTGCAACTTTTTTCACAGTCTCAGCAATATTTATGATGGAGGCTTATACTATCCTAGTCCGGAAATAGGCATCGCGATAAGCTTATTCGGCTTCAATCACTTACGACTGACTTAAGGACAAAATTATTTACGATTGATCATATAACTCCTCGGGATTAAAGAGCTCAAAAGAAAATCCTTTTTTTTTAACAGCTTCACGGTGCGATAGCGATGACCTTTACATTACTTTGATAAAATTCCAGTAACGTATCCAACAGGCTCAAAGTATCGCGGGAGGCCGTTCAGGCTGTCTATTTGATTATGTAACTAATTATCAATCCACTTTATACGTAAATACGCGTTATGTCGCGCAGGAGATGGGTCGTACCGATTTGTGACTGACCACCCAAACTTTTTGTGTTCTCTCTCTACCCCTTACGCTCATATGCCCATCGAATTACCCGAATACTGTTGTCGCCGGCAGATTAAACGGATTAAATCTGGTTACGGTTCGCCATTGCATTGCGCTTGCACGAACTCGTAACGTGATTTTCGATCGATATACCATTTTTACGAGGCTGCGCGGTGTTGACAAAAGATGGAGGATGGTAATACATACATGCATCGGTAGATGCATTGCACTCAAGTAACAGTCGCTGCACTCTTTGTCGGGATGACTGTGGACGAGTGTTTTGTAAAATGATTGTGTTTCGTTCCAATCAAGGGATGTCAACGAATTTTCAATCGCTTCCAGCATATAAAAAATAACCACGCAAATTAT
Organism: Cylloceria caligata; assembly: GCA_963942595.1. Classification (NCBI taxonomy): domain Eukaryota; kingdom Metazoa; phylum Arthropoda; class Insecta; order Hymenoptera; family Ichneumonidae; genus Cylloceria; species Cylloceria caligata. The sequence continues at coordinate 5,726,501 of OZ012707.1, read as the reverse complement.
AAAGATCGTCACACCAAAATATATTCATTATGGTAACTTCGTAATAAATTTGAAATGTTGATGGTCCTGTCTAAGATAGTGCTGATTAGTAAAGATTGTTATTTAATTTGCAGGCGTTCGATCCAGTGACCCGATTCGCTAATTATGTGAATATTTCATGGTGCGGACAAAAATTGTTCCTTTCAATGCCAACACTACAGATCATAATGATATAGCTAAATATTCATAAAATGCGAATTCCAAAATTAATCTTTGTTGCATAATACTTGAAAATATGTTCGAGTTTCCTCGGGGCGGTGTCACGTAGCTACTTGAATTTAATGGAAAGTGATAATTAAAATGATATAATTATTCGCCTCCCGTAACGTAATAATAAGTATATAATTAATTGTTCGCTGTTTGAGCGAATAACCGAGAGTCAGTATCAAAAGAAGAAAAAATTAACTTGTCGATATGATTTCTCGTTCGCTTTGCTTCGTTTCACTGCAAGGCTGACACGTTGACTCGAGCGGAGACGAGGATCGAGCCTGCGGTTGTTATGTGCATGATGTGATTTTCGATATTTAAAATAATAATAATTATTAATAAACGATCAGTTAATGAAGCTTGTGGTATTGCACGACGAGAAACGATTTATGTTACTTTAGCTGCAGTTAACGTGCCGTTGAAGACGCGTTGCAAGGGTCGACCAGGGTTTGGCAAGGGTTGGTTCCTGGGGACATATCACGACGATCAAAGGGTGAAGAAACAAAAGAGGCCTGCGGGGATTCGTGGAGAGGCTCCGCCCCCCAAACCCCCCGGAAATGTCCCTGCGGTACATTTCCGAAGGCGCTCACTAGTTTACATGTTGCGCTTCGCGCTCCGATGTGATGTTAACGCGTAACGACCACATTCAATTAATACATTCGACATGTATTTAAACCGTATTCTCACCATTGCGTCAATATATAAATAATTACCGTCGTCCTTAAAATGCATCACGATCTAAGATTCAGACTAGATTGATAGGCACTCTATCAGAGTTTTTCAAATAAAGAAACGAATGTGAGTGCTTAAAAGAGAACGGGAGCTCCTACCACCTCCAACTATTACTAAACTTCGGTGAAATCTTTGCATAATTGATTTCAACGAACTGGGGACGGCATATAATAATAAAAAATATTATAGCTTTCTATCTGGTCGAAGTTATGGACGTAGTGTAATATAGGAGATGCGTTTCCAACACCGCTTTGCATTGAGATATAATATCAACATTTTTATTTCCGTCGAAGGAATCAGTTATCAAGGAACACGGTAGCGTCTCAGTATTGAGCATTAAAAAAAAGCATGATTTTTATTGGAATGAAACATATCGCAATTATCCCCGACAGTATCGAAATCATAAACACTCATAAGATTTTATTATATTATGGTTAGGCGAATGGAAAAACTCAAGGCAAAATTATAGCAGCTTTACAATTGTATAAACTTTAACATTACTGAAAAGAAGCTAAAGATAACAAATTATTAATCCTGTTGAGAAGGTACAGCCGACAAGATGCATTCATGAAAGCAAAAATACGAAAAGAAAATTAAAAAATAGGTAATAAAATAAAATTTAAAAATAAGGAAAAAAAAATTCTGATGAACTGAACGCCTAAAAAAGGTAGAAAGTGTTGAAACCCGCATGAAGACGAGTTAAGTGTCGGAGCCATAAAAGACTGAACATTTCTTCCGGACTTTCGCACTCTCTCGTATTTCCTCAAGTTTTTTTTTTGTTCTCACGCGACAAGAGCTCGTTCAGCGATATGTAACTGCTGACTCCCATGTTCCTCTCACTTTGCTCATTCTGTTTTCATCAATTTCTTCTTTTTTTTTACCTTACTATATGCAAAACTTCAGAAAAATTAGTCTCATAATTTTGACTACGGTTAAGGATGTATGTCACGAAGGTCTTGTTCAATTTTTTTCAAGTGAAATCGATAAATCTTATGAATAAATGAACATAGAGCTTCATTTAGGTAAAAAAAAAAAACAAATGTGCCTACATGGTTTTTAAAATATACTAAAGCTGAGTGACATAATTTTGGTTATGTTACGTCTCGAGCAACGCGTAAAAGCGCGCAGATAGCTAAACGTGTAAGGAACCTCTTCCAGGGAAACTCAGAGTTTATATTTATTTTATATTGGAGGACACCGAATTTTCGTCTTGTACGGCATGGTCTCTCCAAGCTGGCGATGATGCAGGAATGCAATGTTGACAAGATCATGATTTGATAGTAATAATATTGATTTTTCTTGGCAGATTCGTGTGTACGGTTCAACTCACACATACACTTAATAATAATAATAGATTAAGGATACGTGATTTACTGTGAGTTCTCATAACCAATGTATTAAAAGGTTAGTGTTCACCATTTAAACTATGCAGGGGGGGGGGATGGTTAACGTGTACCGTACAACACTTGCTGGGTTTCTAATAGTTCAGGATATTATGTCCCGGATCGTAGAAATATTATTAGAGATTCTTAATAACATTCTATGGGTCGCCTCAACGCTGGGCTCTTTTTTGTCGCGTATTTGCTGTTGGTATTTAAAAGGGATTACCGCGTTCTACGTCTGGCTGTGGATTCGTAATCTTCGAAGAAGAGAAAAAGAAGGTAGTTTCCCTTAAATCAGTCTTAATTACCGCGTAAAATCCACATACATGTGCATAAGTCCAGCGTTTCTCTTCGCTTACACTGCCTAGCAGTGATGGAACCTTTCACAAGAGAAGCGAGGCTGTTTATTAAATTTTCCCGCGCTGTTTCCTGTCTAAGATTCGCCGGGTACGAGGGTCCCGAGCGTGTATTCTCCAACAGAAAACAGAAGACGCTTACTACACGCGTTAGTTCAGGTGCCGAGAGCAACGATGATCCGTGTACAGTACACGTGCCAGGCACGGCTCTTGGAAAATCCGGAGAACCGTCACTAGAACGTAAGAGTTACATGGCGACAAGTAAAAACTACCATTCATAGAATATAAAATAATATATTTGCAAAGTTCTTTATAAGAAAAAAGCTTTTTCTGTCGCATCAGAGTATAAGAATATTAATCACACTAATGGTGGTTCCGTGTCGACTTATTTATATATTTTTGTTATATCAAATTTTAATTGTTGAATTGCATCGAAATCTGTTTATTGCTGGAATATTTACGCAGAATATTTTTTCATGGGATATTTTGATGAATAGCCAAGTTATCTACTTCCTTAAGTACTTGTGAAATACACCAATATTAATTAAATTTTTGTTTATTTATTACTTCACTTGTTAAAGAACTTTGAAATCCAATTGCTTTTTTTTCAATAATGCAATCAAATTTAATTAATTTATGTAACATTAATTAGCTATAAATATAAAAATATTAATGCCGTTACATCTAGAATAAAAGCAGTGTCTCGAAGGAATTTTTGTTTCACGTAAAAGGCTGTATAGTGCAGTACTCCGAGTAAGTCAAGACGCGACGAGCACTTCGCAGAAGCGAGCGTGGGTAGTGCAGAGCCCGTGGGATCTACGAAAAAAGAATTGCTGCTGGATGAGAAAGGACTGAGGAAAAGCGGGAAGAAAAGGATATCCAGGTAAGTAGGGGAGAGCCATAAAGGGAGAAATTTCTTTTTCTTATCCTTTTGACCGTACCAAGTCCCACACGCGCGTCGCTGTTCTTTCTTACCTTCTTGTCTGCACTGTACCCGCTTTTACTACTGCAAGTGCGCTCTGACCTGCGACTGTACTTCTGGCTTCTGTGCGGATCTCTATTGCGCAGGGGTTATACGTGACGTACATCTCTTTCCTCCCAACGAACCAGAACCTCCGTCCATAGGTAAACTCAGCCTGAAAAGCCCCACGAAGTACGTGCGAGTCACCGAAAGCAAAAGAATAGAAGGGCAAGCGATAGAGTGCAACGCCCATGAAAAAGCAAACTTTTGAGCGTGCGGGTGTTCTTGTAAGATCGTCGGCACCCATTGTGGCTGCCTGGACGTTCGCGTAAATGTACACATGTGTATTAAAGTTACACAAGTCTTTTGGCTATAACGTAAATCTTACACCTTCGGTGTAACAATACAGTAGATTTTCTCATAATACTTTTTCAAGCCAGTAATACAATAAATCGTTTTCTTCTTTCAGAAACCAAATAAACCTATTAATTCCTTCAGTGTATATCGACTAAAGAAATAACATTGATAAATAATATTAATTTCAACAAAATTTATTCAATAAATTCAATAAATTTGATGATATTCTTGTTGTGCAAATGAATTTCTTTAAAACGTCTTCTAAATTATGTAGAATTATGTTTTTTTATCTGCCTTACGATTCTTTCGAATCAGGCTTTATTAACGAGAGGCTTTATGTATACGATAAGAGAGTAAGATACGATAAGAGACGTCCCATTGTGGTTCAAAGGTCAAACATCTATCCGCGCGTCGGTGTATAGGGGTACAAAACTTTTCGACTGTTCACTGGAATTGACTCTATGTGGACTTTGAGATCGAGTAGGTGCATTTTTGTATTCTCAGTCTTTGTGCAGGAGGAAGAGAACGGTGTTAGGGTTGTTTGCAAAAGGCAAACTCACGGGATGAGATGACCCGTCTGCTTCTCGGTCTGCTCCATGAACCTTTGACCGCACTTGGGAATTATACACTCCGCTAGAGTAAATTAACTTTTGTCTAAATATCCACTCTAATATATCTATATATATATATATATATATAGATAAGGAAATATATTTCCTTTAGTATCGAATATTTTGCTTTCGCATACTTTAAAAGTCTTTTCGACAAGTACATGCCACTGATGTACAGTAAACTTGGTGTGTGTAACATATATATGGGGCATTCCATGATATCTCGATGAAAATCTGGCGATGATGTAGATCATCAGATCTTCTCTGTAATGTTTGGGTGTCTGTCAAAATCCCGAATGTTTACATTATCGGCGCACCGCCAGATGTATACACTCACACCGTCAAGAATATACAGATTCGAAACCGTTCAAGATTTTAACAGTCACCCTAAGTTTTATATAAATGTATTTGTCAAAACACATATACGGCAGCTTCTTAAAATTACACGTTCTTACAGATTTCCATTCAGTCAGATGGCATCGTAGTACTAACTCGCGTTTGGGATATGGACACCTAAATATCACCCAACGAAATAACTTTTTTATTCTTAATATGTTGTGGACACTGATGTAATATCTCTCATACGAAAAGTACAAAAATAAAATTCAGAAATTAAGTACATAAAGAAAAAGTACAGTAGAGACCCTATACCGTAGGGTAACGATAGCCTCGTTTCCGACGCACATGTACCATAGTGTACGTTGCCTCGTCCGTAGTGTACAGCATCATATTAGACGAAGTATGTACCACTACGCGATACAGTGCAGGATAAGTTCTTTAGGCACAAAGTCCCGAAATTACTGCACGTTAAACTCGGTAGAAATGGGTTGGTTTGACGGGTTGCCCTCCCTTATTCTGACCTTTCTGTGTATACGGAAGAGTGCTCTCTTTCTCTCTCGCTCTCTCTCTCTCGCCTCGCTCACACGTCGAACATCTGCACGTTTTACTCGGACGAGACTGAAGACTCAAGAACTTTTGCCAACCCTCGTTTCATCAGACGGGCTTTCTGCTCGAGAAAACTCTCTACGTTCTCGTAGATTCACCTCTGTTAAAAATCCTTGCGTGAATTTTCTCATTAACGAGTTGTATCTCTCAGGTATCCAAAAGTTTCGATGATAAAATTTTGTTATTTCAAACATCTTTTTCTGTTGAGTTATATCGAATTGGTTTTTTCTTCGTCGATATAAACCTTTCGATATAAATTCTCAAATATAATGATACGAGTTAAAAAATGTAAATTATTCTTGTGTTTTCTCTGTTGAGATTATTATGATGAATTTCTATTATTCTTTCCCAGGGGATGTTTAACGAGGGTATGCGAGAGATATTGGACCTAGCAAAGGGACTCCACGCTTATCTCTGAGTGATATGCAAATTTCACTGTGTATATATCATGCATAGGATTCTATGCGCAGTGTGTGAGAGCTGATTAGCTTAGTTGTCTTACACGGTCACTAGTATGGAGAAGTGAAAGAGTAGAACGAGGAGACGAGTTTGTCGAGTGGCAGTAGAGCAGGGAGAGACAAAGGTAAAATTAGCCCAACGAGTGACATATCAGAGTTAAATTAAAGTGAGTTGATTCAAGACAAACCTAATTTATTTTAAGTAAACAGAATATTTCCATAAATTCACCAGTTACAGGCAATTGTCAAAATTTAATTAATATTGAAGTGATTCAAATTAATAACTTTAAATTACACTATCCATTTATTTAATTGAAATAAGTCTTTTTTTTGAAGTTACGAACTATTTTAATTTATCATTGATAGTACTACTATTATTATATTTGTTCTACCATACAATGCTCTTGCCACTTGTTTAGCCCGACTCTCCCCTCTCTCCACCCCCTGATTTCGTCCGTGGTCGATTTAATTCTACTGTGTGGTATTCGCACGTGGGTAAATGAAAACTGTAGAGAATTTGTGCCATATACTGTTGACTCTTTCAAGAGAGACTGGCGCTCCTACAGGGAATCACGTAATCAGAAAAAATGACGTTCCGTTCAATAATTTGATGGTCCAGCACATGATCATCCCGTGCTGGAGGTTACCCATCCAAGTAATGGCAGTACGAAATGCTGCTTATCTTAAGGGTTGCCAAAGCCGCACACCAACGACAAACCTATCACTGGCGATTTATCATAAATAATATTTTTTTACTATAAATTTATTGTCGGTGAAAGTAAAAATCGGAAAATATAACAGTATAATGGCGCTAAAACAATTTTATTTACATGCGCGTAGATCGGATAAATAGTTTCGCAGTGAGATATGCACACAGGGAACGTGCTTTGCGTTCGGTTGACTTGGGAGTTTGAATAAAAAAGCCTCTCGTTTGGGATGTCAGAATGTATGTGTAGCCGTGCGGAATAAGGAAGGAAAGCACGAAAAGCTAACACAGCGGGGAGGAGACAGAGCCGCAACGAAGATAGAGTTACATAAACCTAGCGAGCGATGGTAGTTACAGTGGGTAGTGAGCAGGTTTCGGTAGAATCGGCTGAAAGCTCACAGATTCGTCGTCCTTCGGTCGTTGTAGTCGGCATTGGCCAACATCGCCGCATATATAGTAGAAGGGAGGGGGGGACGCGACGTCTAGTACTGCAATACGAACCCGGGGGGAGGGTCCCCTCATAGTAGCGGCAATTCGTTGACGAGCATTCTATGCAAATAGGAGTACAGTGTGCCACCATCGTGGCGGTATGGCTGACTCGTTAAATTTGGTGGTTCCTCAACCGGCGCAGCTAAATAGAGAACAGAAAGCAGTAGCGAGAAGAGAAACCGAGATAACCCGAGTCATAGCTATACCTAAACGTTAACAGGGTATAGTGGCTCTAGATTAGATGGAAGCTTTGCGCGAAGGAGGAAGAGAATTGTAAGAGGAGACGAGAGATGGCGATGACGTTCTCTGCTGTGATTGTGCAAGTGCGAGGAGGTTTCACCCCACGCCACGTTCCTCGAATGCTTTTCGCCTTGGCTTCGAGTTTTGTCCTCCGCTCTTTCAAGTTGTTGTCGTCGCAGTGTTCCTGCATTTGCTTTTTGTAGCTTTTATTGCCCGATACTCTCGCTCGGACTCTCACACTTGCCCTTACACTTATTATCAAGTTCTTATTATCTAGAAGCGATCCTCGCTATAACTACCTGACGGTATCATATTGAAATTACGGAAGGCAAGATTCTATCAAGTACTGTTAAATTCCTGGTGTGACGAACAAATTTTTTTCACATTTACTTTCTCCAAATCAATAAGTCTGCACTGTTATTGAACATGTACAAGTAATTATTGTTATGAAAATCGAAAAGAACTGATTAAGAATGAAAATTTAAAAAACATTCGAATCGTATGCACGATGATGCAAAGAATAATTAAAGATATGAATCTTCATCTAGAACATGTATACTCCTTGTCGAGTTTTCCACATACGCGTTGCGAAGACTTGTATGATACATTTTATTCAATGTAATTTAATCAGCACAATAGCTTTTCAGGGGCGGAAGAGCGTGGGGGGAGCGCGAATAAATCAACGTGACATTTCAACCCTCCTTGTAAAAAAAGTACAGCGAAAGTGCGGTGTAAAAAAGAACAAAAAAGTTTGGTAGCACTCTCTCCAGCAGCGCACTCCCAAATTAAAGCCCGGGGGCGTTAATTATGCGCGAACAATCGCGGATGTGGACGAAACCGGGGTTGAAGGTAGCGCGCCCCCTTTCCGGCATGTCCGTGGGCCGCAAGCTAATTCGATTTTCCGACAGGGATAAATATCATCTCGGAATATAATGCTCGAGGGTATGCAGTCTCGCGATGAGCTACAAGTTACCATCTATGACTTATTTTTCTTTTCGTTACTTAATAACTCGAAATTTCCAAGTGATAACATGACACGTGATACAGTGTGTCATTAGAAAATCAAAAACTCTGATACTCTGATACTCGATATATTTTTATCCATCAGACAGTATGTTGTACCAGACATCGTCAATACAGTTATTTTTAGACGTCCAATGAGAAACTGTAAGGTAAATTTAATTATATGGTATATTTTTCTGAGGGAACGTCCATAGTTCATAATACTACATAAATGTATGTACTTCTATAGTAAAGAATACTCAGTATAATTATCGAATACTCGACAATTTTATTTACCATTATTTTTCGTATATTCATGAGAACTAAAAAATCTAAACGTTCAGTGAGGAAAATATACAGTATAGTAAATATTAACTATACTCATCCGCTTATTATATAATTTGTTCCGAATGTATTAATAATCATGACTTCTGTATTTTATTACATGGCAATAAGAATATTTTTATTCTCGTAATATTTGTGTAACACCGTTATCTAGATAAAAAAGTGTTGATCAGAGTTTTAAAAGGAATGAAATGAAGTAATAATGCTTTCTCCTTCAATTAAGGGTGTCGACTCTTGGCTATTATATATATTCTGTACCCTCTGTTCCTCGAGTCTTTTCTTTTTTGTTTCTTCGTGGCAAAATAAAAGTTTCGCTGTTAATGTGCAAATCGAGGAAGCTAATCGTTCTCGTTGACGTCTCGTTGAGAAAACTTTCCACTTCTTTAGTTCGTATTATTTTTCTTTTTTTAAATATTAAACTGGTACAAATATCTTTGTGCCTTTAATTCTCGGAGCTATCTCGGGGAAAAGATTTTTTGCCCGCGGCTGACTTGCGGTCAAAAGATACTTCAATACGAGCTTTTGACCGCAAAGATATTACAGTATCTTTTGACCACATTGACGCATCCTCGAAACGGTCTTTCATCATCAGAATGAAAACTCAATTGAAGTATCATACTGAGCGCGAGCCTCCTTATCGCTTTTCAACCACGCTCGGGTTATGGTTGGAACGACTAAGAATAATAGCTAGTACGCCAAAGTCAATGTGGATAATGTACCATGCCGCACTTTTATTATATTACTGCTGTAACACACAGAATAGGTCGCTTTTCTCAAGCAATCTCTTCGAACGTTCTGCCACGGACATCTTCAATTTTTTTCCCTTCGTTTTTTATACTTCAGAGACTCTGTACAATATTCTCCTTCTCTCCCTTCAACAAACTTCACGAAAACGTTGCTCCCGCTGCACTACGTGCAACACGTAATAATATTTTTTACCTTTCGGTACTGGGTGCCGTAAATGATAAATTATGTTATGATCGTGTATGAATCGCTTTACATTTGTATGTTGATTGGAGACTGTCTATATCTTAGATTCCTTCATTGAGGTATTCGGCATTTATGCAACCCGTGAAGTTCATCCAGGTAACGAGGCAGTGTCATATCAATTTTGTGAAAATAAAATTTTTTTTGTAGACTAAATAAGAACAAAAGATTAGCATCGTTAAAAAAAATTGAATATAAATTTTATACTTTAATTACAAATTTAATTGGGTTAATGACATTTTTATTTAAAAAAAGTATTTTAATGAACCAAATAATCGTGATTTTTTTCTTAATGCAAGTAATATTATATTCCGAATTCACCACAGGCTGTTTTATTCGATGTTAATTAAAGTATATTTTTGCAAAGTTTGGAGATCCTTGAATTACTCGGATGAGTGCTATACGTATTTACTTGGTAGCGTGTGAACAGAATGTTACCAAAGTTCAAGAAGGTGATTTGGCACGAGCCACTCAGAGTTGCCCGTAGAAACAGCAGTCACGACCCTCATGGCCCTTGTAATTCTCTATTCTCGCCTTTTTTCGCCCTGACTATCTTCTATACGTAACGGTTTTTGTGCCCTTTCGTCTACCCTACGCGTCTAACGAGCTTGCCTCACGCGGAATTCGCACCGAGGTATCCACCGCTCAGCTAGCGGGACAGGGTAGATGTAGAGGGATGGATGGAATAGGAGAAACAGGGTTTACGGAACACTACTACCCTACGGGGAAATCAAGACGATGCTGTCCTCATGCCGTGGGTTTGGAGCGAGAGAACGATCGTCCTTATCCACGCTTTCTTGAAGTCGCCTTTGTTTACCTACTTCCTATCTACTATAGTATACTATATGTACTAACGTTATATACTCGTGGGCTTTGAGACTCATCAACAAATATGCCCACGTATTGTACTTGAAATGAAATGCATTTCCATAATTATGTCCATAGGTACAATGTGGTCTAGATGTAGGTAAAGATCAACACATATACGGAGAACAATTGTGAGTTTCGAGAACTGGCTTAAGTCCGAGAAAACTAACAACAGTTGGGTAAACCAACTTATTTGTTAGGCCAACCAATCGATTCATTGGTTCAGCGTTAGTTTTCAGAATTAACTTTGGCGCTAGAAAACTAACAGTGGTTGGTTGAACCAACTTATTTGTTAGGCCAATCAACCGATTCGTTGGCCCCACCAACCTTTCTGCTAATTTTTTTCTCTGTATCAATGTACGAAGTAAACCTTGTTGTAAACACTTCATTGAACATTGGTAGGATGAAAGTCAGTTTTTATAACTAACTTTGGCGATAGAAAACTAACAATGATTGAATGAACCAACTTGTTTGTCGGGCTTACACACTTATTCATTGTCCCAACCAGCAAACTTTTTATATGTTTAACGATTATCAATTTTATGGCGCCCAAGTTAGTCCTGGCAACAAACTATTTATCTCCGTATACACTTTAGCGCTTCCATAAACAAAATTTTGATTTTTGAAATATAATATCTTGAAAATATTTTTTTTCTGTACCAAAGTACGAAATAAATCTCGTTGTTAAAACTTGGTTGAAAGTTGATAGGAAAAAAGTAGCTCGGTGTTAATTTGTTAGAGCGTACAGGGCCTATGTACTTACTTACTTACTTGTGATGATATAGGGAGCGAACAGTGGATATAGGCGAGTCAGGAGGAGCGTGAAAGGTGGAGAAGAAAAAGATGCAAAAGCGAGCACCATCGTTCAACACCGTGGGTGATTGATGACCTCGAAAATTAGGTAGAAGTTACGGGGTCGAGGTACCAGGGTGGATTCAAAGCTTCTTGGGATCGAAGGTCCCATGCTGACAATGAGTGGTGAGCTGGAAAATTAAGAATGGGCTGTTGCCATAAACTCTGTCGTGACCTTTACCAAATTCAAACTTTATGAGATTTTTCCTCAGTGTCGTCGTATATTAATAAAAAAAAATTTCTATTGCACCGGCGGCATTTCATTATTTCATCAAGCTCAAGTACATCGGATACACGTCCAATATGATTTTATAAAAATTCCAACTGAATCCCATCTTGAAAACCCTCTGTCGTACTCGAGCATTTAATCAATATCGCATTTATGCGTAAAATAGCATGCGATTGCCTGGGAATATCAGAGCTCATGTAAATAATAATGAAACTACAATTCCAACATACACCGCAAATATTCTTTTTTTTTTTCTTATAAAAAAGCGTTTTCTTCGCAAAATATTCGCTATATTTACTTTTAATTGCAGGTATCACCGTTTTCCTGATTGATTAAGCAGCGTCCACAGGTAACGATACAAGGTGGAATATTTGACAAAGACGGGACGTTAGAAATTCTCATAATTTCAACACCCATCTGTTTAATTCACATAAATATTTATATGTCTATATCGCTTCGGTATACATATATAGATTTGTATGTTTGCATATCATATAATGGAAATTGCCATTGTTCTGGCAAACGTAACTCGAGATCTGAGCTACGCGTCGATTGGATTCTTACGTCATCGATTATCTCGGCAAGAAAATCAAATTCCTACATTTTTCATCAACTCTGATCGTTTCGCTAATTCATTGAGAATTAATGAAGCATCAAGACTCGAAAATTTTTAATTTGAATAAATGGTAAAAAAATGACGCAACTGCCCCGGTTCATATCGGGTTCTCCACAGTTCTAGTCTGGTACATTAACAATTACGCTTTTCTATCCGTCCCTTGTGAACTCGTGGTCATCCTCGATATCACCGCTCTAGATTGCTATTTTCGGATAACAACACGCGCTGTACCTCTCAGTCGCACTGTGTATTTGTTATATTTATGACGACGTATAGGTGTGCTTTTATACATATATACATGTATATGTGTAATATGGAAAGATTTTAATTCAGCAAACGGGCCAAGGAGAGAATCCCTTCGTCGTGTTTCATATTCATGACGCGAGTAGCGCTCTGTTAATTTCATCAGCGCGCGCTTGCGTAGAATCCAGTTTCTACCATCCGCCTTTCATTCTGTGCTCTCCTTGGCTTCCTACGTGCAGGCGTCACAAGCTCGTGATATTCATGAGACATATCTGCTATGTAATATCATATACGCTTGCTATATCTATGAATTATTAACTAGACTGCGAGAAAACGTTTAGGATTGGCGACTTGAGGTCTTCCAAAATGTGTCCGGAGAGCTTTTATCCCCTCTGTTCACCAGATGTAATGTCAATGAGTAAATTAATTTTAAATGACTATATTATTATTAATTAATTAATTATAAATGACTATACATCTAGGTTAGCATCCCACCATTCGGGGTTCTTACCCGTTTGACATATTTTGTTGAATTTGACATTTAATGGTTTTTTTTTTTATAAATGTAGAATAAGATGACTATACTGTACCCTTGCACTTTTATTATTCGAGACCTATCGCACTGCCTGTAATGTCCGAGATATATCGAGAACATGCATGGAATTTGAAGCAGCATCGAGACCTCCTGGGTTAGCAATATCTAAGCTACGGATTCGAGTTTAATCTTAGAAACGTGTGTCTCTACATCCAGAGTAAAGAGATGGGGTTTAAATAGCTGTACGAGACAGGCACCGAAATGTACATAAAACGTATAAAGGAATGTATTTGATTAAGTGCTTACACATTAAGTGAACAGCCTTCGTCGTTAGGCTCGTTTACATTAATTACGTGCTTTTAAGCGGCACATAGACTTATAGTTGCATAAACGAGTTTAAGGCTAAACAACTAATTATTTATTCATAGACTCGAATTGAGGAATAAGTTGTCAACAACAATTGATATTACATTTTTGTTTTTGCAAAATAATATATATTCTTAAGTGAAACTATTCGCGTAGAGGAATTGGAAGACTTATTTAAGTCGTAATTATCAGCTAGAATGAAATTATTTATATTAAAATATTTTTTCTTATTTTGAAAATCGTATTTATTAAAAAAAAAAGATATATTTTCTTGTAATTGCTTCTTTCACATGAGATGTGGTTTAGAAATAATATTAAACGGTTCATTCATCACACTGCATCATATTCCAATAAGCGACGCAACATACGAGTAAACTGTATAGTTTAATCACAAATAAGGGTTTACGCTTCAATCCATCTCAGTCCACGTGTTTGATAAACGCGCCATCAAGTAGACGTCTGGAACATTTAGCAAGGTAACTCGCACGATTTCCGACTCCTTTGCGTCCTTGCTTGCGAATAGGGAAGCGAATACCATAGTTGACAACGAAGTTTACTCGCTCTCCAGAAGCTAGACATCCACGTTTTCACGGGACGTTTCGCCCTCGATCTAGCTCCGTCTCTCTTTTGCATGCAAACATAAACACGCGTTCGCTCTGTGTCATGCAAAGTACTAGTAAACCGTAAACTCTGTCTCCACATTGCTGCGAAACTGTATGCCTAGAGCGTCCGTCTGTTTGCTGGCCATAATTACACTGGTCCCCACTATAAGCAACCGCTTCGTTTGGCTCCGTCACTCGAGCCTTCACTCTATCTCGCAATTTGCACTATCGCGTGTGTCAGACATATGTTTATGCGATTCAAAACTTGGCGTTGCCCAAAGATTTCACGATGGAGAAACATCATCACAGTTTTGGGTATATTGTTGTTTCTGGAACAGCGCGTAGATGTGCGTATAACGTTGAGACACTGGCATGAACGCTACATTGGATTTTGCGGTTTCCCCTTAACCAGATACGAGCTTTGTACATTTAGCCACGTACTATATATAGAACAATAGGTAAATTCATCAACGATATTATCTAATATTACCGCATCGATCGAAATGTCGAAGAATTTATTAATTTAATTACTGATAACTCTCAGTTGGTTATGGCGTATTGATTAACTTGTACTAAAGAGGCTCGCAAGGACAAAGTACATTGCATATGCGGTCAATGGGTTGAAAATAATGTTATCATTATACTTATTAAATTTTTTTATTCGCGAAAAGTCATAGGAACATTTTGTATACATTTTCATATAATTTGTGTCGTTGTTCTATTGTTATTCATAGAACTTTGCAAGCTTACAATTCAATGAATTGCAAGATATTTTCATTTGTGCTTTATAATATCACTAGTATCGTACCCGGCTTCGCCCAGGTTTATTTTTAGTATCGTTACCTTGAATAAAATCAAATGCTATGATTTTCAAATAGAATTTGTATTTATTGAACGTTTAAATATTATCATTGAAGTATAGTTTCTCAAAGTCAATCCTTCAATACCTGTGTATAGCTATACCTAGTACGAAGAATAACATTGCTTTTTTAAAAATTAAAAATAAACGTCAAAATTCAAAATACTCTTAGAAAATTCAAATGTCCGTAACTCCTTAAGGACTCAATTTGAAGAGCTGAAAATAGTTGCGTTGACCTAGAAATCAGGAGACCTTTCCAAATTGTCCAAGATCACCTTCCTAGCACGCTCCGTCTAGGAGGAGTTTAAGGGACGGAAATCCACACTTTAAGAATTATAGTATAGACTAGTGTCGTACCCGGCTTCGCCCAGGTTTATTTTTAGTATCGTTACCTTAAATAAAACCAATTTTATTTTTAATGACTTGACTGTTTACTGCTTCACTAAAATGTGAATTGCATTTGAAAATTCATGTCAAACAAAAACAGATATTTCCGTTCACCGTATCATAGTAGCCTTTTCTTTTTTAAAAAAGTGCAAGTTATACCTACTACGAAGAATAACTTTGCTTTCTTAAAAATAAAAATTAAACGTAAAAATTCAATAATACTCTTAGAAAATTTAAATGTCCGTGACTCCTTAAGGACTGAACTTGAAGAGCTGAAAATAGTTGCGTTGACCTAGAAATCAGGAGACGACCTTTCCAAAATGTCTAAGATCACCTTCCTAGCACGCTCCGTCTAGGAGGAGTTTAAGGGACGGAAATCCACACTTTAAGAATTATAGTATAGATTGCGTTGCATTTAATTCGCAGATGTCATGAGTTCCTGAAGGCAGTTGCACCTAACGACAAGTCGTTTGGCCCCTCTGTCCAACATGGAAAGCTTCAGCATAGGTTTTAAACGTTCTCTCGGGTCTACTATGAATCCAATACAGAAACATGAAATTCGAGGCTGAGATGCTAATGAAAAATCTTTTTTTTTTGTTTAATGGAAATGATTCAGTAAAATGTTGGACCAGAGTCTATGCGGGACTAGCGACGATAACACACGCTCGAAATACATGCCAAATAATTATTATACCTCATTGGTCTAATACTTTAAGAGACAATATCATGTTCGCTTTCTCATCGCTCGAGAAGAGGGACATCACGATCTGGCAGTCGACGACGATTCAGATCCAGGAGCCTTGAAGATCGTACCCGTCATCGAAGAGGAACATCAGGATCTGGCAGTCGACGACGATTCAGATCCAGGAGTTTTGAGGATCGTACCCGTCATCGAAGAGGAACATCAGGATCTGGCGGTAACCACCGGTATGGAGAAGGCCAGCGACATTGCCAGGCGAGAAGCAGGAGTCGATCGAGGGGTGCCTGTCACGAAGATTGGCAAGGAGTTTGGTGAGAGGTACCGCAGCTCAGGGTGAGTCCGATTTTGCGAAATTAACTGAAGTGCTATCAGCTATCGTTAAGGCAGGTTCGAAACGATCAAATCAGTATATTAATGAGGAAGTACTACCTGAATTTGATCCGAAAAAAAAGATTTATCGGCTATGGAATGGTTAAAGAAGGTGAACATGTACGCAACCATGTACGTTTGGGTTGGCCCCCATTAAATTTATTTGGCATCATTAAAGTTGAAGGGGATTGCGAAGAACTGGTATGATGGGCAAAAGAATGCACTTATTAGTTGGGAAGCTTTTACTGTAGCAATTCTCAGACAATTCGCAGGAGAACAAAACCTTGGGAAATTTTTTGATCACGCGGCGGCATAAAAGTACGCCGGGTCAGTCTTTGCAAGCGTATTGCTTCGAAAAGTTGAAACGAATTAATCGACTAATTTTTGAGATCCCCGAACAAAAGATCGTGGAATTCGTGGTTCACGGGATCCACGATGAACAATTAAGATTGAGTCGAACAACTTCAAAAGGGGAAACACTCGCAGAAGTAAATCGATGTCTGGAATCCGTATCACTTGAAAAACCTAAAGAAATTAAGCAGGCGAAGGACGAAACGATCAAGAAACATCCTCTTGAGCAAGATAACTTTAAAAAACAGCCTATACAATTTGATTCCGGTACATGTTATAATTGCGGGAAGAGGGGGCACAAAAGGTTCAATTGCCCGGAACCAAAGAACATTAAGTACAAAAAAATCGAAATAGCTTCGCCGAAGGATTCACATTGCACAAGCGTTAAAAAGACTGTAGTTAAAAAACAAAAGCGAATTTTGTAAAAACGTAGGGCATACCGTGGCGGAATGCCGCAAGAAACAGTGGAAGAAGAGGGGTGAAAAGAAAGCATGACTAGACCTCGAGGTTGCAACCTCACGAGAAGCGGTAACCTCGACGGAGGGGACAGCCTCGCTACAGGGCGCATTGTCGCTGGGCATATGCGAGAGCGCAGCGACCAAAGTAAACAAACCACTTAAGAAGTGCATTCTAGGTAACCGAGAAAAGATCTGTACTATTTATTTGGGAAGTGACTGCTCTATTATCCGGGAGAGCATAGCGAGATCCTTAGATAAAAAATTTATAGACACAGGGGAAAGTTTGTCAGCATTTAACCGCACAGTATTCGGTCCGATCGCTCGATCGAAAATCAAAGTTCACATCGATGAAATTCCTTTTGAAATACAAGTTTTCATTGTTGCTGACGACCAAGTGACAAAGGAAATTCTTATCGGACGAGATATCTTGCTTAAGGCCGGTATTAAGGCAATATCAAATGCTTCGGAAGTGACGTTTACTTTGGACAAACCGATTAAAAGCGACAATGTAGTCGAAGTCGAGATGATAGATGGCGATCAAGCCATAGCGGTAAAAGAGGCTGACATTTGGTGCAAAGATCTCGATGCGAATAATAAAATAAAATTGCTAACACTACTGAACAAATATTGGCGAAACATATCCTTTAATATGAAAGAATTAGGCAAAACGAACGTAGCGGAGATGAAAATTGAGGGATTGCGAGATATTTCCGCAAGTTCCTTAAGGATTTTATGCGAATGACAGTCCCTTATGGAATTTATTACGTAAAGATGTCCCATGGTCGTGGGGACCGAAGGAAAGCGAAGCAATTGACGAAATAAAAATGATACTAGTAAACAGACCCATTATAGCGATTTACAATCCCGAATGTAAAACCGAAGTACACACAGATGAGAGCGCGATGGGCCTGGGGGCTATACTTATACAAAAACATAGAGATAATTCGAAAAATGTTGGAATATGGCGAAATTCAACCAGAGTCGAAACAATACTTTGACAAGTATGATCTCAAGGGAGGGGTTGTTTATCGAAAGACTGAGACGGGTAATAAATGGCTCGTTCCAAGAATATCGCGCTTCAATGTAGTACGATTATGTCACGATGAACAAGAGCACTTCGTTCTTGGATGAACGTAAGAAAAATAAAGGAGAATTATTGGTTTAAAGGAATGAGGAAATTTACCTCAAAATACGTAAACGCATGTTTAAACTGCTTTTATTATAAAAGGTTGGCAGGGCGTAAGCCTGCACTGTTACATGCAATAGATAAAATTGCATTCCATTCCATACGATACAACTCGATCATATTGTACCGATTGTGCGCAGTAAACGTAGAAATAAACGAATACTTACCATCGTGGATGGTTTTACTAAATTTTGTGTCCTCGAACCTGTCCGCGATACCTCTACGAAAGAGGTGATAAAAGCACTAATTCAGTTAATTGCAATATTCGGGGTACCCACTCGAATAATAAGCGATAGAGGGACGGATTTCACGTCACATTCGTTCAAGGCCTTTTGTGAGGAGTACAATATTAAGCACATACTCAATGCAGTAGCAACGCCATGTGCTAATGGGTAGTGCGAGCGAATGAATCGCACGGTTTTGAGTTCACTTGCTACCTGTGTGGGAGGAGCAGAGGACACCTGGGACGATAGCGTGAAGAACGTCCAGAGCGCGATCAACTCCGCTACAAACAGGGTCACGCGTATGTCTCAAATTCAACTCCTGTTCGGTCATAAACCACGCCGTATAGCCGAGGCCAAACCACTTGCAGGAATCCCAGGTACATGGTATTAGGTCGACCTGAAAGACCTGAGGGATGCTGCGACGGCTTCCACGGATGCAGAGCAGAGGCAACAGAAGAGGGCTTTTGACACCTGACGATTTGAGCCGCCGACACGCAGTGGGGGATGCCTTCATGGTGATAGCGAGTCCTGTTGCACCCAGGGAAAGCAGACACCTAGTCGCGAAGGCAAAGGGGCCCTTTGTAGTGACGGCTGTTCTGTCTAACCACTGTCACGAGGTTCAGGACCTACGGGACCTGAAAAAGTTTCCGGACCAACACGGCATTGTAATGGTAGACAGCTTGCGCAAGTGGGTCACGTTCGACGCCACGCAGTAACCGGGTGAGTAAATTACGTTACATGGTGACAAGTCGAGAGTCAGTGGCCTCGCGATGCAATCTGGGGTTTAGATTGTATTGTGCGACGGGCGCTGCCAAGGCCAGAGACCAGGGTCAGTCGCCCCGAGATGCAATCCGTGGTCGAGATTGTGTTGTGCGACGGGCACTGGCAAGGAAGGACCAGGTCGAGTCCACTATCCATCGTTTGAGAAGTGGTCAACCTCAAATTCGTGGGTTTTGGGCGGAAGCCACGACCAAAGGGTAGTCGGAGTCAGGTGGACATAGGGTTGAGGTGGCCGGCTGCAAAATCTGAAAATTGTCATCTGGCGAGGCTAGTAACCAGCAAACAAGTTCCCATCCAAATATCTCTCCGTACTATAACCAACTCTTGGTAATAGCTCTTTATCCATTGACACTTTTGAAGGAACTGATCACTCCGTTATAAAGTGTACATTGAGTCGCGGTTATCACGACAACCATATCGCAGCGCTTGATGTGTAAGAAGAGAAGGGTTTTGTTTTTGAATTATAGAAAAGAATATTCATGCAGAAAAGGGTCGAGGACGCCCCAGGACGGTCAGGACGACCGAATAAAGTAAACATTTCTGACTTGGTCCGAGACGGCAGTCGTAGGGGAAGGGGCTTATGAAGAACGAGCCTGAAAACACTTGAAGACTCTGCGTTGCTCGGCGAGAAGCTCTTCTAAAAACAACAGAACAAAGAACGAGTTGAAGCCACCCGAGGAGTTCGAGATCGAACCAGAGTCTATACGGGGCTAGCGACGAGAATACACGCTCGAGACACATGCCAAATAATTACTATACCTTGTTGGTCTAATACTTTAAGAGACAACACTCTTACAGAATAACGTTATACAGATCCATTTCAATCAATATCGTAGTAAAATATATTAGTAATAAAACATATTACTATAGGTTGAACTATCCTGTTTAGAATTAGTTTGTTAATAATTTCTTATCAATTTTAATCGAGATAACACATATGCATCATTGGATTGAAAAGAACTAAAACTAATTTAAATACGTTCAGCTACTTTGAAAATGAACAGTCTTCAATATATATTAATTTCTGTATCCATTAGTATCTTCTTCATCAAAAATCGCAGATGTCTTATACACAATCCCGTCGATACTATAGTAGGTCATGTAGGCATTTTTTTCTTGTCCTGCTACCCATGCTACGTAGCACTACGGGGCGACGGAGTTAGATGTCAGATGCGAAGACAGGAGGACGAGCTCGGGAGACGTTGAAGGCAATGTGCGAAGTGTCAGTCTTGACATATTCGTTAATAAAGTATCTTCTACCATCCGGAGTGTGTCCAAGTTATTTATGTGTTATCCTGCGCCCCTACAGTAGCTAACCATTGCAAGTCTTGCGTCGAAAATTACGGAGAACATTGATATGCAATATCTTAATTTTTGCGATTTCCCGCGTCCTGCGTAAGTTTATTACAAAATTGTAATCTATGTATTCGTATTAGAGTGAAACGTTTTACATTTTTTTTTCATTTAAACTAAATTATGAGGTTGATCTTGGCCTTTCTGAGTACATTTAGCATCACTTGCACAAAAGAGGTGCCAAATCCGGATAATAGTACTGAATACAAATTGTGCAGATCCTAGATATATTATATGTGGAAACTGGTATGATCTATGATTTTAATATCATATTTAATACTATACGTGATACCATATTTAATATAATATTTAATACCATATTAATACCATATTAGATACCATATTTAATATCATATTTGATACTATATTTGATACCATATTTAATAAAGGGTGGTTCAATTTTAAGGGCCGATGTTGATTTTGAATAAGACACAAATTATTTAGGAAATTATTGTCAATTCTTTTTATTATGATAATATGGTATGGTTCAATTATGTATGGAACAAAATATCGGCCAAATGGCCGCCGCGACCTCGGCGGCACACCTCCATCCGATGGTCCAAATTTTCGATGACGCTTAGGCATAATTGAGGTTCTATGCCGTTAATGTGCCGAATTATCTCATCCTTTAGCTCTTGAATTGTTGCTGGCTTATCGACGTACACCTTTTCTTTCAAATAACCCCAAAGAAAGAAGTCCAACGGTGTCAAATCACATGATCTTGGCGGCCAATTGACATCGCCACCACGTGAGATAACACGGCCATTGAATTTGTCGCGCAAAAGAGCCATTGTTTCGTTAGCTGTGTGGCAAGTGGCACCGTCCTGTTGAAACCACATATCGCCCACATCCATATCCTCCAATTCGGGCCATAAAAAGTTCGTTATCATCTCACGATAGCGAACACCATTCACAGTAACTGCCTGACCGGCCTCATTTTGGAAAAAATACGGCCCGATGATGCCGCCAACCCATAAACCGCACCAAACAGTCACTCTTTGTGGGTGCATTGGTTTTTCGACAATCACTCTTGGATTATGATTCGCCCAAATGCGGCAATTCTGCTTATTGACGAATCCACTGAGATGAAAATGTGCCTCATCACTGAAGATGATTTTCTTCGAAAATTGATCATCCACTGTTGCCATTTCTTGCCACCATTCTGACCATTGCCGACGTTTGGAATGGTCAAGAGGCTTTAGTTCTTGAGTCAATTGCACCTTATAAGCGTGTAAATGCAAGTCTTTATGCATAATGTTCATCAACGACGAGCGTGAGAGGTGCAATTGTTGGGCACGACGACGAGTTGAGGTGGACGGCTCTTCAGCCACACTATCGCGAACAGCAGCAATATTTTCTGCAGTACGAGCTGTACGAGCATGCACTGGTGTTTTAATATCTCCTACAGACCCGGTTTCCTCAAATTTTTGCACGATTTTTCCGATTGTACGTACATTTGGACGATTAAATTGACCGAAAAAATCACCAAGTGCACGATATGCATTTTGATTTGAATGCCCATTTTCATAATAAGCCTGAATAACTTTAACGCGTTGCTCGATTGTGTATCTTTCCATGGTTCAAATTGAGTTAGTCTGAAATTGAGAAATGTCAAATGAAATGCAGAAAAAAACTTGACGTTTAGGTGTGGTTCACATTCAACATCGGCCCTTACAATTTAACCACCCTTTATAATATTCACCTACTGATCTTTAAACAGGTAATGAAATAATTAGGAGTCTTGACCAATCGGTCGTCCGTTGCAATAATTTTTACAAGCACGCCTGCGGTGGATGGGTAGCGAATCATCCGATACCCGAGGGGCTGCAATCCATAAGTCAATTCAACGTTGTTGAGAATAAATTACGGATGCAACTGTGAGGTTTGTTTCAAAACCGTCAATTACATTAAAAAAATTTTTTAAATTAATAAATATTTTCATTCATTATTGTTTCCATTATTATTTGTGTACTTGATAGGGTGTGAAAATTGATCTTTTAATTTTTTTTTCGACCTCCACCCTGTTGAAGTACAAATTTGGACTTTAAACAAAATCCAAAGTGGATACTCGACATTTATAGAGGTGACTCAAGTCATGAAATACCTCTTACCACTTAATTGCCATTGATCCCCTTTCGTGAGGTGTTTTTTGAATTTGAAAAAAAAATTCCAGCGAGCGGTGAGTTTCATTTTTATTGGATACCGATACACTATGTATATCTTCGGGGAAATGGTTAAACATCCCAAAAATGGTTTATCCGATGGTGAAATATTTTATAGAAAAGTTATAGCCTTTTTGAATGATACACGATATTTACATATGAACAATTTCGCACTTAGAGGCGTCAAGTATTCATTACTTTTGTTACGCCGATAGACGCGTAAAAAGGATTGTACGGTCGACGGTATAATATTTACAAGTTTTTATTGGGATTGCCAATAAGAAGTTGGAACTCGCGTGAATGAATAAAAACGCGATAGTTTATAAAAACTAAGTGATTGAAATTTATTATTTATATAATCAACGGATAGTCGTACGTTCGATTATTATAACCCAAAATAATTACAATTAATGTTTAATACAATAACTGTGAATTCTCGGGTCTTCCAACGAGGAACCAACTGTTCAATTTCAAATTTACCTTAATACTGATCTTCGTAAATGCAGTTGCTAACCAAGTTTGCCGAAAATTATTCGTTTGCAATTTTGCATTAGCCGATCGTCGTTCGCTAAGTGAGTCGCCTTAAGCTATGCCAACATTCCTCGGTAGGCTCGGTGGTGATCAGGCGACAAAGCATTGGAGTTTGTGTTCTGTCTTAATGAAATTCAATGGAATGGAAAATTCCGTGGCTCGACACTTCATTCACCTCGAGGAGGTTTCTGGGACATTGTTACGAGGTTCAAGTTTGACCTTCGTGATCTTTTCCTATGCTGAGCTAGGTTTTATTTTCAATTATTGGTAAATAATTGTCAATCTGATTTGAATCGGGTATCTTTAGATTGGGTATGACGAGTTAGACCGATGCCCCAATTATTCTAGTCGGTCTGCGCCTCTTCTATAATTTATTTATTTGATTCGTTTGAGTTTGATCGCAGGTTGTGTTCTCCGAGGCTACTGGTTCTCTGAGAACATGTTTGTTGCGATGTTCATTTCATAATTGTTGCGTTCTGACTGTTTTAAACATTTTTAATTGCAACAGCTAGGGTTAGGTTGCGCATTGCTTGAGCTATGGGCACTTTCGTTGGAGCCACACTGGTAAAGGCACGTTGCCTGAAAACCGTTATTTGCTAGATCGCCCAGATGCCGCCGAGATCCGCGTGACTGCTTGCGTAAGACCTCGCGAGTGTGGCTTTCACGTACGTGGGGCTACCTCTTCTCTAACGAGCATTAGATTATTATACCGCGGTTTCTTGTCTTATCATGGCTTGAGCGGAACTGTGAGAAGAAGGCCGGGCTTACTGCGTGAACCACAAATTTACTGTAGCGCTTGTTCTACGCAATGTTCGCCTATGCTTGTTGCTTCGGGCCTGGCTGCAGTTCTTCATATTTTCTGGTCCTCTATCTATATTTAATTCGAAAGGTATTCAAATTAATCGTGATTACACTCCTTTTTCTTCAACTTTCAGTTAATTACGTTCATTGGCATGCGATAAGTCGCCTAGTATCATATACAAATAAGAAAATGTGGAAAATTACCAATATCTTGTTAAAAAATCGTTATGAATATGTGGATGATGACAACCAACGGTCAGTGCCCAGAATTCAAATAATTTAGGACAATGATTGATGTATTTTTTGTTATGTATTGACAACTACAAAATGCGTCTAGGCTTGTTGCTTGTCTGAGTGCAAAAATATTTTGACAAAAATAATACGATGACTGTAAATTTGCTTTACATTTGTACCGCAATCAGTTAGTTGTTCTTATCATTTTACAGAATCTGCACTAACAAGTTTGTCTCTTATCAGGCTATCGACATAGCATCTAAAATTCAGGATGAAATAAAGCGACAGTTTGTTAAATCTATGTGACTTGATGATGTATCTAAATTACAGATTAAAGAAATATTCAATAATATGGTTATGAATATTGGGTATCCCGACTGGTACGACAAACCTGAAAAAAATGGACGAATACTACGGTACGTGGAGTCTAATAATTAAATCTTTCTGCTGACATCTGTCAGCAGAATTTCAGGATTAAATAGAGTATAAAAAGTAGCTAATTTTAGAAACTCGATAGAATTTATTCATCTCATAAAATAGGTACGCGGTCAATGGAATGTCAATGCATTATGTTGCTTTAACAATATTTTGATTTTCCAACAGTCTATAAAGTAGTGTTTATCATCATCATCATCATCATCATTATTGTTGTTGTTGTTGGTGTTGTTGTTGTTGTTATTATTGATTTCGCTCGTCCCTCGCGATTCTAAATCCTCGTTGGACATACACTCTCATGATTCCAAGTCCCCTTAGACGCATACCAACAGAAAACACGTGTGCCCTCGAATATGTGTTTGTTCTACGATAAAACGAAACTTTTTCTTATGCCTTCAACGAGTACGATGTTTTTACGTATTCCTCCGTTGTGACACGACGAAATACGTAGCCCTTCTGAAGAGAGAATTAAGAGTTGTGGCAAATATGCCGAAATTTTCCGAAGCCTTCAATTGTTCGATTGAAAGTCCGATGAATCCAATAAATAAATTCGTTCTCTGGGATTAAATTGTGAAAAATATAATTGATTTCCACCACATTGTTAAGTTAACAAAAATCAAACTGTTTAACAATTAATGACTCAACATAACTAACGTCATTACAGACAAGAAAAATAATAAATATCTTTTAGAGGTCTTCGTTTAACGGGCAAGCCAATATAGATTTGTAATAAACCAATATATAATAAGGATAATACATCTTTCATTGCACATGGTGCGCGCCAGGAATGGACGGCCAGGTTCACCACTGTACCTAACAACGAGAAACCAAGAGTTGGTAGGCCACTGTCCCACTCTAAACGGCCAGCGTAGAGGGACCTGAATCTCGTATCAAGAGTTTTCCCTCTACGGCCGGTGGATATCATTGGCGGCGCGTGTCATCGAAATCTTTAATTGATTCGTGTCCGCGTGTTCTATTGGTGACTGTCGGGTGGTCGCTTCTTTCCCCCTGTCATGTACCGTATCTGGCTCACGAAGATAGACAAACTGCCGTGGCAACGTTTTCGTAGCTTTAGATGTTCCTATATGCTACGACGAATGATGCAATAAACAAAAATATTACATGAAGACATATGTCTTATTAATGGTAGAAAATTGGCATTTGTTTTTGACTACAGAACACCAAAAGCCCAAAAGGCAGTTCTTCAGAATTTCTGAATATTTAAATAAAAATTGAAACACAATCGTAGCAAACATTTGGATTTTTTACGAAGTAAATATTTAGACTACGGAATATATACATTTAATAAATAAATCAATAATTTAAAGGTAATCAACCATTTAAACGCGAGTTCGATATAAAAACTAAGCAATAATATCATACAGAAAGCCAGAATTAAAATAGGATAAAATAAGAAAAGATGACTCGTATTAGTCATTGAATAGATTGCAAAGACGACTCGAAGGTACGGTAGCAGTTGTTGGCGTAGGAGCATGTCGGTCAACGCTCTCAGGTCGCATCCGAGCCGATGCCGTCTTTCCCATCTCTCTCTGTGTTAACACCATAAGACGAGGAGTGTTCCCTCGAAACAATACGTATCTATAAAGCATATACTTTGCGTTACCCACTGTGAATCTAAGCAGTCATTTAATATAGAATCATTTGGACTTATGAACAATTTTAATCTAAAATTATGACAGGAACTCAGAAAAGAAATGCTTACTTAAAAGGATACAAGAAATAATTGTAAATATGAAAATTAAACATTAATGAACATCGAAAAGCCAATACATTGTTCAACTAAACAGTTAGGATCGTGAGAGGATATAAAAACCATAGACATTTTGTTACTATAGTAGTTATATATGCCCATTTACGTTACGCGCTATTAAGAATTACAATAAGTTTAACATTATCGAAGAATTATATTCGGTATTAGTCATAAAAGGGACAGCGGAAGCGACGCGGATCTACAGCGCAGCGTGGCCCGAAACCCTCGACACCTCGCTACCCGACCAAGGCGCTTTTCGCTCTCTCTCTCTCTCTCTCTCTCTCTCTCTCTCTCTCTCTCTCTATCTCGACGCGTGCCACCAAAGCAAGGAATAATCCTTCAACTTCTTCGCGACATGTGGTATCGCCTCGCATGCAACTCAGAAAAAGAATCAAACGACGACGACGTCACAGCTAGAATAAAAATGGATCGTCGATAACGTCCAAAGTCCGAGTTCTATTGTAATTCCAAGAATCTCCCGCATAGAAAATTAAACTCTCCGGGACCTATATAAGGACGGGAAAAAGCCCGAAAGGGAAAGTTCAATTTTATAATTCATAGTTAACAGTAGAGTCAAGTCGACGATCACCTGAGGCTCTTAAGTTGCAGCCCGGTGAAGAACGCAGTATCGAGCGTTCGTTGAGTCGCGATTAAAACTGGTGAGTTAAACAGGCTCACCACCACGGAGGAACTCCACCCTGTAGAGTCAGTTAAAATTCTGAGTGAGTACTTAAAAGAAAAACGGTTGAACGGTCTAAATTCAGTTCGAATTTACTTTTTCTCGGTTTTAATGTCAATCATACGGAAATTTATCTAAAGTTTAAAGAAAATTGAATTCAATTGTTTTCTGCCGTTTTTGTACAAGTACACACTGTTTATTTAATTTTACTGTTCTATCGAATCGTAAGCATCGCATTAAGTGTATTGTACCAAAAAAATAACGATCGCTCGCGTTCGGTAATAGCAAACGTACGTGTATCAATTATTCGGTTATTTGAATAAATTTTAATAGTTTCACGAATCATCGAGTTTAGCGACTTTTATTTTAACAAACGGTTGCCATTATTTTTCTCTCTTCAACGCATCGGTTACCGGCGAAACAACTTCACCAGGAAACCAAACGTAAGTACCAACGCATTTTTTCTAATTTATTTGATATTTCCGTAAATTCTTCCCCAAGTGAAAGTAACCTACCATTTTCCTTCCCCCTAAAATCCCTTCCTCCGCGGGTTAATTTATCAATTTAGTTTATCGAGACGAGTGACGGGTTAACGCGAATAATCAACGAGCATTCTTAGCCCTGTCCCGAGTAATTTTCCGAAAGGCTAGACTTAAAAGGGGGCTTGCGTTTTCAGTGTTTCTTGTCAGGTGTGGTAAAGGGAGAATTCATTCTCCTTGACCGGAGTACGGAAAACTCACGCCGAAACGCCTCACACGTCTTAAATTTGTCGGTTTTTGTAAAAACACCGCGCGGTTTTGACGTAACAGCACTAATACGTATCATAGACTCAACGAATGCAGTTTCCGAAAGTGGCCTTATGTTCATCATCATCGCAGACAGTTTGATCCCAGTATAATTCTTTCTAATTTGCAGAAAACGCATAGCGAGGCACAAGTTAACGAGAAACTTTCGAGAATTGCTATTACTGACGCTAACGTCAATTATTTGCTTTGATGAAAATGTCGATGACAGCGCCGTATTAATTCCATTTTTTTTTACAATGTTCGCACCGAACTTGAGTTCTTCGGGCAAATCGAGCTGTTTTTCAAATAGTTGCGTAATCCAGCCGACGACAAATCCTTGGAAATGTTCCAAGTTCCCGGCGCCAAGACGCCAAACGCACGACACGCGTGTCAACCGTAGGCGACTGATAAGAATAATAGCTATCCAAGAAAACACCTGCCTATTACGTTGAGCTCTCTCTGGCGGAATCAGTATCGCCGTAAGAATTTAGAGGTGTTATTTCCAGCAAAACAAAACCCGAAGAAATTCGTGTACGTAGAATAATAATACGCATTTCAACGACGAGCCGCAGTTCATAAAAAAATTCCAGCAAGTTGATAGTAGATTTCCATACGGCAGCACCTGGCGCCGCGCTCGAATTTAGAAACATATTTCAAATCTAAAATGTAATCGGAAATGATCCGCTTATGTAATCTTGACAATGTGCCTTAGAGACCAGACACGTCAAGTAAATAAAAACGAAAAGTCGATAATAAAGCTCCACGTAGCAGCACGTTCGCCGCGTGATTTAAAATAAATTATTTTATTAATTTAAAACGGAGAGATCCGAGCTAAAACAATTTAAAAAACGATCGGGTAGGAAATAATACCATGGCACCTGCAGATGCCAACCCGTCTTGGTCAAGTCGAATGCAGAAAAGGTACGATTTTTATGTTTGATATAGCGTAAACTCTCCGAGCAGAGCACGCTTACTGAATATTTGAGAAACAAGGGTTCGACGATGAGCACACGCACCAACGATAAAAAAAACAAAATAAACGGAAATCTCGCCAAAGGAAATGTGAAATGTTTCACTAAGTAGAGTGAAATAGTACATTACACAACTCTTTCAGAATGCCCAACATTTTGAAAGAGTTGCGTACAGTGCTTTTTGACATGAGTGCGAGAAATAGCTCAATTTTCGACAATTAATCAACGTTTTCCTACGTCACATCATTACACCATCGCGTCTGCTAGGTTAGCAGTTGACGTAAACAAAACAGTTGTGTTCATTCCTATCACATGGAAATTCTTGACAGAAAAACAGAAGAATAACAGTGAAGGAATGAAATAATCATAATATTAGAATGAAGGAATATAAAAACAGGGGAGGAATGTAAACAGCTGATTGCAAAACAAAAATGACTCGTTTTCTACCATGGAAACGGGTCAAAATTGAGCTATTTTCAAAGCACGTGTGTTAAAAATATATTTTCTGAAAGAGTTGCGTAATGTACTATTTCAAACAAATATAAATAACAGTTGATATCAGTACGCATAATTCGAAGCCTACGTTAAACCTTATTTCAAGCCAAAATGCTTATCGTTAGGTTTTTATAACGGTAGACAATTGAATACTTATGATCCCTTTAAGCAACAAATTACGGGCCATTTTGAGTAAGGAATTTATTCTTCTTCGACTATAAAAACATAAAAACAAAATATAATACAATAAAAGGTCTTCAATTTTCCGTAGACGCAAAGTAACGTATTTCAAAGTATAACTCATCGATTTTGTAATAAATCGAACGCAAAGAAAAAATTCTGAACTGGTAAACAAATGTCTGTTTCGTTTTCATTTTATTTTGGTTCAATTCTTCGTAGAAAATATCCGTAGATATAAATTTGTCAAGCCCGTACAATTGATGCACCATATACTTGAGAATCAAGGTGTACCCTCCTCTTAAGGGGAGAAAAGGGTCGGAAAAGTGATTTTTTTTCTGATACTACAACTTATAAGAAATATTGTCATAAAATTTGAAGTCGTTAGGAGCAAAATTTTTCGAGTTATAGACAGTTGAGTCTAAAAATGTTAATAAATAAGGTACTCTGGAAAAAAATTCACAAAAATATGTTTTTTTTTGTATCTCAGACCCTTTTCCCTCCTTAAGGAAAAATGCGATTACGAAATTTCAACATTCTGAAACAATAGAGTATTTTCATGTCACCTGAGCCCTTTAATTCACGAGGGATTTGCTATAATGAATATATTAGACCCATTATATAATATTTTTTGTAAACATTATGTTCATATGTAAGGCGAAATTATCTTAATACTTTTCGAAATACCATAAATTCAGTTTCCGAAATATTTGGCCAATGTTAGACCGTATCAATAAATGTATCATCGACGTAACACGTGCTTCAGGTTAAGTAGTCAGCTTTATTTTGCATGCTGCCACTGCCTCGCGTTGTTTTTCATTTCATTTATCATTCTCAAGGATATGTTTGAATAGCATCTGTAAATACAACCAACTATTGAGTGATTACCAGGCATTTAGATATTTTTTTCGTCGCTGATAGAACACACGTGTTGTGCTTATACCAGAATTTTAAGAGACTCTAGTCGAGACTACGGTATATATAAACCATTGTTAGTCTCACGTCGAACATTCGCGAGAACGGCGATGAGCGTAATGATGCGTCATCGTAAAGTTTGCAATTTCACTCTCGTGTAAGTCTATCATTAAATTGTTACTCGAGTAGTCGTATTCAAGTGAAACGCTTGGCATAATTTTGTTTCGACTTAATTATCAGGTTCTTCTTGGTCTTTTCGAGCGTATTGGATATCATTCGCGCAACTTATGTGCCAATTCCGAATAATGACATAAAATACAAATTGTGCACATCCAAGATATGCGAGGAAGCCGGTACGATCAACCATTGTAATGTCATATTACTCTGTTTTTTTAATATGTGAATATGGTTTTTGAATAGGTAATGAAATAATTAAAAGTCTCGATCAATCGATCGACCCGTGCGATGACTTTTACAAACACGCGTGCGGTGGATGGATAGAGAATCATCCGGTACCGGAAAGTCTGTACGTCATGAGTCAATTCGACGTTGTCGAGATGAGATTACGGGAACAACTGAAAGGTTTGTTTCACGGCCATTAATTTCATTTAAAAAATTGGTACATTTATAAATATCTGCTATTATTAGTATTTGTATACCTATATTTAATTGCAGAAATACTAATGAAAAATGAAAGGTCGGATAGCGAGACGCTGCGTAAAATAAGAGAATACTATCATTCGTGTGTAGATTTGGGTAATATTTAGTTATAGTATTTTGCATAATATTTTGACTGAAGCACTCTTTATAACTCGACGGTTTTTGCGAAGCTGCTATCGATGCCAGGGGCTTAGCTCCTCTACAATCGATCGTAACTGCCAATGGAGATTGGCCTCTCACTCTCCCACTGAAAAATTGGCGGCTTGCGGATCCTGGATTGACTTTCCAAAAAATTCACGAAAATTACGGGAGAATAGTCGGTTCTTCCGCTCTTTTTGTCATCCAGGTTGTTCCTTCCTCATTGAGAACCGGCAGTCACCTTTTGAAGGCAAGTTCTTATCAAATTCTTTAAATCATTGTTTACTTCTTTTTTTCTTTCTATTTTTCTATAAAAAATATCTCACCGATATAAGATTAATAATTTCTTCCTCAGTTAAAACGACCCATCTCCCCATCAAACCGACAACGTTCGTTCATACGACGAAGAAAAAAAAAAAATGATTTCGCCTTCTATACGTATAGCTTGGCAGTTGCTACAGAGTTTACTAAGTTGAGAGGATTCAATGTGTCCGTTGCCGATATACATGACGATATAGAACAAATCTATAAATTCGAATTTTCGTTAAATGTAGGTCAATTGATTCACGTGAAATATTACTCGATTATCCAAAAAATATAAATAATAATAATAATAATAATAACAATGGAATTCATTTGTAGGAATTGTATACAAGTGTACCGAAAGATGACTCCGACAATGGAACGTTCGATCAATTAACGACGATCGCTGATCTTCAAAAGATGTGGAACAAAGCGGTCTCAGGGTATCGTGAATATGAGGTAATGCAACAGTATACCAATAAAATCGATCATTCGATTCTCACAGGTTTAATTTTTGTCAGATCGACTGGCTGGAAACTATCCGCTATGCTTTTGATGGAACGGATATCACGATTGAAGAAATGCAAGAAATTTCAGTCCCGCGTGAAAATGTTATTGAGCGTCTTGGTGATTTGTTGAAAACATATTCTCTGCGAACAGTTTGTAATTATGGGAACAATAAATGCGAATATTACATGAGATTGTAGCGATGTACGATACTACCTGTGCTGTAATGAGTGCGAAATAGCCCCATTAATAGAGACCGCGGTGAAGCGCGAGAGATCGACGGAAATTTGTAGTATTGTACATCGCGTTAACGGCGATTACACACGTTTTTCTTTCACTTGCAGTAAATTACGTTCATTGGCACGCCATCGATCGCCTTGTATCATATACAAATAAGATAATGCGGGACGCTGTCAATGGCATGACCAAAAATTATTATGGATACGTGTTCAATGATGACGAAAGGTGAGTGCTCAGAATCAAATTACCTTAGAGCATACATCGATATAATATATACTTTTTTGAACCTGCTAATACAATTCCATTCTAGGTCTACCTACTGTCTTGACAACCACATTATGCCTGAAGGCTTATCCTACGCCTGGGTGCGAGAATATTTTGGCTCAAACGTTTCACGGATTGTAAATTCGCTTTACATTTCTATCGCACTCTGTTTCACGTTTTGGTAATCTTTAATCATTTTTACTGATACATTTTTCTCTTGAAAGATTAAGGACATGGTGTCCCAGATCCAAACTGAAATGAAGCGACAGTTTGATCAATCTACGTGGATGGACGATGACGCGAAATTTCGGTCGAAACAAAAAATCGTCAATATGGCGAAGTATATTGGGTATCCCAGTTGGTACGATGATTTCAGACAAATTGATGAATACTACAAGAAGGTGAGAACGAAAATTGATTTTTTCTGCTGCCACACGTTTCACAACGTACATCAGACATTATATACATAATTTTATGTTGGAACAAATTCTCCTTATCTTATGCAGCTGGCAGTTGGACTCGATTTCTTCGAAAACGTAGTGAATTACAATAGATTCAAGACGATAAAATCGCTGAAGAAATTATGGATGTTTAACGACAGATATGGAGACGTGTAAGTGGCCCACGATTATTCACACTTTATTCATAATTTATATAATTGGATAACAATTGTTCGTCATTTTTTAGAGATACGTTTCTATCTGGCAATGTAAATATGTATTACCAACTGGATCTAAATGCTATAAGTACGTTCTTTACTTCATACAATTATTAATTATATGAAAGGATTTTATTTTAAATATTTTTGCAGTATATCCTGCAGTGCATTTCCAGATGCCTTTCTTCCACGCTGAGCAACCCTTGTAAGAAACACGTTGCAGTTGCTCTTGTTATCTTATTAATTGTTACATTTATAGCAAATATAATCCATACTTTTATGCAATTATAGAGTATTGAACTATGGCCACGTAGGCACCGGAATCGGGCATGAGATTGCTCATGGATTTGGCATTGAAGGTAATTTTATTATGAGTAGCCTTTCAACATATTTATACGACTTAATATTTTGTTTGTAACTTATTTGTTTAATTAATTCCTCATAGAGGAAGCTTTGCTTTCGATTGAAAAAACAATTCTTTGCATATTTTGTAATTTTCATGACAGAATGCACAGAATAGTCTAAAACGTAGAGAAAAGTGACTGAGAAACAAAGTCTGAATGGACGCGCGCGTATGCGCGCGTGCGTGTGTATTAGATTTACAAATTTCAAACCTCTGAATCTCCATATCTCAAAAACGGTTATATCATTCGAGTTAAAATTTGGCGTTCAGGCAGAACAGTCATGTTTTCTTCTTTATATTTTATGCAAAAATTGAGACACTTGTTTGAACTTCCTTATATTTATATGTTTCGAAAAATGTCTGTGCGTGTTCTAGCGTCCGTAATTTTTTAGCTATCGAGCTAAAACGTTCTTAAGAATTAAATGATCTTAAAAGACGATGACGAGAGTAAAAACGAAAATTGATAGACGTGCTTCCTCATTGAGGTAACTTTAAGAAAAGTGGAAAATAATGAGGAAGCGACATGCAAGGTTCTACTTTGTATTATTTTTTTTTTCAATTAAAATTCTTTTCACGCAGGAATAA
Source organism: Cylloceria caligata (assembly GCA_963942595.1). NCBI lineage: Eukaryota > Metazoa > Arthropoda > Insecta > Hymenoptera > Ichneumonidae > Cylloceria > Cylloceria caligata. The sequence goes on along the minus strand of OZ012707.1, from coordinate 5,691,993 downwards.
AGTACAACGACATCGGTAACAAGAAGGAATGGTGGTCGGCCTTGACGATGACGAGGCACGCCAAGAAAGCACTGTGTTTTATCGATCAGTACAGTGATTATACACTAGTTGAAGATGATATATACACGGGAGTTAAGGTGAACATTCGATGACTGTCATTGTCACTTATGAATTTTTGTTTTAAATCGAAAATCACTATTCATTTCAGATCGATGGTATTAGAACTGCAGAAGAAAATATTGCTGACAATGTTGGCTTTTCGATGGCTCTAAAAGCTTATCTTTCTTACAAAAGAGAGCACAATTTTGAGGATATTAGGATACCAGTGTTGCAAAATTATACAGACGTGAAGCTTTTTTTCTACTCTTTGAGCAATGCAAGTTTCAGCTCTCCCAATAATTAAGTATTTCGTATATTTAGTACTAAGCAATCATCCTATAGTTTTTCTATTTTTGTAGACCTACTGCGCATCAGAGAACCCCGATGCTGTAGAGATAATATGGAAACATTCTTATTATAGTCCTTACGGAAACAGAATAAATGGGGCAGTGTCGAATATGCGGGAATTTTCCGAAGCCTTCAACTGTCCGAGTGGAAGTCCGATGAATCCAGTGAAGAAATGCGTTTTCTGGGATGACAAATTGTGCGAATCCCAGATATGTGAGGATGCTGGTACGATCAATAAATGCAATGTCATACTGCACTAGTTTTCTTTCGCGGCTTCTGATAATCGTTTTTGAACAGGTAATGAAATAATTCAAAGTATTGACCAATCGGTCGATCCGTGCAGTACCTTTTACGAACACGCGTGCGGGGGATGGATAGCGAATCATCCGATACCCAAAGGGCAATTAGCTACGAGCCAAATCCAAGTTATTGAGATGAAATTACAGGAGCAACTAAAGGGTTTGGCATTGATATCGTCCATGAAACGACAATTTAAAAAACCATAAATATATGTCGTAATTAATTTTTATTTCAATTTGTGTACTTATATTTAATTGCAGATATACTGCGGAAAAATGAAACATCGGACAGTGAGACCTTGCGTAAAGTTAAAGATTATTACCGTTCCTGCGAAGATTTAGGTAATATTTAGTTACAAGGTTCTGCATAATGTTTTCACCGAAACACTCTATATAATTTGATAAATTTTGCCAAGATGCAATTGACGCTAGAGGTTTAACTCCACTGGAATCGATCGTGTTTGACAATGGAGGTTGGCCTATCACTCTTCCAACGAATAAATGGCGTCTTAATGATCAAAATTTGACGTTCCAAATAATTCTCAGAAATTACGCTAAAGCAGTTAGTTCTTTTGCTCTTTTTGACATTGAGGTTGTTCCTTACTCGTTGTCAACCGGCCGTAGAATATTGAAGGTGATATCCTATTAAATTCTTAAATCGTTGTTCAATTTTATTTTCCTGTAAAAATGTCTCAACAGCTTAAGCATAACCATTTCCTCTTCAGTTGAAACCATCCATGTCCGCAATGAACCGGCAACGTTTATTTATACCACAAAGGCAAAAAAAATATACTTGGACATTTGTGTACGACTCCTATGTCCTGGCTGTGGCTACAGAGTTTGCGAGATTGCGAGGATTTAATGTATCCGCTACCAACATACAAGACGATTTGAACCAAATGCATGATTTCGAATTCTCGTTAAATGTAAGTCAATTGATTCGCATAAAATATGATCAAGTAATCAAAAAATATAATTTAAAAAAAATTAAAATGCTACGATTTTATTTGGAAGGAATTGTATTCAAGGGTTCCGAGTGATAGCTTCGATAATGGAACGTTGTGTCGAGTAACGACGATCGCTAAAGTGCACAATACATGGAACATAGCCGTCGCGGGGCGTCCTGAGTATATGGTAATACAATATTATATCGATAAAAGAAATTATTCGATTCTGACACGTCTCGATTTTGTTCAGATCAACTGGCTGGAAATTATTCGCAGTTTTTTCTCCGGAACGGGTATTGTGATTGATGCAGCGGAACAAATTCTAGTCTTGCGAGAAAACTTTGTTAAGGCGCTTGCTGGTTTGTTGAAATCATATCCGCTACGAACTGTTGGTAATTATGAGCTCAATAAAATTGATAGATACTGTAATTAATCGCGATCACACTCGTATTTTTTCTATTTTCAGTTAATTACGTTCATTGGCACGCGATAGATCACCTAATATCGCATACAAATAAAAAAATGCGGACAATTACCAATGTCCTGTTCCGAAATGGTTATGGATATGTGAAAGATGACGACGAACGGTTAGTGCGTAGAATTAAATAACTTATTTAGAGTACTGATTCACGTAATGTTTTTCTCAAATATGATGTTGCTGTTTTATTTTAGGTCCACCTTCTGTATTGAGCACCATATTATGCCGCAAGGTTTATTCTATATCTGGCTGAAAAAATATATGGGCAAACATATTTTGTCATCCGTAAATTCGCTTTATGTTTCTACCGCAATCTGTCGGACGTTTTAAGCATTTTAAATCACTTTTTTGTAACGAGTTTTTGTCTTGAAAGGTTCTCGAGATGGTATCCCAGGTTCAAGAGGAAATGAAGCGACAATTTGACAGATCTACGTGGATGGACGATAAAACAAAATTTCGGTTCAAAGATAAAATCGACAATATGATTATGTTTCATGGGTATCCCAATTACTATGACGAACCGAGGATTATTGATGAATTTTACAGTGAGGTGAGAACGAAAATGAAATCTCCTGACATACGTTTTGCAAGTTTGAATAGTTAAATAGTTTTCAACCCCACTCCAGGGCGGAGGGGCGATTTAGGTGAAATTACGCACAATCGAATTGTTCTCTTGAAAACATTCAACACGTAATTCCTTATCTTCCACTCAAACGCATTTCTTGAAATGATCAAAAAATTGATTTTTAGCAGTTACAGTACCATGTGTCTCGAATGGAAAGAAATTTTTCCAATAACACTTGCATAATTTTCATGAAGAATTCGAATCTGTAATAAAAAATAGGGGTTCTTATTCGAAATTTCTAAGTTACTACAACTCTCGCCCTTAGAGGTTGGGATAGGGGGTTGATTTTTACGGGGTCAGTTTTCTCCTTTAGAATCAAAAAGTTTTTATTCCGAACATGTTTTTGTGCAATGCGTATTCCTTACGAAAATTCGATGTATCAAGATAAAAAACTCACCCTGTATAACAATATTGTCTGACCTTGTAAAGCTGTCGGTTGGCCTCGATTATTTCGAAAACGTGATATCTTACAGAAGATTCAGAACGATAACATTGCTGAAGAAATTACGGACGCCTTACGACATATTTGAAGCCAGGTAAGAAGCCAGGTAATTCACGATTACGAGTAATTTTTTTTTATTCAAACATATATAAGAGTGAATTATTTTTTAGACGGGACATTTTGCCTATAGAAATTATTGCCCATAACGATCTGGAACTAAATTCTATAAGTAAGTTTAGACTTCATGAAAATTATTATTATTTGAAAAGATTTTATTTAAGAATTATTCGTAGATTTTCCTGTAACGATGCTGCAGATGCCTCTCTTTCACACTGAGAGATCCATGTAAGAAACCAACTATGACTGCTCCTTTAGTTCTGTATATAATATAAACAATTGAAGATCGCGAACTAAATTCATACTTTTTAAAAATTGTAGGGTTTTGAACTATGGCAGTATGGGAGCCACAATCGGAAATGAGATTTCTCATAGACTTGACATCCAAGGTGATTTGATTACGCTTAGTACTTTTAATTATTTAGATGATTTGATGATACTTTATTTTCTGTTTATGCGCTTGTCTACTCAAAAAAAAATTAATTTGCAGGCATTATACACGAGCCGGCCAAAGATGAAATGCAATCGGGGTTAAATCCAATGTATGCAAAATACAATGCGAAAGCGAAGTGTTTTGTTGAGCAGTATAATCAATATACGCTATTTGACGATTCAAATTCGGAAAAAATTTACGTGAGTATTCAGTGGTTGTAATTATCACATCCAAAATTTTTTTTTATGGACGTTTTTGATTACAGATGGATGGCGAGAAAACCTTGGAACAAAATATTGCCGATAATACTGGATTCGCGATGCCTTTGAGAGCTTATCTTTCCTATAAAAAGAAGCACAATCTCGAGAGCATTGTGATGCCAGGATTGCAAAGTTACACGGATGAGATGCTCTTTTTCTACTCTTTGAGTAATGTAAGTCTACTAACCTCTCCCAATAATGGATTATTTTGCATATTTAGTATCATGGAGAAAAAAGAATTGTTGCGATTACCAACTACCAGCTATGACAGCCAATAAATTGGTGAAATTTACCAACATTTGAGAAGTAGCTGATAATCGCAACTTATCTTTTTTCTCCGAGTACTCAGAATTCAATCTCTATTTTTTAAATTATTGTTTTCAGCGCTATTGCATGTCAGAGAGTACCAAGTCGATGGAGCTTTTACCGTACGACAAAACACAGAGTCCTGCCGCAGTAAGAATTAACGGGGTAGTGTCAAACATGCGCGAATTTTCCGAAGCCTTCAACTGTCCGAGTGGAAGTCCGATGAATCCAGTGAAGAAATGCTCTCTCTGGGATGACCAATTATGCGAATCTCAGAAATGCGACGAAATCGGTACGATCGTTAAATTCAATTGCATACTGCACTAACTTTCTCTCGTGACTACTGATACTCGTTTGTAAACAGGTAATGAAATAGTTAAAAATATCGAAGAATCGGTCGATCCGTGCAACAATTTTTACAATCACGCGTGCGGTGGACGGATAGCGAATTATCCGTTACCCGAGAAGCAGTTAGCCTCGAGTAAATTGAAAGTTGCTGCGATGAACTTACAGGAGCAACTGGAAGGTATGTTTCAAGGTCATGAATTACATAAAAAATATATAAACCATTCCCAATGAACTGCCTTTATTATTGTTTATATAATTGTATTGAATTGCAGAAATGCTGCGGAAAGATGAAAAGTCGGACAGTGAGACGCTGCGCAAAGTTAAGGACTATTACCGTTCCTGCAATGATTTGGGTAATATTTATTTAGAGTATTTTGCATATTGTTTTTACCGAAACTCTCAATGTAACTTGATGGTTTGTATGAAGTTGCAATTGATGCGAGAGGTTCATCTCCACTGGAATCGATCGTGTCAGCCAACGGAGGTTGGCCTCTCACTTTTCCATTGAATGATTGGCATCTTGAGAAACAAAATTTGACTTTGGAAGAAATTCACAAAAATTACGGTAAATTAGCTGGTTCCTTTGCTCTTTTTGACCTCATGGTTGTTCCTAACGAGTTGGAACCCGGCGTCAATTTATTGAAGGTGAGATCCTATTCAATTTTTGAATCATTGCTTGATATTTCTGCTTATTATTTATAATTTTATTATTCAATATTGTTTTTATGTCATAATGTCTAGTCTAAAAATATGATAGTTTAAGGATAAACATTTCTTCTGCAGTTGGGACTACCCATGACCTCAATAATCCGACAACGCTCGTTCATACCACAAGGAGAAAAAGGAAATATTTGGAATTTTCCTTTTAACTATGCCTTGGCTGTTGCTACAGAGTTCGCTAGATTGCGAGGATTCCATGCATCCAATGCCAATATATATGACGATATATTAAAAATTTACCTATTCGAACATTCATTATACGTGAGTTTATCGATTGACGTGAAATATAATGGACTAATCAAAACATATAATCGAAAAAAAAATAATACAAATTTTATGATTCCATTTGAAGAAATTGTACGCTCTTACGCCGAGAGATAATGTTGACAATTGTTCGTTATGTCGAGTAATGACTATCGCTGAAGTACAGGATACGTGGAATATGGCCATCACAGGGCACCCTGAATATGAGGTAATGCCGTTTTATATTTTATATTTTGTTATCTTATATTTATTATACTTATACATTATTTATATTCAGTTCGACTGGCTAGAAACTATTCGCAGTGCTTTTGACGTAACGGGTATTACAATTCATCAAGCGGGAAAAATTAAAGTTCCGCAAGAAAACTTTGTTCAGAAACTTGCTGTTTTATTGAAAACACATTCGTTACGAACTGTTGGTAATTACGAGATCAATAAATTGGAAAATTATTTACATTAATCACTATAATACTCGTTTCCGTTCTACTTCCAGTTAATTACGTTCATTGGTACGCGATAGATGGCCTAGTGCCGTATACAAATAAGAAAATGCGGGACATGTCTTATGCCCTGTTTGAAAATCGTTATGGATACGTGAACAATGACGACCAACGGTAATTACCGAGAATTTAATAACTTAAATCATTGATTGATTTAGTACTTTTTTCTGTTAATCGGACACTGCAATTTGGTTTTAGGTCTACCTTCTGTATCGACCACCACAAGATGCATCTGGGTTTATCGTATGCCTACGTACGAAAATATGTTAGCAAAAACACTTCACAATCTGTAAGATCTCTTCACCTTTCCACTGCAATCTGTTTCATGTTGTAATAGTTTTAGATAGTATTTTCTAACGTATTTGTTTTTTGAAAGGTTATCGACATGGTATCTCAGATCCAAGTGGAAATGAAGCAACGGTTTGACCAATCTACGTGGATGAACGATGAAGCGAAACTTCGGCTGAAAGAAAAACTCAACAATATGATGACATTTATCGGGGTACCCGACTACTATGACGAACCAGAGAAATTTGACGAATTTTACAGCGAGGTCAGTCTAAAAATTATAATTATTTTAGATAAATATTGTAACGATTGCTCAGAGTATAGCATAATGATGACCACGTATTAGTATTTCACGAACAATAGACTTGACAAGAATCGTGAAGATAGGAGAATATTGGGAAGAATATCATAGCGTACGGACTTTGATGATGTTTCGCTCAGTCGTCTCAATATGTATACGCACGCACGCACGCACGCACGCACGCACGCACGCACGCACGCACGCACGCACGCACGCACGCACGCACGCACGCACGCACGCACGCACGCACGCACGCACGCACGCACGCACGCACGCACGCACGCACGCACGCACGCACGCACGCACGCACGCACGCACACACACACGCACGCACACACACACACGCACACACACACACACACACGCACACACACACGCACACACACACACACACACACACACACACACACACACACACACACACACACACACACACACACACACACACACACTTTTGTATAACAATTTCGTCCGATTTCGTTTCAGCTGACAGTCGGCACCGATTATTTCGAAAACGTAATAAATTACAATAGATTCAGGAGGATTCAAATGTTGAAAAGATTACTGGTGTCTCACGGCCGCTATGAGGCCACGTAAGTGCTTTCCACTTGGATTTATTTTCAAGAAAAATTCAAAAACTGATGACTAATTGTGAATTATTGATTAGACTGGAGTTTTCACCTATGGAAGCGAATGCGTATGACGATACGCATCTTAATATTATAAGTAAGTTCTCCACTTTATGAAGATTATTATTATTATTCGAAAGGATTTTATTTGAGAGATTTTTACAGATTTTCCTGTTGCAATGATCCAGATTCCTTATTTCGACGATGAGAGACTCATGTAAGAAATACACTTTAGCTGCTTTTAATAGTTGTCACATAGATATAGCTATCCATATAGAGATGTAATGGCACGGTGACGGCCCGAAAGTTGCCCGGCTTGTCAACAGAACGCAGCCGTCAATGACAACATTGTGTTGGCACGCTGAATGACGGCAGAGTGTTGGCATTCGGTCATCGTGTCGGCACAATGTCATTAGACGCGGTCATAGAAGACAGTGTTTTGCCCGTATGGCGTTTCGGTTGTCATATCGTGTATTTCTTACAGGGTAACTGATACTATACTTTTGCAAAATTTTAGGGCTTTGAAGTATGGCAGTATGGGAGCCGCGATCGGCTATGAGATTTCTCGTGGACTTGGCATCCAAGGTAATTGTATACTATTTATTATTTGATGTTTAATATGTTTAGACGACCTGATAATGTTTCAGTTATATTTATATGTTTAATCATTTTTCAAATGATTTATTCACAGGGGAAATGTACGGCGACGTCCATAATGACAAGACATTGTGGTTGAAACCAACGATTGATAGATACAATGCGAAAGCGAAGTGCTTTGTTGATAAGTATAATAATTATACGTCAAGCGAAGATTTAAAATTCCGAACAATTGACGTGAGTTCTCTATGACATCATCATTTTCACTTACAAAAATTATGTTTAATTTTCGTCGACTCTTTTGATTTCAGATCGATCATAAGACGACCTTAGGACAAAATATTGCCGTCTATATCGGCTTTGCGACAGGTCTGAGGGCTTATCTTACCTACAAGAAAAAGCACAGTTCCGAGGACATTAAGATACCAGTGTTGCAGAGGTATACGGACGAGATGCTTTTTTTCTACGCCTTGATCGATGTAAGTATAAATTCTCTCCATAATAGATTATTTTGGTTGTGTAGTACTCAGCAAACTATCATTTTCTTTCTTGTCTGCAGCGCTATTGTCCATCAGAGACATCCAATGTTGGGGAGTCTATGGGTCATACTACTGCAGTGACGATTAACGTGGCAGTCTCAAATATGCGAGCATTTTCCAAAGCCTTCAAATGTCCTTCTGGAAGTTTGATGAATCCAGTGAAGAAATGCGTTTTCTGAGATTAAACTGTAAAAAATATAATAAGCTTTCCTCACATATTATTAAGAAAACAAAAATACAACTTTTTAACAATTAATTAATTAACACAGCTCCATATCATACGACATCTCATTGGAGACAAGAGTAAAACTCAATATTTAGACCTTTTTGTCAGATTTGCCACATAAAACAACTAGAATATAGTTAATCGGGGCATTTTATTCATGAAATATATTTTTATTTTCCTAAGAAGACCAATTACAAGGGAACTAAAAAATATTGTTTAATGCTGTCAGATAATCTACCAAAAAAGTGATCGTACCCTAGATATAAGAACGACGAGGTATTAAGTCGGAAATTAAATGTTGCTTGATAGTAGATTTAAACAAAGTGCCAATGACGTATTTGCACCTCGTACCTTTTTCATCATATTTGTTACTGGCTTGAAGTTACAAGTGATCTTTTAATCTACAAAAATCTTGAAATTGGTAATATCTATCTTCAAAATAGTTTTATATTTAAAACTATTATTTTTTATTTTTATTTTTATATCAATAAATAAAATGTTTACACTGAACACTTATTTTATCAGCACTCATTAGTCTAACAGCGTGACAGGAGTAACAATAGTGATAAGCAAATTAAGAACGGAGATTCCGTTCTTCGCAATTAAAAAAAATTGATTTACAATTGACTCCACAGGTCTCAAAACTTCAGGGACTTGTTATTAAACCAACTCGGGTTAATAATTAAATTCGAACATTAAATTGCGTGAAGAAATACTTAGTAGTGGATTATCTTTCAAGGAGATTCGGGCGATGTTTTGAACTTTTGTACTGTTTTTACTACATGAACTGAGGTCGTGATTTAAGTATATTTCGTAGGGAACACCGTTTGCGAATCACTCCCTGAATTAATGCAGTTGCGATTCTTGATCGTTGTTACGCGAAAGGAGATGAAAGAAGGTTGGCATGGAAAGCAAATGCTGGGTTGTGACGAAGAGCGAGAGAGAAAGTACTTTCGTCATTCTCGCTCTTTCACGTATTCTGGCCGAGTCGTATGCTGCTAGTGCGCAAAACTCGATCCTCGTCGTAGCGCTGCGTCTCACTCGCGCTTACCGCAGCGGCAATGCACCCTTGGCGCACGTGAATTGCGCGACGAGAGCTCAACGCAGTGAAAACGGTTTGTGGTGTGGGGGCGAGAAAAATGTGAGCGGATAGCAGGGGAATGAGAGAGAGGGAGTCACGGGAAATCATTGCGGAGGGTGGCGCATGCCGAGGTGGGTAGGGAACGGCTCGTTAGGCATTTATAAATAAATAATTCATTCGCCCCGCCGGCAAAATAAATACATACTTCTCGAAAGTCCCTGACACGCCCGCTAGCACATTTTGCTTCTCTCTTTTTCTTTATCTCCACGTTATTCCTGCGCATCGAGAGGGACATAACCGGTGAGTGAAACGGAAAGAACTATGCTTTGAATAACAGTAGGGCAGACTGTGCGGAGAGCAGAGTTTTCCAGAGAATCCATCGTCCTTCGGGAATCTTTGGTCTCTGGTGGTCTCAAGTAACGCTGAAACACGAGACGGTCGAATAACTCATCGTTTTACTATGCTTCAAGGCAGAAGCACTTCATTTTATAAGGTTATTCGACATCTCATGTCGATTGAAATGAGTATTATAAACTCCATAATTGACTGTTTTAGAAAAAAATGTAAAGCTTCCAAGAAACTTAGTTTGCTAAAAAAAAAAAAGTATAACAAGCAGAATTTTCTTCGTTCCTTCCTCATTATTTTCCATTTTTCACAAAACTACCTCTGCGAGGAAGTGTAATGATAACTTTTGGCTTCCTCGTGGTGGAAGCTGTGTGAAAAATTGAAAATAATCATGAAACAATGTTTAAAGTTCTACTTTGCTTTGTTTTATAAATTGTTAATTGATAATTAAGTGATCAAGAAAAAAAAATCGAAGTGCTCTTAAGTCTTATTGCTTTGATATATTTTAACGAAAATTGTAGTTAATAACGAAAGCTTATCGCGTAATATGATGTAACAAATTTTAAATCTATCGCTCAAGTCATTTTTACGAGTTATATATATAGACTTCTTATTTCCTTAAGTCTCGATTATCGTCAATATAAAATACGAATGCATATCAATTTTAACGGCACATTTACGTATCTACAAAATACAGCTCGACCACATGAGAACTCTACCAGAAAACAAGTATCTCGCTCATTCTTTACCTTAATACAACTCTAGCAGATAACAACTTCATATTTCTGTGAAAGCGAAGTTTGCTCTTTTAAATAAAACACCACCTTTATCTTTCCTTAAGAGAGATTGGAGAAAATTTGAAGAAAAAAAACTTGAAGAGCCCCAAAATAATCTCAATTTTCTTCTTATCATCGGTGTTTTTTTAATCTGTCCATCTATCCCTCTGGCAGTCTCGTTGTCCTTATTTCAGACATAACAACAGCAATATACATCATGTATTTTTATTTATAAAGTTATATCCTTGTTTTATGCTTCTTAATAGTAACCTGGGATCTCGCTTGGTCTGCTTCTTGTCTTCACACTCTCATCTACTTTTTCCTTCCCAAGCAGTCAGGAATTTTCCGACGCCTGGGGTTTCTCGCTCAGAGATATGAACTTCTCACGCGAGCAGCTACAATCCCTCTAGGAATTCCCGTTGGAATCTTAGCTTTAGCGGGAGTGCGGGAGAGCGAATAGGTTACAAATTGAGGTATGTGTGTGTGTGTGTGTTGTATGCGTACGTGCGTGCGCAGAGAGAGAGAGAGAGAGAGAGAGAAAGAGAGAGAGAGAGAGAGAGAGAGAGAGAGAGAGAGAGAGAGAGAGAGAGAGAGAGATATCTGCCCCGCGGGTTCCTCGATTGAACTTGCTCGCTCTTGGACCAACCAAACGGCCAAAGGATCGTTCCGCTTTAAAACAGGAAATCCCGACAAACGGTCGGGTACGTCGCTCGGGTAATGGGCTCACTTTGTACGGACTGATAGATACTTCCGGTGGGTCGGTGTGCCGTTCTTCCTTCTGGTTCTCACTTATACTCCTGGAACAAAGGAGGTGCCCACCGGTATCTCTCAGTTGCTGCACTGTTGGTACTCTCGCGGTGTCAGTACCGCACAAGAAACTATACACGGGAAGCCCCTGATGCGGCGGTACCTTGTGGCGATTGCAACTCTAGCTTCGGTCCAAGAATATCCGGCCTAAGTACACGAGTAACTAGGACACCGTAATCTTAAAGCCGGTTGGAACTTCAAGTTGAGTTTAGTAATTTAGTACTTAAGTAATTCAAGTAATTCATTACATATTTTTTATGTAAGCACTGTCTCTTTATTGTTTCCTGGTAATTAGCCTTCCCCTTGGCAAGGATCGATTCGAATTAGATGCAATGCTGATAATTCTCTACATGGGTGAATTATTTAGTGGAATTTTGTAATTGTGAATAATTTCCTTAAGTTAATTACAGAAAAGGCACAGGACATTATTCCTTGTTTCAATGTTTGTTAATTATTGTTCTCGTTGTACAAGGACGCCCATAAAAAGTTTAACCATTTTTAATGGATGTCCAATGTTTAAGGGAGCTCCGAGGATATCAAGTATTCGTCTTGAAATCGTACGGGATCCCATTAAGTTTGAATAAATTAGTCCACGCAAATGTGTACACCAAGGTTGAAGCGCAGACCTATATCGGCTTCTTAAGGAGGATTGTACTTAACTATTAGAATTTATTTGATCTAGAAACGAGAAGATTAATCGGTGTGGCAATATTAAGCGAATGGAAGATGATAAAGGAGGAACCTGCAAGTTCCTACAAAATTAATTTGCAGTTTAACTAGCAAGTAGAACATCTGACCGAGGGATAATTTTTGTAATATTTGATACTTATCACTCCATCTGCAGCTGCCACCGACGTCGTCACCGTGTACAAGAATCGAGAGAAGTCTCCGGGGTCTGAGAGACCCCCCTACCCTGATTATTCTAGGTCTCCTAATGATTCCACCCCCTCATCCCGGATTACTCTCGGTCCTCGAAGGAGCCCCCCGAGCCATTAAATGTCAAATGTTTATAGTTTATAGTGCTTTTCATGTCAAGTGTCTCAATTCCCGAGGACAATCAAGATTTCTATTGAGTTGGGACTGCGATAAATTGATAAACTGTAGTCGATTCTGCTGCGGGGTAACCAAGAGTAAGGGAACACAGACAATATTGCAAATTGCATGTATTTCTCTGAACAATTATATAGGAAAGTCCAATCCATTCATATTGCTTTAACAAGAGCTTGGTTGGCTTTTATCCAATCTTATAACTCGGTATGCCATATTTTTCGTTGTTTAATCGAATCATCAAATGTATACTCGGAGAATTTAACACGCTAAGGATTAGTTATCACGTCTGTTTAATCATCCATCGTTACACACTACATAAATAATATTATAGTCATCAAAACCGATGAAAACAACTTTCATTTTCTCCACCCTTTTTCCTTTCGCCATTACGTTTTTCCAATATAAACGTCATGTACGTGCACTTTCGCAAACGAGAATTTTCGCATTCACACCCACCCACTCCGAGACTCTTGTACACGTTTGTGTGGAATATACGTAAGTTATAACAATATGAACATAGAATTGTGTACACACGAGTAGGATCAGAACAACACCCTCCGTTCTATGCATTCTCCTCTCAACTCTATGAGTATAAATTCCCGTTTTCTCCCTTGCTGTTTCTCGCTTGTCCTTCCCCATCTCGTTCCCATCCTTGTACATAGCTGAGGATGTGGACTATGCGAAGGTACAGATAAATGGATAGTAGGTAGAGTTTCTGCTTTCTCTCGTGGGGTGTTTTCACCATACTGGTTCAAAGACATGCAATGCCATTGGCCATTTTGTACAGATGAGCTTATAATAAATATTGAAAAAAAAATATGTATACAGCTATGTCGATAAATAGCCACTGGCTGTCTCCTAACTTACCGTTCCCACTTGAAAGCTTCACTAACATCGCGTATACGTTATAGATACAAACCGCAAGCCCTTGCCATTGCTTCGCGATCTTGCACATCTTTACCTCCTCAAATTGTAGCTGCGCTGCTTCTCTCGTACTTACAATTTTCCGAGCAGCCTCGCCATCTTCGCCCCGAGTCAATGTCTGCTATAAGATGGGTTCGCTATAATGTCTGCCTGCGCTCACCTTTACCAACAGTTTCTCCTCTCTTCACCCTCCATTCCTCCACTGCCATGGTTACACTTTGCTCGAATGAACGTCATGTGCTTGTGCGGTTATATATAGTATATTGTACCTACTGGGAGCAGGCTGGCTTCGCACACCAGAGGCACAGCAGGGGCAAAGAATAGAGGTAGAAGTTATATGTAAGATGCCGTAAAACACATCATCCTATGTGCTAGAATGATTCTTTACTGGTAGAAATAGGGAATGCGAAGGTGTACTTTATTTTCTTGCTGAATTTGTATTACACAGATCCGCTTAGGTACTGTAAAGGTCTTCAGTGGGGATCTTCTTTGTAACCCGCGAAAGATGACGTAGATATTGCTTTGCCGATATTTCAAGATTCGGTAAAATGAGGAAATACATAAATTACAAATACGAGAAACTACATTTTATGAACAGACAGACGTGTGTGAATGACACGCCCTCGTTTTTTAAAATCCTTTGTCCCATCAAACTATTACTTTTTGACCTTTTAACGTACAATCTTAAGAGCGGTAAAAAATTCTACGAGATGTTTTAAACGACTTCTCGATTTCCCATCTGATTACTTTAATTCAACTCTCACTGAATGTGTGTCACAATTTTAAACATTTCATTTTCCTGCTAATCAGTCGCTCTGGTTAATATTATACAAATTATGAATTTTCTTAAATCGCACATTGTCGAAAACGATTTTTTGACATTATCTGCTGCCTAACAAGTTTTTAATTTTTCATGTTGAAGCAATAATAGAGATAAATCGTTGCTACACATTTCTCGCTTACCAATATGAAATTGTTTTATCGAACGTTCTGTTTCGCATTATGCGCAGAGTAAAACAACACAAAACTACGTTACAAGATTAACTTAATTACTTTTGATACTGACATATAAATGCTTCATTCCAGTCCCGAAATAATATTTTTTATCATATTTTTTATCATATCGTAATATCTTGCATTCAAAAGTTAAGGTTTAGCAGGTATATGAACGGCCTACAATATTAAACCGTGTATATCATTCATGCAAGAGAGTGCATTTATGCTGAAGCCATAGTGGTGAGTCGTTCTACTAATGAAAGTGTTTTTCGGGGTAAGCTTTCTAAGAGTAAGTACTGTAGTTTTGGTCCCAAGGGGGTGAGACACGCAGGGTTTTGAGAATTTACTGCCGTCGGGTATTCTGAGAGTAGTAGTTTCGAATTTTTAGCTAGATCCTTCACTTTATTTAACAATGTCATTTTTTAGTCACACGCAAATCAAGAATAGGCACAAGCTTATATATAATGCAATAATCATTTCAGACTACAAGTAATCTTGCGATTAAAATCACTTGTAACGAATCGGTCTGACGAGTTGTCATTATCGCTCACGCCCTCCTCTTCTTAGCTCGTGGCAGACACGTGAGACCTCATCGTAACGTTCGTGACTCTTATCGTTTCTTTAACCCTTTCGCCTACAACCACGAGTGAGGCTCGTGGTCAGACTTTTGAGCCAAAACTAATTATCACGGGCCTGGCTCGTGGTACGTCCTCCGGGCCAAATGCAAACACAACGTATTGACTAGTGCACTTATTGTTAGTTGCATGTTATCCTTGACTACGTTCGCACATAAAAATATATTTGTGTTATTGATTTATTCTTTTCGCGAATTATGTATTTCTAATAGGTACGACACCCGACGTAAGTCGTGTGCGATTGTTACAAGATAGATTTGCCGAGGCGCGGAATGGCTCGAAGGCTCGGTAGTTCGGTTTGCGTTTTGGGACCACGCTGTTGAATCTTACGTGGTAGGGCAAGGGGTTAACTCCCTGTAGTCATCATTCCGAATACCATTGTACATACCGAGATATTCGCATAAAACATTTGAAAGGCCGGCATAATCATTCAACCAGGTAAAGTAGTTTTTCTATATATACTATATATATGGTGCGTAAATTCTCATCAAGGATACCTAGGCGGTGTGAATCTCAGCAACCCGCCATGCTGACTCTCATAATTACTGTATTCAGCGTTCAGCGATTGCTTCTTATTGCCTGGTTCAATTACTGATATTGTTAATCATCGATTTGCATGCCCTGTATTTATTGGAGAGGACCAAAGGAAATGTTACGACCATTTGTAACCGGGAAGGCTACATCCACCTACACTCTGACACTTTTCACTATCGTGAGAAGCGGGAATTGCTTCCTCAATCGGAGCAGCTCGCCGTAATCGTGGCATGCGATAGAGACACCTGCAGCAGCGCGGCTCAGCAATCGAGATATTTAAAAACATCCATCCAAGGAGAGATGTAAAGAAATCAGCGGATCTTCGAGCATTCACCGATGCTTGTCGGACCACCACATACGGACATATCCGCATATGCCTTTGGAGCCATCGTGATGTCAACAACGCTTCTAATCGAGATAAGGCTCTACGTACACTTACCATAATAATTTGTCTCGGTACCTCTTTCTATTTATATCTTGATTGTACGCAAATTGTCCCGCTGGGCTGTGAATTTCATACCGTATTCTGAAGTAAACAAGTTTGCTAGTTACCAGTAGCTTGCTTCTTGTCGTGTACCACGGGGAAAAAAATAACCGTGTATCATCGATAATTTTACGTACAATATCGGGTATTTATTTCGATCAGTTAAAACTAATATCGCCTTATTATATAATCGTTTGTCCATACACCGTGATGGGAGATATTTACTCTCAGGGAATCTTGTTGCTACCATAGTAATATTAGTGCTATTTGTACATTCGCTGCGTCGTCTTCTGCGTCAGGTCTACTGGATATCGAGATATATATGTATTTGGACAGTATGTATGGGATATGATATGAAACATTCTCTGCTGTGTACGATACTATGGCTGGCTTTAGTTTTTAATTCTGATGATTTAATCCAATAATAGTTATAATACCGAATGAAATTTGTTCTTACATCCATCGGGTCTCAGGTTAGTCGAAAATAAATAGAAGCTTGAGAAAGATTTTATATTCCTTGTCGGCTTATATTTATATTTTTTTAATTTTTTATTTATTTCAGAGTGAGGAATAAACGTAAATCGAAGAGCTATATATATAGATAGATAGATAGATAGATAAAACAAAATTCAATTTACACATTGTCGTGAGTAAAGAGGAACAGTGGAGATGAAAAATTTATTAGAATTCCTCTTCATGTGTATTGCATTTCACAGCGTGTGCATATATGTTTCTTTCTATAGGATGCTCGCATTTAAGTATACAATGCGATGGGAAGATGAAAAATTCGGAGAATCGAGAATGAAGAACGAGAGTTTGCACCACAAATCCGGTATTGTATGCAAAATCCATTTCCGTTTTTCATAATCTTCGATATACATTATGCATAATACTGAGAGATTTCGTTTGCACCTAACTTTCTTGCATATCCTTTAGCCGATATATAATCTTGAAATTCATTTGGGTTTTCTCGTATAGGATATATACGAAAACGTAGGCAAACTCCCTTCATCTTCAGATACTTTTAGTGCACTATATTTTTAAATCCTATCGAATAGAAAGTGATATTCGTGAAGAGAAAATTTATTTTCAATCGATTGTTTTTTTTTTTTACGATATACTAGCTTGGATGGCAATATCCGTAAAAACGTCGTACGGATGAGATGGTTGAATTGTAAAAAATTTTTTAATAATTGAAAATTCATCGTAGCCTCGTGATCCAAGAATTGTTTAAAACTATGATTAATTAGGAACAAAGCTAATACTATTTGCAATCGTAACTTCAATGGAGAAAATATTTACGGCTCTTTCAGTGAAATAATAATTTTGCAAAAAAATAAATCTCCAAATAACGTTTTGAGCTGCAATTTTCCTTTTTCGATTAAATTTACCTAGAAATTGAAATATATCAATACTAAAATGTAAGGAACGCTGAATTTTTTTTAGATACATTGGTGTCGACGGCGATATGAAAAATAAATAAACCCCAAGAAGTGACTAGAATAAAAATAAAATGATATGTATATGCATACTATCGCTTTGATATATCCTTTGCCATTCTCGAACTTACATTTTCGGACGCTCTCTCTACTCGTTTCTCACTCGTTTTCGCGTTGAGTTTGCTCACTTGTCCGTAAATGTTTCACTAGAGGAAAATTGGGGCTTCTCCGATTTACAGAGCGGAGCAAGATAAAATCTGGCCGCAGGAAGTTCCGGTCGCTGGTGAAGAAGTTCCTAGTTCGTAACGTAGAATGAAGAATGCAAAGCAGAAGAGAGGAGAGCATCGAGCGAGTGGGTAGAAAAGAAACGAGTTGCAAGCCAAAAAGGTCCTTTTATCCACAAGCAGCAGCGGTAGCCGCATCAACGGCAACGGTAAAGGCACTGTGGTAGTGTGGCGGCAGAGACAGAACGCAAGTTGTACCAAACTACAGTGTACCTACGTTAGTATCACCAACGAATCAGAAGGAACAAAACAAGCCAACGGTAAACCAGAATTCAACCACGCAAACCGCCGTGCTGCAACACTAACTTTAACTCCGAGGGTATAGCAGAAGAGCCACGGCGGCAGTGAAAGAGGCGGAAGAGCGAATGGTTTTTGTATCTCACCCTCTGGTTCGTGCTCTCTCGCAAAACCCGTGCACGTTCATACACGGATTTGAAATCCGGTTTATCGGGGATGTCCCCACAATGCGCATCGTCGACGCGGAAGTGAAAGACGAGAAGAAGGACAAGGAGTCGACTCTTCGTTCTCTTTTGTTTCGTCGCCCGTCACGTACGAACGTGTACGTACGAATTTTTGTCATTCTTTTTGTTCTTTTCGGCTTCTGGACTCTACTGTCTCTCGTTCTGCTGTGATTCAACGAAATCTTTCTCGTCCGTGGTAGTCCAGGCGCTAGCGGGATTCTCCGCGAAAACAGAGCAACCGGGGATTCCCACAGTTTGATAACTTAACGCCGTCACGTTTGAGTCCTCGCACGTACTTTGAATAGAAGGACCGTTGACGCTCACGGAACGCATTACAGACTACGTACCTGACACTTACCTTGTTTATGCACCTTACCGTTGAGTCGTGAAAGACGTGAGGAAGATAGAGAGGGGAAGGGAGAAGGACAACGTATACAACCATCACGCTCTCACTTCCAAAGTTAAGATTACCCTGTGCAACGCGTATCATAACTGTTCGGTCACTAAACACGTAGGCAACAGCGAAAGTTTTTCATGCTACATGCTTTCGTACTATCACAGCACTTTGTAGAAATGCACATTTCAAACAAGATAATTAATATGCGACACTTAATCGTTTATCTTTTTATTGATCGTTTGTTAGGCTGTACACGTGTGCGTTCGGGACCTTCGTATTCTTTCAACGGAAACAAAAATCCCGCGAGCGCTCGGGAAATCATTTCATTAATTCTTTTTTGCTCTCGCAAGTTGAATATATTATTTTAAAAAAAGTATTCTCTAGAAAACATACGTATGGTGTAATAACTGAAAGCACCATGAAACTTCCCAATCAGCATTATTGCAATATACATATATAGATAGATAGATAGATATATATATATATATATATTGCAAGATATATATATATATTTATAATAATTCTTCGATTTATGTCTATATACATATAAGTGGTGTGTATCATATATATTTATATGTGTGTCTCGTGTTTATCTTTTTTTAATTATCGTCGTAATATCAATGTTTAATAATATTATATAATACGACACTTAAGAGGGATATCCACCGTTTTCAGTAAGAAAATGTATTTTCTTTATAGTTTAAAAAAATGTATCAAAAATTCCATACGTTTTATTGTTCGTAATGGTGTTTTGAAACTGCACAAAAATTCCCAGATCGAAATATGAAAGAAAAGGTAGGATTACGAGTATTTAAAAACAGAAAAACGTATTTAAAAATGCTTCTATTTCTACAATTTGTTATATTTGAATCTGATCATTTTTCTACATGGTCGGAACACCGTTTCGAACGAATAACACCATATGATTTTTGATTGCATTTTTTTTACCGATAAAGAAACATAAAACACGTTTGTTTTCTTTACGAAATCGATGAAACTCACTCCATCCTTAATAAACGGTTGTACAACGTGCGGACATTTCGAATGAATTTAGAATTGTGTCGATCTCCCTACCTCTCACTCGCTTTACATTTGCTCTTTGCTCACTCCGTAAATTATTATTTGTTTTATACTCGTCGTGGATGCCACATTACATTGCAGTACAACAACGATGGTTTTCACAGTCACTTAATCAGCAAACAAGTGCATGAATTAAATTTAGAGTCCCTAACTCTCAAAGTGTATCATTTACTTCCATTAGTTACACGTAACTATCATTATTTTGTTTTTCACGTCATTTTAATTCGTATGGAATAAATTTAACTTTGGCGCGATCGTGCACTCACGCCATTAATCATCCTCGGATATAGCTACAGCTATTCGTAGAAGTCAGTTTACTTATTTCTTCTTTGTCACGTCTGATACACTTTTCTCGTTACACTGTGCAATGTCTTTTACGTTTTTTTTTGTTACACAGTATTTCTAGACTTACATCGAGAATATATTCAATACTTCGATTAAATTAATACTTTAGTCGATCGACAATCGATCTGTTGAAAAGAACGCTTGGCGTTCATTTAGGTGTTTAATTTACTTTTTTTTCTCTTTAGTTATCGTGTTCCGGTCTGTAGGGCGTGTTGGTGATTATTATCTATGTTTCAGTTCATTTCGTTGCGAAGCAAATGCAAAAAAATGTTTTTTAATTGGATGTTAGCAAATAAAATTCAGAAATTTGTTGGTTACAGTTCTCACGTTTGTAAATAAATGTAGATTTACCGATCATCGCCTCGGATTGAGCTCGACGAGTCGCAAAATTGGAACATCGATTCCACAGTATGTACTCTCGTCGAGGAAAGAAACAGAGACTCCTCTTGCGCTAACGGCGCAGTTTGCAAGCGAAAACACCAATAACGTTGGGTAAACATAAGGAAAAGTTACTTTGAGGCGTTTCCAGAAGCCGTAACGCTTTCCCATCGGTTCTCCCGCACGCGACATTACATAAACTGCAGAATTCGCGAATTTCCCATTTCCACCGAGTGGGGAATATCCATCTTACGGATTTTCGTGGAAAAGCGTGTACTCCGAGCTGGTAGAATTATCAAAGCGGAGCAAGAGAGCATTTCAACCGGGCTCTGACATTTCCAGTAAAATCAAAGATTACCCGAATTAATTTATGAGCTTGGCACACACTTGGCCGTTCATTCCGGCGAACTTTTGACGCGACGCTGCAGCTTCCTCGATACTCTTGCAAATTATACGA
Source organism: Cylloceria caligata (assembly GCA_963942595.1). Lineage (NCBI taxonomy): Eukaryota > Metazoa > Arthropoda > Insecta > Hymenoptera > Ichneumonidae > Cylloceria > Cylloceria caligata. The sequence goes on along the minus strand of OZ012707.1, from coordinate 5,670,754 downwards.
TGAAAATTCATTGAATTCGTGGTTCGAATGACGTTAAGTTGTAAATTTGTTGACGTGTCGCCTGGGTGATATGTGCAGCGAGGCCAGTCGCAGCGTCAAGTCGCTTAAATATCTACAATTGTATTTATTAACTATTTAAATTTAATATTTAGGTATATCTTAGACGCCAAAAACCACTTTTTCTCTGTCTTTCGCACTTTACTATTCTCATACAGTTGCCTTAACGAACATGAAATTAAACATATTATATAATAATAATAATAATAATAATAATAATAATAATAATAATAATAATAATAATAATAATAATAATAATAATAATAATAATAATAATAATAATAATAATAATAATAATAATAATAATAATAATAATAATAATAATAATAATAATAATAATAATAATAATAATAATAATAATAATAATAATAATAATAATAATAATAATAATAATAATAATAATAATAATAATAATAATAATAATAATAATAATAATAATAATAATAATAATAATAATAATAATAATAATAATAATAATAATAATAATAATAATAATAATAATAATAATAATAATAATAATAATAATAATAACAACATTAATTCTATTATTAATAATAATAATAGTAGTAGTAGTGGTAGTAGTATGTCTATAAATTCTCTTGATGCTCCCATTTGCTCGTCTTCACAATTACCTTCTGACGAAGTATTATATATAATTTAATGTTATATCACTCGTACTTTCTTCCCTCGTAATATTTTTCAATCACCTTAACTGCTCTCTCGCCACACATAAATTTATATATATATATTTCTTTCTCTTTCTCTTTCTCTCGCTTATGTATACTTTCTCGCAATTCTCGGATCAGCAGCCTCGTGCCTCGTTTATGTCTCGTTGGATCATCGATAGAACAGACGGCCAATCCGCGCAATTTCTCGGCTAGACGAAAGAAAAGATAGACGGGTCAATAGGCGCGTGTAAAAAAAAATGTACGCAATACGCTGATTATAGATCTATCAATTGAGTTTACATACACAGTATATCATAGTAAACGATTCTAAACTTGAATATAGAATTCGAAACTGGTTTTAGAATAAAATAAGTCTACGTAAAATGTATCATAAGTCAATAGTCATCGATAACTACTATTTCATGAAATTACAATATCGCACGATTGAAGTCTAAAGGACGCATCTTCTATCATTATAGACAGCAAGCACGTCTTCTCGTTTCATTCGACTTCACATAGGTTGTAGATTTATAGTAGATTATGGGTTGACTCATAGTATTCTAATGCCAGTTTCGAAGTTTATATTGAATTTTAGAATATTCCACTACAGCGCACTTTTTGTAGACTCAATTGATACATCTGTTACCGCTCTATCGCAAAAACTTTTTTTTTATACGTGGCTGACGGTGGGTTCAGCAAAATCGTGAAATGGTTGCACAGACGCGTAGATAACGAGGAAGGGTTCTATCTATCTCTGGTCGGATAGCCACAAAACCGAAATTCATTGAGTGCTGCGTCGAGGTGGAGTAAGGGACGGACAGCCCGAGAGGAGTCGCACGCGCTACTATCCACGTCGAGAAGTTATAGAGGTTCACCAATTACCCGACTTGGCATGGTATGGATAAGCACGTTGGATCTGTGAATCGTGCGTTCCGCGCGAATCGTAGACTGTACAAGCTCGAATCTCGTTCAGTTGCGAGCGGGACACGTTTCGAATGGAGTGGTAGTTATACCAGGAGGCAGGGTAGTAAGTAAATGGTACAAAGATCGGCCGTTTAGGAGTCAGCATCAACGTGTTTCTGTCTCTGTTCTTCCAACATGTTTTACAGACCATTACACGCACGGACGGGCCAATCTTTGTCTCGGGTCCAATGACTGTAACAGTAGAAACAACCTCGACCGCTCTCGTGACCGGAAGCGCGTTAATTATGCCGAATCCGCAATCGGATCGGTCCACCACCACAATCGGATATCGAAGGAGAAAATTGGGAATCCCAATCAGTCCATCGGGCTGTTTATACCGCTAGCTTCGTGCACGAATCATGTTTGCCAGCCAATCGAGTCTCTAGCACGTGGACTACTGCTCCGTATGGCGTACTTTCTGAATTTTAGGAATTCGCTCAGCATTCGCTACCCTTTTACGCTCGATCAGTCATAAAACCAAGATGCTAATAGCTAGTGACAAACCAAGCTATTTAAAGCGAGCAACGATATATTAATAAAAACTGAGGCAAAGCGGAAGCATTGGCCATTCACTCAAATTATAGTAAGTCGTATAGTAACTCGATCAAATATGAACAATCATCTTTGGGACGTAGTTACGAAATTCCCATTTGAGTTACACTCAGCGTTCTTCATATTTGTCCGACATACTCTCTAAAGTAATTACATCGATAGTTATACATCTTCTCACTTATATCCGCGTTAACTCTCAGCTATGGGAGTAAATGGCCCATTCACGACATGCTAAATCAGAGTCTCCGTTCGGAGGGTGTCGTCGCCCCTTTGTCGATAACGATGATAGACGTCATGGAGAGGCGTCGAGAAGATCGAGACATTCGCAAAGCCCTTTCCGGCTGCTGTCCGAGAAACTGCTGTTGCCGCGCAAAGCCCCAGGGCGATAACGGAGAGGCGTTCTTGGTGCCGCGCGTAAACCGCCATCAGGACCGCACGGCTATACGGATCGGACGACTGACATTCAACCGCGGACCGACGTTCGGATTAATTTCGCTTTGGCGACGGGCGCACGACTACTACAACGTGCATCGCGTATTGGCTCGATCGATCGTCCTCGTCGTCGTCGTAGTCGTGCCAGTGGCAAGGGCCTCGGTGATGGTAGAAATGCCACCGGTACCGCGAATGCCACAGACGCGCTTCAAAGCCCTGCTGGCAGTCACGTCGCGACATATAATCCAAGCAGTACGAGGATAACCACGAAGAGACGCTGCTGCGGGTTTCCTCGCATCTTATCGGTTGCGCCTCCTCTCGATTCACCGGCGCTCAACCTCTGGTTGTTTACGTGAGCCATATGCACCGTGTCCTCTGCAACGTACCGCTTCGAGCCTACGTAGGACATGCAACGAATCGTCACGGTACCCTCGCCACCAGCGAAATGCCCCGTTTCTGCCTCCAACCGAAGACCCAGACTGTTAGGCGTACCTGCCAATGGCTCCGGTGCTAAAGGTGGATGAACCACTGTGTACTTCTTTGCGACCTGTAACAGATAATGAATATCGTCGAATTTTAATCACTGATTATAAGTTTTATTTATAGATCAACTGAAAATCATTATGGCGACGTAAAGAACACCGAGCACATTGTGCCATGACCTTGGGTTATATTAATTTATTTAAAAACCGCTATTTATAAATTAGAAAACTTATACGTTTTTCTTTATAACAGTTCGTTTTAACTCATAATTATTGATTAATTATCAAAAAATTAGACAGTTTGTAGATAGAAATTTACAAATCGTGCGGTTGGCGTAATTGCAACTCTTGACTTTCTCCATAACATTTTAATTTGTGTGAAAGTATCGAGAAATTACTGAGGTAAAGTTACGTATGAAATAAACAGAAATTTTTATTTTTCGTAGAATATCTTTAATCTACGTACTTAGCTATAATTTTTAAACATCATGTCGTAACATGCGAGACAGAGCGTAATGCTACGAAACGTGCTCGCGAGATGGCGTTGCATGAAATGGACTTTAGTAACGGGCTGTCTCTCGTCCTGACCGTATTATTGTCGCCTCGAACGTCCGGCCGTGTTGCTATTTCAATCATTTTACAGGTCGGGCTTACTTCTCGGTACTTTGTACATCAAGGACGTCGCAAGTTGTATTGCGTAGATTTCTAGACTACAGCTAGATAAGATGATTTAAAATAGTATAGCGAACTATTTTAAAAATATGCTATGCCAGCGAAAAAGATTATAATTGTAAATAGGTTCATAACCTCAATGTACCCCAACGTTAAGTCTGTTACGTCTACGCAAGTTTTCGAATGTAATATTCGGTGTCAATTATTATCAGTATATTTTTCATCGGAAACCACCTAAGACCTTTTAATCATAATTTTCTTCTAATAGACCTGTAACAAAATCCATATTTCACGCGATGCATATGTTTTATAACCGACGGTATATTTTTATTTCATTCGAGTTATTACCTAAGGTTACAAAGACAATGCTGTACTGAATTATTCATTTTCTGTACGTACTTAGACCAAACAAATATTATGAAAAGGGATTGGTTTATCAGTTCGAATTTTAATATCAAAACTACATTTCATACATAGAAGACACGTAAGAAATCATGCTGCGATCCAATAGCCAAAGCTATTGGATCTTTGGACGACACATCGAGACAGATATACAGACAAAAAAGCGTTAATGATTTTTTTTCAATTCCAGGAAACTCAAACCATATACTTCCATCATTATTTGACAGTCGAATTTATTGTTACAATACTGTCTCTCTTCCTATACTTTATATGTGACAAGAATATATAATCCTTGTGTGCAGGGTTATGTGTGAGAGGTACAAGTGCCAATCATGCGCTACCACGTTTCAATTAAAATCACGATATCTCAGAAACTAAACGGTAAACCATTCTAAAATTTTTGTAGCAATTCGTTTTATGTTTCGTTAAAATACTTTCGTTTTTTGTTGATATCTTGAATCTAGTTCAGACGGTAGAAAGAAAAAGGTGTCGTTTGTGCATTTTTGCAGTGTCAGAAACATGCTAATCATGCCAACTATAATTGTAATTATCTCGACTTGGAAATGTTAAATCTTGTTCAAATTGCACAGACGGTCAGATAATACATTGAATTTTCTGTTTTAAGTTTTAACAAATTCTTAAATGAATGATACTATGGACCTTAATATTCTCAAAGGTATATTTCAAGAGAAGAATAACTAATTCGGAATGGTTTATTTTTCTATAGAATGTTTTCTATACATTGAGAGAGGAAAGAAGGGCATCTGCAAGAAGTGTGAATTTTCTTTGCATCTTGGTTGTACTATAAAGAGGTTGAAAGGGAGGTCGACGGAAGGCGGGTCGACTGCTAGACTGCAGAGCTGCGGAAAGCACTGTCGTAAGGAATATTTTTCGCGCGTGCATTTTTCTTTAGCCGACAGCAGGGCGAAATTACGGTCACCAACCTGGCACGAAGCCACACGTTGTCGCACGCGACGAAAGACGGAGAGACGCACGAGGAATTTCCACGTCCGCTTCTCTCTACTCTTTACGCGATGGTGCGATGCTTTTGCTGCACTGAATCCAACGCGGCACGGACTTCACGTTGGTGTCGTGGCCAAGATTCTCGCCCTACGGCTGGGAAAGGCGTTCTTCTCTTCCTCTTTTTTTTTCTAGCTCGCGAGTAATTGCTTCCGGGCGTGAAAATCGCTTTGTGTATATCAAGAGATTTTTTAATAATGAAAAGAATAATATAAAATAAATAAATGTAATAAATAGAATAAATAATTCATATTTTAATTTATTAAGTATAGTTAGGAAAAAATATCTATTATTGTCCTAAGTGAATATTGCAGAATTGGATGAACAAGTTGGACAGTAGCCGTAGTTGCAGTTACCGCAGATACTTATTTTTCTCCCTTAATCCTTGGTAAATTTATGACACTCTATTCGCGAGAATTTCGCGACATAATCTGTAAAGAAAGGGCTCCGGACACGAAGATGTATCCGCACGTCTTTCACTCGGATTGTGGACAAAAGGGAAATAAAAACTATGTGGACGAGTTTACGGATGAGAAACGATTGGTGTCGGAGTCCCAGCGACATTTTTAAGGTTGACAAAGACGAGCAGAGGGATAGAGAGAGATAGAGAGACAGACAGAGAAAAATAGACAAGCAAGGGCGGACGCGCGTCGCCGTCGCTGCAAGGAATGAAAAAAAATAATAAAGCTGATCCGACGTAATTCGAGCATTTGCAGTGGGGTAGTGTAATTCATGGTTTTGCGCTTCTGGATTCTCCGCAACAACTGTCCGTCGTATCATTTTCCTTCCTATCTTTTTCGTTTTCACCTCACGTACGTTTGGACCCTTCGCCGCGTGTCGCCACGTCGGATGAAAAGCCGAGTGAGACTACCGACGACTCTACCTACTGCAGAAACACGTTGATGCTATGGCTATAGTAGTAGCAGTGGTGGTAGTAACAGTAGCAGTAACAGTTGGTGTAGGAAGAGAAGTAGGAGTAGCAGTAGAAGGAGCAGTAGTAGCAGTAACAGTTGGAGTAGGAAGAGGAGTAGGAGTAGCAGGAGCAGTAGTAGCAGTAGTAGCAGTAATAGCAGTAGTAGCAGCAGCGGCGGTAGCGACGGCGGTAGCGGTAATACTAGCAGTAGAGATAACGGTAGCGGTAGCGGTAGCGCTAGTGGTGGTAGTGGTAGTGGTAGTGATAGTGGTAGTGGTAGTGGTAGTGGTAGCGGTAGCGGCGACAGTAGAAGTAGAGGTAGTATATTGTAATGCACCGTACCAAACAGATTAGAACGGTTTAGTGGGTGTTCTTTAATCACAGCACGTATCTTACTAGCTTCGACTAATGCGATTAGGTATATTGGAAACGTGAAGAGATTCTCATTATTCACAATCGTTGTGCAGTTGAAGTAAAAGAATAATGATGTTGAGAATAAGAAAACTTAAATATGTTTGAATTTTTGAGAGGGATACAATAGATTGCAAGTAAATTGCAATGCCCAAGGACTGTTAGGTATGCGGGATAGTTTGTGAGAAAATTATTTAATCAAATTACAAGCCTCGCACTGAGTTTTCTGCAAACTACCACGTTTATAGTTCGCGCTCTGTTGAACTTCGCCGTGCCATATAGGATAGATCGTAGACCGCGCCCCGTGAACCCTCTTGAATCGTTAGCATCGAGTTGTTTCTATGTGTACAAAGCGCTTCTATGTTTGTCCAGGAGAATGTGTCGGAAACGATCGGCTGGAACCAGCGCCGTTATCACTTTGCGGTCACAGTCCTATGTACGAGACTACCAGCCAGTCGGAGGTTAAATCCACCCTGGAACGAAGACTAGACTGTAGGTCAAAAGGCCTGAACCCTGAACGATCGCGGGGAACAATGTACGCGCTTTGGCAGACGCGATATCGTTATCCGATGTATCTATTCCTGCTTAATCCCTAGGCTTTTGCTGTATGATGCGACGATTCTACATCCGGCTGAAATACATCCGCGCTAATGCCCAGTCTAGTCACAGTATATATTTCATGTGCGTAGTAGATATCCAAATATTTGGAATACTGATGATTCACATTATATGAACAATAATTTCAAATCATTTTAAAGCTGTTAGACTTTTTTTAATACACACAAACAAGTGTGCTTTAAAAAAAATGCCCATGTAGAAAATCTATAGCGTTACATCCGCGCGAATCAAGGACTGCTAAGGCTCTGTCAGAGCGGGATCTTAACAAGTCCGTAGCAGTGCCTGTCGATTTTCTTCTCGGATGGCTTGATCATGATTTCAATACGTACCAGCCCAAAGCTGCTATTTATTTATGTAAGGAAATTATTGATGCAATCGAACGAATTATATTGCGGTAGCTCTTTTCTAGAAACCGAGACAAAGGTTTCTGTCGCCTTCTCACGACAGAACAGCAGAAAACATGTTGAGAACAGGTTGCGCATTTGTCAAGGGATGAAACGTAGAATATGGAGCTGGGTGTCGTAATTGTAGTAATAGTAGTAACAGTATTAGGAGAAGTGGGAAGTACCGAGTACAGAACGCGCGAGAAAGTACATTTGTCCCGAAGCCTTTAGCTTGTTTCATGAGAGAGGATGTGTTTGCGGTCGACTACGCCAGCGAGGACGCTGTAACAGGACTACGAGAATACAGTGGAGATGCGGTGGTACGTATATATTAGGGTGGTTCACGTGAAACGAGAGAATGAAGAGGGAAAGCGTCAAGGCTAAAAGTCGGACGAGCTGGCGGTTGTGTTTCAAGCCCCATGGGCGTTCAAGCTCATACTCTCTCAATGTACATGTCTCTCGCTGAATTTAATTTCCACGCTTCTCTTCTTCATGCTGTCGTCCCGATTTGATAGTCAGAGGTCTTCGTACTATGCGACCTCGTATTAGCCCTGATTTTCTACTTTGATGTATAAGATAAACGAGTATTATTTCCAGTAATTCATTTTAAAATGTCGAACAATACATTGACAATTTGTTGTAGAAATTTTGTCGATGTGCCCTTGGTTTGTGATGATATTTTATTATTGATTCAAGATTTGCAAGTACAATAAAAATCTGTATACAATTTAATTTTTTATTATTATGAAGAACGGCTTCGAAGGTTACGAGAGAACGCAGTATCAATCGTGGAGCAGAGTAGAATGTTGTCCCAAGCAATCTGATATCGAGGAGTACGGTAAAATGAAGGGAAGCGAATTCCATTCTGAAAACGACTGGTCGGGGATTCCCGGTACGAAGATGTGCTCCTCTCGCTCATTTGTCGATTTACTCTCTTTTTCTCTTGTGTCTATTCCATCGTCTCGGCTCTTCTGCTTTCTTTCCCATTCCTTCGCAGCTCCTGCTTTCTCACAAGCGCGATTTCATTCTCAGCATTCCCATCACCACGGCAGAGATTAAGTAGCCGTGCAATGTGCGTTGGCGAGAGAGGGCGACGCGACCTGAACTTGTTACATTATAGACCCACACCGCTTTCCCCAACTCCATATACCACCGTCTTTCTCGACCTCGCACCACTCGTAAACGCCTCTAGTTTCTTTCACACCGGAATACCCGGCGGGATTCTTCGAGGAAACTGCAAAAGCGATCGAGGAGAAAGAAGCGAGAGAGGCTGAACTACGTAGACTCGAGTCTATAATCTCCTTTCCGACTTGCGAGCCAAAAGCTTGCTAAGATCGCTAGACGAACACACCTTTGCATTTCGTAACGCTTTCTCTCGCACCTCATAAGATTCCTACGTCATTCGCTCGCAATTCTAATCTCTGCAAGACTCATTAGTTCGGTTAATCTGTGCGATGACAAATTGTATAATTGGTTGATGAATATTATATTTAGTTAAGAATGTTTGTATAATTGTAATATTAATAAATTTGAAAAGCTATTCACTGCTTACAGCTAGAAGTAGCTTTATAACAGGTTTTCATGACATTTAAATGTTTTGCATTTAGTGCATCGATAAACTTGTCTTGATCTCTTTTTATTTCCGACTGCTCGCAGAGCAAAAATAACGAGAATTATAGCCATAAGCAGTGTACGGTGCCTTTATTCGTGGATTACAATTAAACCACCAATGCATCGAGACAAAGAAACGTCGAAGTAGCAAGTCGTACTTCAACCAGCTACTATTCACTGTCTAAAGTTAAAAAAAAGGTGACATGACACCAATCAAACGACATATTAATTATTTTATTTACAATCGTCTGCGATAAGATATCTTATCCACGATTCACGATTTAATCACCCAGTTAGTCTTTCAACTCGACAGGAATCTCTAATAACGTTTAATTCCCATGACACTCGATATCACAAGGAAAGTAATATATCCCTGAACGTCACGTGCAACGAGATGCGAGTGGAAAAGCTGTCGTACACAAATCAGGTATTATATTTCGAACCAATTCTGTATCTCCCATCAAATGCCCGGTCATATACAGAGCTTGGCACGATATATGCAATATTAATAGATCGGAAGTTAGCTAATGTTATACGTTTGTTTGGTCCAGCGGGGAATATCACGTCATTCACTGCTAATTACTAAATTTCAACATTGACATTAGAGCCATCCGCGAATTTATGCCTATCCGTTCAATCGCCGTACGAATTTAACAGTGCACATGCAAACATAACCTCTACACATGTAGAGTCCGAGTACAGTGATAAGCTACGGTAGAATAAATGGATTATGATACATATCGGCCGGTCGGACATGGGCGTAGAACTGATCCAGTAATTGGCATCTAGATTATTCCTTTAAATGCCATTTACTGTATCCTTTACACTATATGACATATGGACAGCCCTGGAAATCGCGATCTGTGGTCAACCGCGTATTCAGTTACGCTCTGTTCTGGCTCCCGCATCCCACTCGCGGTTGTCGATATATCGTAGTAGTAGTGGCTACTACTATCACTGTACACTGTCCTTTAAAAGCCGCTTTCTCTCAAAGAACGTATCACATCATTGCCAACGGATATTTTGTAGCTCTTTGATTCTATCTCTATATACTATGCGGTTTGATTAGTCGTTTACCGCAACGCGAAACACTGAATAATTCAACGCAACGCGCTATTTACGTGATTGCCCGACGCAGGTCCCACGGGATTCTCAATTCGACAGTCACTTCTACTGCAAACGTTCTAGTAACCGGAAGACTGGTATAGTTACACTCTTTTATATATGAGACTAGTATCGTACCCGGTTTCGCCCAGGTTTATTTTTAATATCGTTACCTTAAATGAAACCAATTTTATTTTCAATGACTTGATTGTTTACTGCTTCACTAAAATGTGAATTGCATTTGAAAATTCATGTCAAACAAAAACAGACATTTTCGTTCACCGTATCATAGTAACCTTTTCTTTTTTTAAAAAGCGCAAGCTATACCTACTACGAAGAATAACTTTGCTTTTTCTAAGAATTGAAATTAAACGTAAAAATTCAATAATACTCTTAGAAAATTCAAATGTCCGTAACTCCTTAAGGACTCAACTTGAAGAGCTGAAAATAGTTGCGTTGACCTAGAAATCAGGAGACCTTTCCAAAATGTCCAAGATCACCTTCCTAGCACGCTCTGTCTAGGAGGAGTTTAAGGAACGGAAATCCAAACTTTAAGAATTATAGTATAGATTATATTTCATAAATTATTTCCGCTGTACTGCTCCTCCGACAGACTGTATCACTCTAACTTACACAGCTGATCTCTTTTTACATTAAACTCTCTTTTTACTTTCGCTTAACATGTGAAGTATGCAAGGAGAAAAAAGTATTTCAATACAATGAAATTAACTTTCAATTTTAAGTGTAAGTAAATGTTTTGAGTATCCTAGAGTACGAAAAAGCATTCGCTCATTTATTTCTGTCTATCTGGGTTGTCTGTCTATCTGTACCGTTCGATAACAAAATAACTTTTGAAAGAAACTACAGATTTACATGCATGCTCTTAAAATAAAACTTAGTATTCCGATTGCATTTAAGTACAATTGCACAAATCCTTCTGATACTTTACTTGAAATAATATTTTTTAAATGTCAGTTTAACAATGATAATTAATTCGGTCCATAAGCTTCTTACTTTTATACGGATTATTGAAAATGAGTGATTGATCAGCAGTGTACTCATTGCATTGTGTATTCACTCATATATTATAATAATAATCAAATCTTCAGCAGGTATTGAGTATGACATATGGAGTTCATCGTTGTATGCAGCGTCCAAAAGCTTTTAATACGTTTTTAATATATGAAATATGAGATAAATTGTAAAATTCAGCAGTTTTAGCGAATTTCGGGTCTTTTAATGCATAGATTAGATGAAACTGAAGTTAACTATTGAGGTAAATGATTTTTAAAACATATTTTTACTTGATTCACTCAGCTTCCCCCTGCCTCCTCTAAAGATGGAACTTACAACTAAAAATTTGGTTTTCAATTAATATGAACATCGTTTAAAGATTATTAGTATAATTTGTTAAGTAAAAAATCTATTATGTCTATCACAGCCAACATGACGACGATATACGCGATGACGGTACGTGACAGAAGATTGGGAAATTTTCCAGGAAAGAAATGTTCCGCGTATTGCTTAAAGCTGTGGGAAATCTTAGAAAACTGAAAAATCCCTCAATCCAGTAAAACGCTCGCAAATCCGCGACGCGCTCATCCACAGCGTTTGAGTACTTTATCGACGTGCTCGCATAATTCTTTGCAAAAGACGCGCGCGCTTGTCCAAGAGGATGGCAGGGACGGTTCTGATGGACCCCACATGGCTGAGCAGCGTCGTCGACGTAGGTTTTCCTTCATTCCACCAATGAGTAACAGGAACGCCAACCCCCGCAAGTGTCCTCGAGACAAAAATGACTTTTCGACTCATCACTTACGATGACGTACACACGTTGAAAACACTTACGACAAATACATTAAACAGATCAGTTAATCAGATTGTTACATTCTCTACATTATATAAAGTGTTATATCGTTAAATAAATATCAGTAAATCATTACAAGCAGTCAAATTTCATTTTTATATACGAAAACAGCCGAATGAAAATACGGTAGCTCGGCAGTCGTGAAAAATGGCTATCGATGATACAAATGAAGAATTAAATTTTGATCATGGTTAGTGTATAATAAAAATATGATACATTGTGTTTCGATCATTTCTGATATAACTTTTCCATCTTGAGTAATTTGTATTGTTTTATGTCTTACTTTTGGGACTCAATCGATAAAGTATAAATAATAGCCATGAAGTAACATGGTATTGCAACGAGTCGTATGGTACAGAGAGCGTCGCGCAAAGACGTTTCAGCGAAGCCCTTAAGAGATGGATCAAGTTTTACGTTGAACCTTGTACTTTACTTCACCATTCAAAGGCATACTATAAAGAGACTTATTGTTAAAGCCCAAGAACGTTATCCCCTTTTCCATCCTTCGCTAAAAGCTCAATAACTTTACGTTCTCCAGATTCATGAATTCGCGATTGCAGATATTCGCTTTAACGCGAACACTAGACTTTTTACTGTATTCAGGGGTAGCGCGTTTACAGAGATTTGGTCGTCTGACCCTCAATCACCATTGTTGCCAGGTGAATGGCCAAATTCTACTATACCCTCCTCCTTCTTCGTTTTTTTTTTGCTCCGTAACCGCTGGACGCTGCGTATGACGATCGTTAAGTTTTATCCGCGAGTCAGAGAACGATCCAATAGCCGAGAAAACGGTGCTGTAGTCGAGGTTATAAGAGCGACGAGATTCCGGTAGTGACGTACATATCGTAATTAAGACGTTTACGCTCGTTTTATGGATTTTATCACAGCTGGGTAACAGCGTACCTACCGGCTTTAGGTTTACCACCTCGGCTGAAGAGCCAAGATTATGACTGTATTATGAGAGGAGCTAGGGTTATACGAATGCCGTGAAATGTTTGTATATGAGGTGTTCTTCGTGTTAAATTGTTGGAAAATGAAGGTTCTTATTGGGCTTACACCAGAGTTAAGAACTCTGTCCATGCTCTGGAGAATACAATTTGAATTCAGTGCATCCTTGAGACTAATCTAGATATTGCACGATTATTACATTATTACTTCTAGTTACTGATGTATATTAGTAGATATCTACTAATACTAAACAAATATAGAAAAAAAATGGATACTTCGTTAAATAAAATTATTACTTCGATTGTTTAGCCATTTATAATAATTTTTTAATAATGAAAATATCGCTATTAGCTTTTAGTTAACATAAACTTCAATTGCATAGAATATTTGTAAGTAAATATTTATAATCATAAGGATTAAAGAAGAACATTATTGTCCTCGATTTGCAAAAGTTCAATAATTGTGATCTGATAATTATGTTGAGCTTCCATTTCATTGCGGATTTATTTCTTTTCAAATCCCAGTAGAATTAGGGATATTAGATTTGCGCAGACACGTGAAAAGCTATTGAATTAATTTGGCAATTTGGTGGCCATTAAGTAGCCGTTAGTGTAATGCGCGAAATGTTAAAGCGCATGATACTATAATGATTCATAAATGATATTCAACAGATCCATTATATGCAATACTGCATCAGGGCGCGGAATCCGCAGGGAAGTTATGACGTATTCCACATTCATATTATACGCTAAATGTATTCGCGATGACGGCAGCTGGGACTTGGGTATTTCACTTGATTATTTGTCCGCGAAGTACCTCAACGTTATTCTGTATTTTGCAGCCCAAACAGCGTTCGCCATGGGCTTTCTCCTGTATGTCGATTTCACTTTCGTGTTCCGTTCTAATCTCGGTATAGCTCGCTGTATTCGCGAATAACCCGAGTGCTGCGTTTGTCGTGTTGCATATTCCTGCGTTAACTTCATATGTACAAGCTGATTGATTGTATACTCGGTTTACACAGGCCGTGCCATGTTTCCTCACGTTATATGTAACAACAGTACATATATGTAATAGCTGCACAGTATCAATATGTCGACCCCGGCGTGATGAGGCCAGGCGACAAAGGGAGCGTGGGTGATGCTCCTTTTCGGGTGGCAGCGAGACGGGTCCGCGGCGATTGGTCGATGTTCCCGGGTAGATGAGGGTGTGGAACTGAAGATGCACTGGTGGTGGTGTTGAAGATATCTTTATTGGTTATCCTGATCGACTCGGTGGTCGAACTCCAACTCCGACTGCCGGTCTCGGCAGTCGATTTTTAACTCCCCATAGCCGATTTCTTACTCACTCGGCAGTCGATTTTTAACTAACTGACGGACGCTTTTGTGCCCGTTTATATAGGGGCAGGTGGTCGGTGATTGGTGGGGGAAATGTGGGTGGGGTTGCTAGTCCCGACGTCCCACCAACGCACCAATGGCTCGCGAGCACCGCTCCAGGTGAATCGGCGTGGTGGGGATTTCCTTGTACTCGCCAAACCACCCCCGATCAGTGTTTTCTCGGAAGCGGTCGAGCGAGGGTCTAAGGAGCGAGCTGGCTAGTCCCGACGTCCCACCGACGCACAGTGGGACAGATCTCAGAAAAGTTGCCCAAAAATAGAAAGAAGTTTTAAATTTAAACGTATCTCGGTATATAAGATTTTCGAGGTCGCTGATTACGAATTTCATAGTATAATTTCAAAATAAAAAATGGCGGATCCAATATAGCCGACCACTTCATTAAAAATTGTTCGGAATTTCATATAAATTGGTATATAAGGGTATTCAAGGTTGATAATAACGATTACAAATATTACAATTGCGAAATAAAAAACAGTTTGTGTTTGATTGATATTTATTTTTAAAATTGTCGGAGTAGCAGTTATTATGTAATAATGCGTACAGTTAAGAAAATAAGTAAATAAGAAAAAATTGTAAAAATCAGTCGCTATCACTGTCGGGAGAATGATCATGTTCGAAATCAGAGTCAGTATCTTATGCTTATCAGAAATTTCTAGAACATTTTCAGACTCATCATCATCAGGGAAAAATAAAAGTTCTAGGGTCTCCGATAACAAATTTTTACTTTTTTGGGTTTCATTTTTCTGTATATTTGATGGGTAACATCGAAGTTTGGCTTGTGTAATTGTTTGATAACAGGGATATATAAGAGCGTTGTGTTTTTCATTGAATTTCAAATAAGCATGTACTGATATTTCGATAATTTTCCTTCAACGACATCGGACAATGCCTCATCGGCAGACATTTTAATAATAGGAGGAGTTGCTGATAATTTTAACGCTGCTCTGTATTTATCAGCTCGCGTTGGTGACTTTGTCGTGATTTCTTTGACGATGCTGGCAGCACTAGAGGTCCCAGAAGAACGAAGGCTCATTTGAGTAGTCAACGATAATTCCAATGTGCTTACTGTGTTACGTAAATCAGTGGCTTTTCTTCTTTTGCTTCGATCACTTGATTTCTCGAACTCCATACTTGGTCGACCACGCTTCTTCGATTCCGTGGATTTTGATTTCGCTGTACTCGTTGTCGCCGTATTCCAATCCGCAGGTTCTTCATTAGTCGTCCAAACATTCTGTAGAGTACATAATGGAATTATTGTGAGAAATTTTGAATCTTACTTTAAGTTTTTTTAATAATTTGAATTAAATTTACATATTTCTGTATTACATTTCAATACTCACGTTAATAATCGTGGAAGAACAGAGCCACTCTTCATTGTTTTGAAGAAAGCGTTCTGTTGTTCTTTGAGATCGTTTCCATCTCCTTTTAAGGTTGGACAACAAGATCTTCAAAGATTGTCGATCCTCGATCGTCATGGATTTGAAAATAACATTCCATCTTTGTAACAAAATATTGTTCCAAACATTTAAGTTGCGTTGTCAAGTCCGAGTTCAAATCGTTCCGTATGATCTCGAACAGTTCTCGACGAGTACAGATTATTTTATCAATACGCGATTCTAAAATACAAACATAATGCGATGTAATATTAAGTAAAAACACATTTCTCATATAATTAGTTTTATTTAATTATAAATAAGAAAAATGATATGTATGCACAATAATATTTTCGCGGAGTGTTATTCGAATGATTAATTGCAAAAATGATACAAATTTAATAATACATAAAAATAAGACACCCGGTATATATATGAAAATTATGAAAAAATGCAACGGTATACTTTTCTACATATTTCAATAGCAGGTAGTCCCGGACCCCTGCTGTGTGCCTCTGCGTCGACCCTTACCTAACAAAGCAGCTGCTCGGCGTCGCGTATTTCTAACCTCAAAAGTATAGAGGCAGAGACGGGCAGAATTTTCTTCCAGATTCTATTACAAAACATCGTAAACTATATGCTCCATGTCTCAACTTCTTGAATCCCGCTGAATAGATACCTTTTTTGCTAATTTACGGTAAAAATTTTTACAAGAAAAACCATTATGTAGACACATCTTTGACATGATTTCTAACACACGCGAGTATAAATTAATGAAAACGTTATATACGTAAATATTCTACATACCTTTCTTAACACCCTCTATCAAACAGAATTGAAAAAGGACACTGGAGTAAAAAGTTACAGGCACTCGAAGCAGCAGTGAATTTCAAGCCGCTACACGTGGTTTACGCTGTGCCGAGAATGGGTAACTTTGAACTAACGTAACGTCTCAGGTATAAAAGATATCTCACTTCCCTTTTGGATTAACAAGCACCAAAGCCCCCTCTACAAGATTCTATGGTACTAAACTCATTCGGTGACTATCATTTTTACGATTTTTGGCCACCTTTTTTCAGATCTGTCCCACTGTGCGACGCACCAATGGCTCGCGAGCTCGGTTGCAGTCGGAGCGGCGTGGTGGGAGTTTCCGCGTACTTGCTAAACCACCCCCCGGTCAGTGCTTTCTTGGAGGTGGTCGAGCAAGGGACTGTGGGGCGAGCAAGCTAGCCCCGACAACTCACCGGCGCACCGAAGGCGCGGATAGGGATCTCTGTTTTGATTTTACAGGTTATTTCTTATATTCTAAGTCTAAATCTAAGTACAGTTACAGAGCGATTTCCCACAAGCGAAGGTAGGGGGATAACGTGGTTTAAACTTTATTGGATATTGCACAAATGTGCGGATAACAAATATTCTATACTGACTGAGGAGTGCCATTTTTAACTTTTTTTCTTCAATTTACACTCTATTCAAGTATAAGAGGGGTTGGAATAAAATAATAAGTGGTGCCTCACTTGATGTTTATACTCAGGACATGATGTACTTGTTAAATGTTAATACTAGCGATCCCCATTTGGACGATGTTTCTTGAGATTAAAAGCAAACATCCCAGAAATGGTTGATTCGATAGAAAAATCTTTTACACAAAAGTCGTAGGGTTTCTAATAGAACATAATTGTCACATGGGTAATTCCATCAATGGAGATATCAAGATTAGCATCTTACATTTTTTTCAAGCGATCCCAAGCTTATTACATAACTAGAACTCGGGTGTAACAAGGCCTGCCTTGCATATAAGTAGACGATTCGAATAAGAGGAGGTCATTCCATTGGGCTCTAAGGATAACTTAAGACTTTGCCCCCTTGCGCTCCCTCTGCCCTTTTCTGACTCCACCTGATCCCCTTTCTGTCTCCGTCTCTCGATTCTCTTACACAGCGCCGAGATATTTTTATAATATATTTATTACATTAGATTATAGTCAGCTTCGAGACCAATTTAACAAAAATAAATGTTCTCTAGCTTTAAAAATACCGGAGTTTTTGCACAATGAAGTATCAGATTTCGAAGGGATATAACTTTCGTGTTTCTAAAGCTAGAGAAAAAAGCTTTTTTTTTAGATTTCTCTCGTAACCGATAACATTTGTATGTAATAAAGATTATAGGTTCGCCTTAAAAAAAAATTACAGTGGTTTTTTGCTACCTTGACGCTTTCGTACATCACCCTCCTCTCCTCCCCCATCTGGCATAGATCATTCTAAGTTCCCCAATAAACTCCTCCCTGGCACAGATTATTCTTAGTCCCCCCATCAGCTCGCCCCTTGCCAACTGTAGCCCGGATTATTCCAAGTCCCCTTTGGAGCCCTTACGACCTAGAGAGAAGAGTTCAATGATAGGGCTCCTAGGACGTATCAATGATAGAAACGGATCAAGTTCAAGGATAAATTGCAAAGTCTCGTAGCGTCCGAACCATACGGAATCCTTGTTATATTCTTGTACCCTTTATTTAGGCTCGTCCTAACCTAAGCAGGTAGCCGACAAGATGATTTTCAGGTTTGCTCCAATATCTATTGATCCTTCGACATTTTCATACGTGACCTTATCGAGTTAATAAAATGGGTGGCGTTCGGTTCTTCACATAGGTACACCTAGGGTGTCGAGACGATTGTATTAGAGATAAGCTGATCTAACGAGCGAGCGGCGTTCAAACGTTTTCCCGTAGATATATTGAGAGTAAGACGTATATAGCAAAGTCGCGATTTCGTTCGAGAGGCAAAAAGGTTTTTATTCTCTTTTTCCTTGTCGCTTCATCCACAGCAGCTCTCACTCTGCAAGGATCCAGAGACGTGTGAGATTTCAAGTGCTACCTTTGCTCCGTCTCTGCTGGTTTACCCTCGTGTGTCGTAAACTCCTGGAGATCGTGGCTATATTCTCACGTTTCTCTTCTTTCTCACATCTTCGACCACATTTATTCTTTACACATACTCTTTCGTTTGTTCTCTCAACCTACTCTTAGGTAACAATCCGCAAAACCACGGACGCAACCAAGAATCCCTATCTCGATGTCGTCGCGGTCTCCCCATTGCTGTCACCAGGCAATTTAGAAGCTTACTTTAAAGTTTTGCAACCTACTCTGTACTAGCACCTATTTTCGCTCTTTTATTATATGGCTGGAGAATTGTGTATTGATGGGATTAGTTTGAACGCTGTAGGACTTCCGGTTTTATAGCAACTTTTATACTTCTCCATTCTCTTCTTGTTATTTTCGATTTTTATCTAGCTACTTTTATTATTTAACGAACGACTTTGTCAACGTATTAAATAACATACCTGCATTATTTAGGTCCTTTAGGTTTTTTAGGTTCTTCTTCGTTCTTAACAACCCTCCATAATAAAAAACTTACACATTGTTTCTTCATTACTGTCCACCTTTCATAAAGCAACTTCTACCAGAAAATATGAGAAAGGGTTGATCGATCAATATCGATCAAAGACAATTCTTTGAGGAAGTTTTTTAAAAGGTAGACGATAATGGAAAGAAAACAATGTGCAAGGTTTTACTTTGCATACTTGTTTTTAACTATTATATATAATACAGTACTTCTGATGTTCTCGCAATTTGTAAAAGTTAGCGAGCGTTAACTATTTTCTTTAAATGGCAAATTTTACTACTTGCGATACTCATTATTAATCTCAAACAAACTGAATACCAACCAATCTTGATTATAATTTTATTTATGTACAAAGTTTCAGTTCGATAGATAAAGTTTAAAAATATCGTAACTTTTATACAATTTCATTGATTTTGCTCAAATTTAATAACGATCATCATTGATTTAAATTTCAGTTGTATACAATGTTTCTGTCCAATAGGTTGAAAACTGTTTCAGTTATTGCCTTCACCGACACATTGCTGGAGAAATTTGAAATAACATAATAGTTCTCTATTATCTTAACGATTGTAATGAAAATTACGTAGAATGAAGAACGTTCTTAAATTTTACGCGCTTTACTTTCGAAGTTTTTGGTACATATAGAAGTACACGCGCGTTCACACACACACACACGCGCGCGCGCGCATGCGTAAACGCTGAATGTTTTTTCTCAACTGCTTTTCTGGACGTTTCAGACAAACTTTAGTGCCTAATGTCATTAAAATCTCAAAAACTGTTATTTCCTGTGAATAAAGCTCTGATTATGAGAAATAATGCGTCAAATACGACTGTTCAGATCAAAATATAATAATTTTCGTCTCGAATAAATGTACTTGGAATACAATCGTAATGACTCGTAAAATGATTTTATCGGTACATTGAATAAATCATGACATAAAATAATAGTAATAAATAAAATAATGCTCGAAAGATGAATATTAAAAGCAAAACCTTGCATTATTTGTATTATTTGTAAATGTAAATTTTAAGTGAAATAAATAATAAAATCAATGAATATTAATTTACTTAAGTAAATGTATTTTCGCGGTGCACGTGGGTGAATTTCACATTACTAAATATCGATGCTACAAACTGTGGATAGAACTAGGAACGATTGTGGTTGGGAATAGAACCTGTGACCGCAAATGCTCTAGCTGTCTGTATACTTGGATATCGCAGACGGAGAATCCTAAGATCTTCTTCGAGGATTCTCTCGATTATATATCTCACGTTCTCTAATCGTGTTAGCGAGAGGAAGACACGAAAGATGGTATTTGAGATCCGGTCGACTAACGAGCGAGGGGCTATCAACCCCTCTAACAGTCTCGCTCGGACGTTCGAGGGTTACATTCGAGGTGTTGAATACTGGTGAGAGAGCTCGTGTTTTCGTTCGGTGGCTAAAGCGAAGCCTCGTTATCGCGGGTTATCCGCGTCCACATAGCCTCGCCGCCACATGCCAAAGGTATATAGTATTGAATAAACCTATATGTATACATAAGACCTATAATATATATATAAGACCAACGTCCAACCACCTTTCTGAAGCGATACGTGCCGATACCAGCTGGCAATTGCCATGAAATCCGTCGCATCCCTTCTCACACGTATCTGCCCGGTTTTTGTCTCGGTATCTTCCTATATCTAGGTGTCAGTGTAAATTTATAGGTCTACCTAGGACACTTCAACATACGCGTATCTGTATTTTTTTGCCACCCGTTTTGTACGTCTATACGAAGCAACGGGTTATATAGGAGGAAGCAATCGGGATGTATGATTTTTCACGTATCCTCTTTTTATATATCGACCTCTGCGGAGCATGGTGTGGAAAAAAAATTCGATACGGAATTAAGTTTTTTGCTATATTGCACGCTATAGATCAGCGTCACGTCGATGGGACAGGTGATGAAATATTGTTGAGGAAAATTGCGGGCCATAAGGAATTTTCGTTGCCTAAGGCATAATGTCACTTTATATTTAATATTAGAATATCGAGCGTTGGACTATTGTTCTTTTTTTTTGTTTACTCATAGTGAAACATTTGTTTTCAAGTAATTTTTTTGTTTTTTTTTTAAGACTTAATGTCTGTGTTACGTCCCGGATGAACGAGGATTTGGTGAATCTCGGTTCGATAAATGATAACAATGAATATTTAAATTATCACGCGCATTGTATATATTGAAGAAACGCTATTTAATACTTGAAAACTGTTGGTTCGGTAATTAACAAGAATATATGAATTATCAATAGTTGTGGCCATGATTGCAATATGACGTAAGTTATTAATTTATTCATTAAAAACTCAATCTCGAATTTATACCATCATTTTAGAAATCCTCCGGCATATTTTTTTTAGTTCTCGGGTCTTTGGATTCTTATCGGGTTTTAAATCTCTATCGCGTTCCATGCTCACACGGCCGTCGATCCTCTCATAGATATTTCGTCATTAATAGTTAAGCCAAGCTGTGCAAATCCGAACGATAAAAAACGTTCTGTAAACAATTTGAGCACCTGTGTGAAAGTTTCGTGCTCAAAATGACGAAACGACTCTGGAAGGTAAGGGCGATATTTTGTAGTTGACGTAAGAACGTGTAAAAGACTGCTATCTCAAAGTACACATTGCTCAGTGAGCAATCGTCTCTCGCATTTTTCGCTCTTATTTATTTTTTCTCTTCATTCTTTCTCGGTTGCTTCCTACGTCGTTTTCCTGTGAGTGAAAAGTTAGTTACAGTTTGAGAGTAATAACGTTTCCACTTTGATAAAAGCAAATGGTACAAGGATGTCTCAATAATGAATATTCTTCAATTTTGACAAATTTTTCTATATCAAACAACGATAATCAGATGTAGCCTGAACAATAGCAATTGTTTGTAAGATAAGGAATTAAGTAAAGGAATATTTTTTAAGTAATTTCGTTTATGGCAATTTACAAGAAAAATTTTCGTTCGGTTTTATTTTTCAGACTGATTGAAACTTTAAAATTAAAGTACGCAATAATTTCTGAGTTTTAATATATTTTTCCACTGCTGATACTTTCGTCCTCTCATGCGATGTTTCTACCAGCACACGTGCTACCTAGTACACACTCTCTTTACAGAGGATTTTCACGAAAATTCATGACCCAGCCAAGCGATAAAACCTCGGAAAATATCCTGAAAGTTTACGATATCGTGGCTAGGGGCGAGTAGCACGAATGCGATAAGGGATGGGAAACGATTGGCCATCGTGTCACCGTGAACACTCTAAACTATGGCTCTTACGACGTGTGTATCGTTAGATTCTTTTATTTTTTTTACATCTACAGTCGCTAATATTCGAGGAAGCCAACTTAGTCAACTTTTCATTAATATTCTTAATCTGTGTTGTAAAAAGAAAAACAACAGGACTAAAAATCGCCATTAACCGGTCACGTTGCAAAATGTTTAATCTTCATTTGATATTGTACAATTTTTATGATAAGGAGAGAGAAAAAAGGATCGGTAAATATAAACTTGGAAATTGGAATCTTTTTCCTACGAACGATAGGGTGCGGATGGAGAAGAGTGAGAGAAGAAGTGCGACGTATCGCGAGCAGTGGAGCACGCCGGGTGGGCTTTTATATTCACGGTTATCGCGCGGAATCCACAAAAATTCATGAGCCGATACATAGCGAGGGCGAAGAAGGCCGTGCGGTGAAAATACTTGCCAAAAGTTTACGATGTTGCCACGCCGTGGGTCGCTCGGTATTCGGTATCACCCCCTGTGCAAGTTGGAAAGATAGAGGGAGACATAGGCAGGATAGGAAGAACGAGAAAATCGGAAAACGATCGACTATAAAGAAATACAGAGGGTTCTTGCCGAGTTCGCCAGCTTGTCAATTGATGTGAAGATCGTGGCGAGGAATTTCGAGGTTCATCGTCGCAACTTCACCGTTGATGCCGTCAATCCTTACTAGGTAGCTAGCGGTTGAATTTATCTTTATCAATGAATTTTTTTAATTCAACAGATTTATTGTTTAAGATTGATAGATATGTTTGTACACGGTTGTATTCGTAATGTTATAATTTAGAGAATATATAGTGAGAATACAAAATCCGTACTTTCATTGTATTAAAACTTGCACATCTGTTTCTTATTTGAAATATAACACTAAACTGAATTTCTTTACAATGACTTTCGTGGCAACAATCACTCCTGGTCCATTATCCGACTGCGACCAATCACAGAACGAATAAAGCGGCAACAATGGGCACAGTCGTATTTCGATATCTTTTGATATATAATCGTGATACACCAACGTTTTACAATAAAACGATTAACTAAACGTACTGCAGCGCATGTCCAAAGAGTCGTCCGTGTTGCTGTGCTTTTGTTTAGATTAAAAAATGTACAGGTTCTACAGTGACCATCTTCTTATATAAGACTTCTTGTAAGACTTGATACTAAACTGAACTTGTTTACAACGACTTTGGTGTGTTAACCACTTTCGGTCCCAGACTCAGACCGCTGACCATTCATAACACAAATAAAACGATAGCAGTGCTTGAGAGATGCTTGTGAGATTCGAATAATAATCGTAACACGCAAACGTTTTATTCGAAAGATGACGAGTTCAATTGTTTCTGCAACTCAAAAAAATTAGAAGCTGATTCGAGGTTTAACCATAGTGTTGCAGATTGTGACCGATATATTCTTGACATTCATTTGTGTATGCGTCTATCACCGGTCAATTAAAAAATGAGAATTGGAGGTTCAAGTATTTGACACTAAATAATTGGATCTGGTATTTAATTGAGATTAGGCGTATACATTTGAGGTATAATGAGGTATATTAAAGTGTTGAGTGTCCGAGGATTTACGTATATCGCAGTCGTGCCTAACATGCTTCTACGTATGTACATCACAATTGTAGTATTATATACAGGCAGATCTCAAGTGTTCTGCAAAGGTGGCCACAATTCTCCATACAGAGCCAGCCTTAATACCCCGGATGCGTGTTGGCAAACCTTCGAGGAAGCACGGGTCAATGCAGTGATATTGAGTGAATTTAACGAGATTCCGGAGCCTCTTACCATTCCAGCTCGGTGATCTATATATTAATACAGCTCGTCCAATTAGTCCGGTAATGGACAAGCACAGTATGAGTAATGACGTCAGCTTGGACGCTCGTTTGATCCAGGATTCGCGTTTGAGTTCGCTGCATAGATAGAGTGCCCTTGAGTCACGTATTTCAAAGTTATAGAACGTCTTATTCATCCATTATCCCATAAATGATGATAACTGCAATTTCAATTAGAGAAAGCATCAATGGCAAACACGAGGGATGAAATAAGTAATTTTAGTTGTAATTGTGCTGTAGCTGCAAAAATAACATTCTTTGTAAAAATTCAAAAATGACGCAGGATTGTTTGTTCAATCTTAATTGGAACCAATTAATGAAAGGAACTATTCAACATTATTTTCTAACAGACCAGCTGTGCATAATTATTACAAAACATGAATGATGGAAGCTGCGACGAAAAAAAAAAATTTTTTTTTTTCAAAGCTCATTTGATTTTTCGAGGAAAATTGTAATTTGTTTTTCTTAAGAGTCATTCACAATTTTTTTTACAGGTATTGATTCCTACATAAAAAAATTTATTGAGTGGTTAATATATTGGGAATACAGTAGCCAATCGGTCGGCCGATTTTCTGCATCGATTGGTGAATGGTTCATAGCGTTCATGCATCGTATAACCATGAATCCTTGCAATCTTGATAAATCAAACGTGTAATCAGACTAAATTTGATGGCAGGGTGATGTATCAGAGAACGGTTGTGTCATTCCGAAGTAACGAAACCAAGTGTGTTTGCATGAAGCTAACGTACGACGGCATAGGATGTTATGATGCCATGACGCTAGAGGCACATCGGTAATACATAATGCTACGCGATTATGTGCTTTTGGATCTGCAATTTCGGCATCTCGTAAGTTTATATCACACATAATTGCGCACATAATTGCTCCATATTATAGCATTGCGTACTTGTACTAGGTACGTCGTGTTGACATTATAGTGTCATTTGTGCAGAACGTATCGGACGTCAATTGCAACACACGGTAATGGCATAATTGCGTCATCGCGTGATATGGTAGACATTTATCGGTTAAGCATTGTTAACGCCTTGTTTTTTCGTAGCGGTTACCTTCGTTAAGCAGTGTTTTAGTTGTATTATTTGTTCAACAATTCAAACACCGAATTAAGGCGAGGTAAAACCTCAGCACTTATACACATCAGCTGTTTGTCTCTACTAACTCTGCAGTGAAGAGCCATTCAGTTCTATTTCCACCCGCACCCACACATATTTCACCATGCCGTGAGGCAATGTGACACGCCCTTTCCATCGCTCATCTAAGCTCTGGTGAAAATAAAAAACGATTTACATATTATTTCAAGGGTGGAGGTTGTTTTTGGACAAGAGCAAATTAGATTAAGGTATAAACAGCTAATTAGATAAATGTACGAACGAATGAAGTGATACCTATTTTGTTTTTATTCAGACCCCCTCAACACTCTTGAATAAATAGATTCTTATGGTTTCGACTGCGGTATGTCTCATATCCTTAAGACAAAAAGAAAATATATCGTGTTGCCTCTTTTCGATTATCCTGAAATAGTTCTGAAATCGCTACTACTCGCACCAAAGGACAATCATAAAAAGTAGGTGCTACAACTAAAAGTAGAACGTACGGTGACCCCGATATATTAATTTACCTTCGAAGGGTATTATCCCCGTTGGTACGCAGTCGTGACAGCTTTGCAACCTTATACAAAGGAAACAGGTGCGGTGATACGCGGTGAGTGGAACACGCAAGAATCGAAAAAGACTTGATCGGTTGAAGGGCTAGCGGATGCATATTTCCCTCACAATATCTTAAAAACTAGATTTATTATTGATTTATTATAGATCTTACGTCCTGGCTATTTTTCCCTATATATTTCTTCCAGAGGAATCCAGAGGAGCGAGTCCAGTTAACTACCCTACAAAATCCTTATTTTTCATCTCCTTACAACCTATTAACACTCACTATCTCATGAAGCTCTTTCTCCCACCAGATTCGCATTTCACCTGTTTCCCAGAGGAAACCGTTCAGACGCTAACCATGCGATTATACCGGATGTTAAGATCCACTTTCTGCTAAACTCGCATTCATTCGTGGAATATCATGAATCTTTATCGCATTTCAATATCTTTCCTTTATTTCACATACTACACGTCTAACACCAAGGTGTCGTTTAAAACGCGAGCCATTTAACTGCACCGGATGCTAGAGGTCTAATTTCCGCCTATTCAGATCCGTTCACGAGTGGTAGCGAGGAATCGACTTTCCTCCTTTCCGTCTTTCAGGAATAATGCAGGCCGCACGTCTCACGCTTGATCAGCAATCTTGGGCCGCTGAACGGCCCACCTTAACCCCCACCTTTTCTACCATCAACGTTTTCCTCGTCAACTCCATCAATCTTTCAATCAGTCTTCAATCATGTGTTAACCTGTTTATTTCGATTGCTCACTTAAATGTGAGTTCGGTTTTTGAACTGTTGTTCTGTTCATTTGAATTGTGAATCTTGTTACTGAATCTTGTCTACGAGAGTTAGCATTTGTGGAGGTTGCTCTGAGTAATTGTTGTCCTGTTTATTTGAGTTGTCAATTCCGTTATTAGAATTTGTTCTGAGTATCGTAAAGAATCAATAAATATTTACACGCATAATAATTCAGTATTTGAGCTTTTACTCTTAATCTAGCAACGAATCCCATCCTTAATAATAACAAATAAAATAGCGCTTATCTCGCGCCCAGTTAGCTCGAAACGCAACGATAGATATTGTCGTTTTTCAGGGAGATGTTAAGAATCATTTGAAAACAGCAACACGTTCGGTACAGGTGATACATGTCGATCGCCAAAAAATTTCACACTTTAGATAAAATAATAATAATAATAATATGTGTGTAAAGTTTCTAAAAATGTTAAGAAAGTATTACTACGGGATAATTATATTAACTGTTCATCCATTGTGACCTTTTTTAAATTGAATCGTAATTTTGTGTCACGACGAATGCACCAACCATTCACTGACTCTGATAACCATAATATCGTCAAACGTTATTAAAGTTTTATATAGTAATGCGAAGTTTATGATTTATTCACGCTGCGAATGAAAGGCATTTCATATATGTTGAGTCTTTTCATCTGCGAAATCGATATATGTCGCATTGATTACCAGTTCGGGCTCGTGTGTCACCTACTTTCAGCTTTGCAGTACCCTCGAAACATAATTTGCCTATGATTACTGCTGCAGTGATTTAATAGAGTCGCATGGCTCTTTCCTCTCTTGGGATATAAACGCGCGTACGCATATTATGTTGCTCTCGAATAATACGAGTCAGTCATCGTAGATAACTTTAGTAAATTTTATTAGACTTTCAGATGCAGGATCTCACAGGATGATGTAAAATAATTATTGAAAATGAATACTCGAAAGTAAAAACTGAACGCAAAGCACATGTTGACCGCCGTATTTACGACTACATACATATGTAGTCGTAAATATTTGTCGAAGTAAAAATTCGCTTTTTTACCATGAGAAACTTCTTTTTGTAATACATACGAAAGTATCCGAAACGCATATGTGTTAGAATGACTAAAAAATATCGTAATTTCATGAAAATATTTTATTCTGTAGCAATTAAATGAATAATGAAGAACGCTCCGGGCTAAAGAGTACTTTAATTAAAAATTCTACACCAGAGAGTAAATGCTGTACTTGATTTTGCGCTACTGGGTTTTCGGTTGAAAAAAATATTGAGAGCTCTTGAAACAAAAACGAATGTACAAGTTAAATATTGCAAAGAATGATGTGGTGGGTAGAAAGTAACGATTTTGTGAGTTACTATAAACTTTGAAGAAAATTCGAGATCTGAAATGTTACGAACAATAGGCAGGAACGAGGTGTGAAACTACGCACTAACACCCATCTATTCGTGCGAGAATATTAGTGTATTTGACATTCGAGTCTGTGGATTCAATTTGATGGCTGGTTTAACACGTTACACGAGAGAATTGAATGCATCGCCCAAAGAGTTCGATGGGAACGATAAAAAAATCGAAGTTCGTTGATATATCAATCGGAAGCTCGAGCATTCAGCATAAAAACAAAAAAAAATGTTTTTCGCTCCAAAATACTTTTTCCTGACAACAACACTCTCATATTTAATTTAAAAATGTTAAAAACATTCTAAAATGCAGATACTTTGGCAAAATGATTATAGCGTCACCGAACTTTTCTACAAATTGATTTTCATTCTATTATAAATTGCTTATATTCTACAGTTTATCGGTATTCCCAAAAGTACATAATTTATAGTCAAAGGGTTAGTGAAAAATAAGCTTTGAATAGCAAATTTTTTAGTATTAAAATCGAAACTGCGCGAGAGTGATGCAGTGAAGAGGTTTTAAGGGCATTTGACGCAGTCAAAGTGGTGGGGGATAACGAGGTCGTGAAAAATGAAAAGCGGTGTCGAAGCAAGAGAACATGGTCAAAGTCTTTTTCGTCATGTGCTTCGCGGATAAAGAGTTTCCAGGGAAAACGCGCGGTGTCGACTCCTTTCCGTCTTTCGTACTTTTCGTCCCGTTCCGCACGCCACCGTTAACTAGTAGTCCTCTCACCATTGCGCCATGCTTGACACGTCGACTCCGGCGACTTGCCCTCGTTTCCTTCCTTCGCCGAAAACATTAACAACACCAACGAAAGCACACACGTTGGTATATGCATTTATACATAAGGCCGACGTGAATCGTTATACGTGCTAAAACGGATCCCGAAGCGTCGGATTTCCTCACCATCCAGCGAATAATGGAAATGCGATTTTAACGAACGCCAGCCTGACTATCCCGAGGCGTACGCGAGATTTTTAGCCGTTTTCCGGCCTTACCGCTAAATGAAACTTCAACACAGCACTCGGCGTACCAGTAAGCGGTTTTTTCTTGCTTTTTTTTTACGATCTCTGGAGCTGTTATTGTTATGAAGTATTTTACTGGAACGGACATTATTTGTCCTCCGGGCAAATTATATGATATATAAAACCAATATTCCTTTGCTATCTTGGTTCGGTAACGAAGGCTATATCGAAGAATCAAATTTTTTTTTAAATTCTCATGAGTACTGAAAATTTGTATGAAAAATGTATTGTGATTGACCTCTATTTATTATTTTACTTTTTATTCTTACGTAATTATCTACCGATATAATCGATACCCTGAGGATAAATAAAAAATATCAAATTCATCAGAAATTCTGACCGACAATAGTAATTGACAAAATTATTAAAAACTACTTTTTGACATCTTCGTTTGACGTGAAGAATTTCTCTATTGTATATTTTATAGAGTCTCTCGATATAGGATATCTATCGGTATTATAAAATTCATATATTTACCGGATTTCCGTTGATCGTCCATTGAAGAGTGGCTTTGGGTATGGAGGGCCATGCGGTGCAGTTAGCAGTCACGTTCTCTCCTACGGCGTAATGTGTCGACAGGCCCGTAATTTGAGGTCCTCGTTTCGGAAGGACTGAAACATAATTTCATATTGCTTGGGGAAATGTTGTTTGAACGGAATAAGAAAACGAGACGAAGGCTGTACACAGAGATAGTATACACGCATAGTGCTTTAGAGGTTTGTGAAAAATCCTGTTCTGTTCTGTTCGACATGAGACTAATGTGAGGGGAGTTAGCTTAGGCAGAAATGGTACAGTATATCGTTATAGATGTACGAAGAACTACATTTTCTATAGTTAGAAGGAAATAAGTATTTAATGAGAGAACCGGGTCTCTCGTAAGCGTTGAAAAAACTCGGAGCTTGTTGAATCGTAAAATCATTGTTTTGTTCTCACCACTCGTGTATATCTTATCAAAATTCCGAAAATTTTTATCTCAACTTATCAACGATATCCTATCACTGTAATCCAGCTAATATCTCTCTTCGGTTTAGCATAATCTTCGTTGCTTTTAAAGTTAATTATCTTATTAAGTTGGTTAATTTAACAGGAAATCGGCAAGTGGAATAAAGGACATTTTGCTTTTGATTAACACCAACGTGATTGCGCGTGCTCCGAGCGCCTATATAGCTGATCGATTATTAGATTTCTCAGCTACAGGCTGACTACTACTAACCCCTGCATACAGCCAGTAGTGTGTTAGCGGCGGGTTGTTCGTAATGGCGGTAATTGGCACCCTGGATCATGAGAGACAGTCAGCAGATATACAGTGCGAGATAGAGAGAGAAAGAGAAAGCATCGAGTGCAGAACGTATAGGCACCCGAATTATTTTGCACTATTCAGAATCAATGCCTTTTACCTATAGCTCCCCGCCAACGAACTTTTAATTATACGTTCGCGTTGTTCCGGAGGCACCAGCATGTATCTACAGCCTCTCGTATACATACACACACGCGATCACAAACTCCAGCAATTTGGAAGGCTAAAACTGGCCGATTAATGCCTTCCGCGTTAGGTGAAAGCTTCTGAAATATCCGGTTCACAATTAAAAGCTGGAAGAACACTCGGCGAACCGTCGATGCTGGGCACTCATTTGCAATTCTCTAATTCCTCTGCGCTCCGCTCTTCGTCGATGAGCGATGCCTAAATTTGAAGCTGCTTAGTTAATGGAGGACGTTCACGCGGTAACCCGAGCTACGTCATTTAACCAAACGCTAATGAGATCCGAGGTTTGACTCGGATTCCCTGAACTTCCGAATTCCGTGGGCGCAATGATTTTTTTGGGAAATCCCATAATCACCCTACATTGATCATAGTCTAATGGTATACTTTACTGCATATTCTCCAATACCAACTATTTGCTCATTCGATTTATCAGTTGAGAAATACGAGATACTGCTCTTTAATCTCACGCATGCTTAATAGTGAACTGTAGGGTAAAGCGCAGAGAAATTGAGCCAGAGGCACCTTAGGTAATATTGTGATTTATTATTATTATTATTAGGTAAATTAATAAAAATTAATTTTTTATTTAAAAGCTAAAAAACGTTCAATGAAAAAAGTTTAGTTTCAACCGAGGTTAAATTTATGACCGTATTTTATTTTATAGCGAAAATAAGAGAACGATATAATTTTCAATACGCGTCAATAAGGTAACACATAGGTGGTACATTGACATTTTTATTACGTGACATACCATCCCGAAAATAAAGCCGAGCATTGCTGAATTACCATCATTCCGTCGTGTCGTCGTTTTCTTCGCGCGAACAAAATTTTTTTATTGGTATGTATGTACGTGATGCCTGTGTTTTTTCTTTTTGATTGTACTTTATAGACGAATTTTAATATCGGAAGTGATGGAACAATTTCCTGGAACATGCAGGTATAGAAATATTATGAGCGATAAGCGGACGATAGAAGGTAGTGGCCCGGGATCGGGCACGGTATATTACGAGGCGTTATAAAGTGCAGGAGATAGGAAATAAACACAACGGGCGTAACGGAGTACCAGTGGGATGAGCCCTGTTAACGAATGGAGGGAGTGAAGTCGATAACGCGACGCGTAAATGCTTGGCGAAGTTATTTGCTTTCATCCCCTTCAGGGATCAAGGCCCACTCGTTCTGTTACATTTTTTTAGGTTAAATTTACGACATGCCGTGTGAAGAACTCTTGTTATTGCTCTTCGCTTATCCGTTTGGTTCGAGAATTCCCATTTGTATGAACGATAAATCGAATGCAATGCCCTGCAGATCAATTACCCACTCAATTCAGATATCTATTATGCATCCGGTCAACAATTAATCAATCAATCAGCAAGGAGGCTTCTATATCAACGTACGGCGAGCGTGAAACGTTCCGACTGTTCGCCATCTAGCGGCACCTCCCCGAGCTATCATTTCGCTCACTTAGTGCAGTCAGCTTTTTGACCATCAATCTGCGGACGGGTTGAGCTTAAATTTCATAGAATATCAGGGCAATTAGGAGAAAAATCAAGCCAATATCAAGGTTAATTGATTGAAATGGTTAATAGTAAAAACAAAAAACAGATCTTACTTATCCTCTTATAGTTTAATAGCGGTTCAACCAATAATTTACGAATTTTCAAAAAGCGGTATATTCTGCTTTAAAATGTATGACCAAACACAAGATCCTCGGAGACGACTCATTTCGTTTCTTTCATAGATTGGCAAAGAAGAAAAACTAGAAGACAACGTGGAAGAAGGTTATCCCGTGGAGACTACATGTGCAGTTACCGAGGCTGAGGAAACAAAGCGAACTACCACGAGGAACCACTGCGATGTGAAGCTTTCTTTGCTAGTGGGCCCGAGGAATAGAAGCGGGTTACTTTTCCGGAAGAAGCCTGACGTCGTTTCTTCTGGTTTTTCCTTCTTTACACCATTCTCTTTGAACGTCGTGTATGAATATTTATAGGTTTATGAATATTTACGATACTCGAAAGTACGTGTACCTCCCAGACCAGGCACGTGCGTCCATCCTCACTCTGTCTCTCTTTTTCACTTCACTTCCACCATACAGAAGTATGTGTATCCACTCATTCTCTCTCCTCTTGTCTTTACTATCTTCCGAGTGTCTTGCTCACGATTTTCTCTCTCTCTCTCTCTCTCTCTCTCTCTCTCTCTCTCTCTCTCTCTCTCTCTCTCTCCCTCTCGCTCGCTCCCTCTCAACATTTAATTTTCTTTCTCAAATATCTTTCTCACTCCTGTTCTTTGGCCTTGGCCCTCGGCGGCAGGTTCGTATATTCTCAGTCATCCAAGCTGCAGTAGCAAAAGCAGCAGTCTCCTCCCTCGAACTCTGAAAATGGAAATACTTTAACGTTGCGGAAATTTGCAAGACAAATGCGAGTCTGGATCTGGCGAAGCGGTCTAGGGTGGAGAGTCAGGAACATTAATCACTGCGTTAATCTTTTTATTGAGGCACGGCACGACGAGACACTCATGAGCGCCGCCTCTCGTTCAATCTTCACTGTTGGCACACTATTGACGGAGAGGGATTTCTGTTTTGTTTATTTACACGTCTTTATGTGCGAATATAAGTTGACTTATAGATAGCTCGTGCAACGATACTGATAAGACATCAATTCGTGACTTGGTCGTTTCTCTAACCCTGTTTTCAAGGATTTTACCACAACATCCTTGGTGGTAAGTTTGCAATCGCATCGAATGATAGGATTTGATTTGTTTTATCGAAATTGTGCATCTAGTTACCAAGCAAGATTCAGTTTAATTTTTTCCACACAATATCACGTCTCTAAACTTTACTGCTCCGGTATTCTTGTTTCTCCACGTCTAGAGAAAAACGTGACTGAAAGTCTCGCAGGATTGGTCGAATTGCACTATTTCCAGTGGAGCTATTTTGCACTCGCTCGCACACCCGTTTCGATTCGTCCTTCCCTTTTTTCCAGGCATCCTCTCACGTTCTCTCGGGGCTTTCGAAATTTGCGGAATCCTCATCGGGCTTAGAAATCGAGTTAAGCTCCGAACCATTGGCTCGGCTGTCCTGATTCGATTACGCTCCATAGCGACCTATATATGTTACACAGCCTGCTGCGGGCGCAGAGAGAATTATCCACACCGGTGTTAGCTCTCCTCTTCGATATTTCTATTTTCCTTTCTGCTTTATGCACATGCGTAGTATTATATTTCTGACACTTTGTTTGGACTTTTAATTAAGCACGCAAGTATTTCTCTACAGAAACACATGCGAAGGATAGCCTTGCTGCGGACAGATCCCCGTTGTGTCTCGTGATTCACATTGAAGCCGTATCGATCGAATTTCCTACTAATTGTTGCACACGATAGACCAGAGAACGGGTGTGTCCCTTTCTTTGACAAAATTGAGCAAAGCATCTTTACTTTTTTTGTTTACTATGCAATCGAGGTTACTCTACTTCCTGTAAACACAATTGAACCGATACTGTGCAGGCAAAACAGTGATGTCACCTTTGCAGATTTTCGTTTGATTCTCCATTCAATGAAAATATGCAATCTATTCGACGTACCATCATTGTATTTCTTAAACAATGATTTATGAAGCTAATTTTACACGCTTCCTTATTAAATCCCATGCTTGTTAATATACTTAAAGTAAAACAATCAACCACATCAAAAGGCGGAGCAGCTGCATCGTTATCAAATGTCGGTTCATTAACTAACGCGTTGAAAGCGGATTAATACAAAAATCGTGAACATTGGAAAAGTCATTCTACTGATAAAGTTGGAAGAGCAGATATATAAATTTATTTTATTGAAAAGATTTATTAGAAATAAATCATTTAAGGTTGCTTACTTGATTCGGCTTTGATGAGCTATCGAGAACTGTCAATATGAGTTTGACGACTCGCTCGTGACTATGTCAAATTTAGGCCGTCTGTCCAATTCCATTATCACGTTAGAATCATTACAATCTGATGATCGAGCAGCGAGAAAGAAAGAGAGGGAGAGAGGGGGAAAGAGAGAGAGAGAGAGAGAGTCGAGCGATTCGTTACTCTATTGCTGGCAAAGTTTTCGTCTTCGTTGTGGAACTTGCAGTGAGAGGGAGAAGACACTGGAGAAGCTGTTTCATCCAAAGTTATCATGGAAATCACAACATTACACAACATATATGGCTACCTCCGGATTATTAAGCAAACTCCTCGCCGAATTTCTCATTCTTTTCCAAGCTCTCGACGTCCGGCAACGGGTTGCCTGGCTTCCGAAGTAGGTACACCATAGTAGCGTACGTTCCACTTTTGCTTAACCGGAAGCTACCATTTGTACCCTCGCCCTCTACCAGCGATTTCTTCCTTTCGTATTTTCGTTCAAACGTATCCACTCCTTATGGTCTTTCTGCTGGCTGGCTCGGCTATTACCCCTTTTACTTTACTCACTTATATTCCTCCTCCCCTTTATCCTCTTCTTATTTCCCTCATCCCCCGGCTATCCGCCTCTCCGCCTAATCGAAAATACAATTCTCAAGATCTCACTTTTAGATCATATTTTTATCGTCTGACCGCGACACTCTGGTTCTCCTTCCACTCTTGAATTTTTAAAAATCACTTTACTCTTACTTTTCCACGCTCAATCAACTTGCCTTCTCTTTCTATCTGCTTTCTGCGTCATAACTATATTTTCTCTGTGATTCTGTCTTTACCACCAGTCTCCATATACCCAAACTATGGAGACATCTATATATTCACTTGCACCATATCTCCACTTCTGCCTCTTCCACCTGAGCTCTGCTCGATTCCAGCTTTCCTCGACCGAATGCCATTTGCCCATACTACCCTTCTGATCCGAAAGCGATTCTGAATTCTGACATATTTACAGTTTCCACATATACGGACTCGTCGGTTCTGTGTAAGAAACTGCAGCGAACATCTGGAAGATCTAAAATAGTCCAGACTATTCAGTATGGATAATGGTTCACTCCCACTTAGACTGTTACCTCTACATTCTCTCATCCGTGATAAATAATTCAATAATTATTTTTGTGTTATTCGTGCCTCTCGTGAATATACCGAATATTATTCCAATATTTATCGTGCTTATCGTTGTTAATTTTATAATAATAAATACCATTCCCAGTACAGTCAAATATCGTCATAAATTTATTACGATACTCGCTTGTTTGGCTTCATTTATTAATACACAATTTTCTGATATAAACGGTTTTGGGGCACTATGCTGAGTGAGAGTTTTGGACACACAATTATAGAATATACTTGCTTTGCTAGTTCTCTGTCTTTCGAGAGATAGCGAGAGAGAGAGAGAGAGAGAGAGAAAGAAATCTCCGAATCAATTCTACAATGAGAACTGCAAAGCCAGTAAAGCCGGTACGAATACACCCACGTGCGCAGTTACAGTGCAGGATAATAAATAACTCTAAAATAAATATTATGTCCTCTAGCTATTTCTCTGATATCCTCTCTATGCCGGCGACAATGTATAGAAATTGGTAAAATATTAATAATGGCCAATTAATTACGTCCTTTTGTGCAAACAAAGTAACTACCATGAACTGTATATAAATTTCTCCATTAACGGCCTCTCGCGATATAGTCAACGACATGCTAAACGTGAAACTCCGAAATTAAACGTCATTAAACTAAATGTGCAATTAATGCTCTGTCAAATGCAAGGTATGACAAACAATTTATTGCCAATTACATTTATTTAAAGGTAATGCTATTCCCGACGTCAAGCGTCATTAATAGTCACTTTTCATAAGTAACATTCACGTACTTGACGTATCATAGATAGGATTTTCCTATATTTTGGGAATTGATATTTATGATGTTCTAGTGAAATATTTCATCGAATGCAACAGCAGAACAATGTAACAGAACGTATGTCAGATAATTTCGAGTTTGACTTTGCATGCTTGCTTTCTGGCAAAAGGATAACGGGAGAGAGCTTGACGTTGCAAGTAGAATTGCATGTTCCGAGAACTCTAGAATAATAAATAAGTAACCATGAAGAATCATAATATAGATTAGGATGATCTTCCTCTGTTACTTTTTTTTAGCTTCAGCTCCTTTTTGCTCAGCGCACAGATACATCAGGAAACTTGCCTCGACTTCTCGTCGTTATTTATGTCATTTATTCACGCACGACTTCCGTCGTCTAGAGAAGAGGAAAAGCGAACAAGGAAAGGAAAAGACGACGACGACGAAGAAGAAGAGGAAGTAAAGGAGGGTTGAGGTAGATAGCGAGAGGGAGTGTAACAGTCTGAGAGCTCGACGTCCCATCCGGCTGATAAGTAATTACTCGTCCGGACGAGCAGGAAGACTTCACCCGCGTTGGCAATCCATCTCCTTACGATTCGCCACTGCTGGGGGCAATGCCAAAGGAAGACTCACTCGGTCTCCGTCTCGCAGTGAGAGTTTTCCCCAAAGTACAGTCAAAGTACTGCAACCCTTGCGGGTATAGCCGGTGTCACTGAGCTCTGGCACTTACTATGCTGAAACATTGCAACACGAGAGAGAGAGAGAGAGAGAGAGAGAGAGAGAGAGAGAGAGAGAGAGAGAGAAGTAACGAACGAAGAGTCGAGCGATTCGTTACTCTATGTTGGTAAAGTTTTCGTCTTCGTTGTGGTACTTGCAGTATCATTGAAGTTCGCTGTTATGTCATGAGTGTGATTGCCATTAGTATGCGCACTGATAATATGAGAGCTTTCATTCTCACGAGGCATGGAGGTTCTTCGCCTAACAGGCCACGGAAATCAACGAAACTTGTGAAGGTGATCAAGATATTATTTACGAGTCGCTCTATTTACCAAGGATTCTGAACGACTGGATTCTTTGGGTATGGAAAATCTCAATTCATACCTAGACCATAAATCCGCTGGATATGTCAAGCTGCCTCTTGAACGGAAGTTAGAATCGAATTTTAAGCATGAAACTATCTTCCTTGGCCAACGGACATGTTTCCCTCCCTTATCGTCGCTCTTTCGTCCTTCATCCACCTTTCATCCTCGAACAACTCTTCGTTTTTCATCACTCCCAAGCACGAGCCACGGTGGTTCCACGAAAGAGTGTACTTTTCACTCACAGTACGACGAATCCTTGGGGTTATGTACTGCCGATTGACCGGAGCTGGATCCCGGCCAAATACTCTCACCCGGTGCATCCATAGCTACGGAAATCGTGGCGGCTCGGGCCTATAGAGAACGCAGTGAGACAGTCTGGGACTGGGACTGGGACATCCGATCCCTCTTCTTCTCTCATTGCTTTCCTCTTACCACTTTTAGTTCGGTTCAGTCTCCTCCTCCTTCTAGTTGCTCCTTACTCAATCCTTTCCTTCTCCTTTCCTATCCACCACTTACTTCCTTCTTTCATCCTGGCCCCACCCGCTTACCTTCATCTCAGTAGGTCCTTCCTTCCAGACTTACAGATTCACCAGCATTTCTCGGAGAACTACGTATTCGCTGTTTGCTACCCCCAAAATCAAATACTTCTAACGCAGGTAGTTCCTGATGCCAGAAACCATTGATTTCCGTCTGCCTAATATCGGAGACTAGACTCGAATCTCTGAGACTATCCGAATTTCAGATCTCTTCCTATTTCTATATCTTTCTCTGTTTTCACTTGATTCTTCTTTCCTCAGCATAGGCAATTGATATCAGCTTTAGATCGATCAGTTCGCTATCCCTCTTCCTTCCTTCCTTTTAGATACTACCTTTCCTTACATTTCCAGAATCCTATTCCCATCTCCGACACTCATCGTGCTTTTCTACAATGATGCTCCTTCCACAGAACCGTCCATGCTAGCAGAAAACACGACCAGCAGTCCGCAAAACCCTTGTCCGTTTTTCGACGTCGGTGCAGCAAAACCCGTGGGGAAAACGAGCACACCGGAATCCCTTTTCTCACCACTTTTACCTCGTCGGCCTTTTTCTTCTTAGCCGTAACATCGTTCAAAGATGCGGATGCGCTGACACGGCCAGTTCGACTGTTCCTGACTCGTACCCTTCGATTCTTCACTGGAAAGTCATACTCGAGTAGAAGTAGAAAAAGAAGGAAAGAAATAGAGATATCGTTCGATCCACTATTATCTTCGGGATCCACGGAGGATCCTTCTTTTTTCAATCAATACCAAAGCTCTTATTGTATTGATTCTTGATAATTCTCGAGTTATATATGGAACTATACACGAATGCAGTCTAAAAGCACAACAAACATAACCCTTTATTGAAAAAAAAAACTTAACCAAGTAATTTCAAATTGTACGATTCGCGTGGGTCATCTCTATTGAATGAGCAAAAAAATGGCCAAATATCCTTGATTGGTTTTGTATTCTTATTCTTTCGTCACGGAAAAATGTGGTAGCGTACCGATTGCTTATTTCTTAGAGAATTTCTTTAAGGAATTGTCCTGGACCAAGGGACAAGGACTCCAAGAAATAATAGATCAGCATCTTCGCTGGGCTTCATGTCGAAAAAATTCTCATGGTACAGTCATGATATATAGCGAGTGAACAAGTGCTTTGAAGTTTCCTAAAGGAGAATCGCATTCACGATATATCTACTTAAGAATGTGTACGAGCTTCTCGAGTGCTTTCTGCAATTCCTCATGAAAGAAGCTAAGGGATGTTACAGCACTGGTGAGTGCAGTGCAGTATCGCCTACATCTATCTTCGAATCAGTTGAATATAAGGTATAGCACTGTCGCGGAGATACCGTCAGCTGCATTCACAAATTCATAAGAAAATTGGAAAGAGTGTAAGTCGTTGAACTCGTACTTCTTGAAAGATATTTCATGCTACCAAGTGTTTTTTCCAACGAGACTTTCTTCAGCTACATTATTACATTCTCATACAGTCGTCATCAAATTTTTTATGTGTAAACATTTTTATCGGCGATCCTCCTTAAAGTTTTTGACTACAGTAATTTAAAAAAAATGTCAATGTTTGCATTAGTCGCAGTGCGCCGTGTCGCAAGCATCTCGACGAAAAATCAGCTGCGCACAATGAAGTGTCAATTGCATATCTTTCAACAACACATTTCGTTATCGATTGGAATTTTCAACTAATCATGCGTATACATATTAAGTAAGTACTAATGTGCCTTCAGTATTTTTTATTCAAGTTTAACATTTAGAAATGTCAATAAAAAAACTATAAAAATGGTCTTTTCTGTAATATTTTAAGAGATTAAAATGTCCAAACCACAACTCACCACATCTGTTATGTCTGCTTTATATATAATAAAAATTTATTATAATTGATTATAAGTCGAAATAAATATTTATTCCCTAAAAGGTTTTAAAATATTTTATTTAAATGACAATAGCACTTCTTAAGAAGAGATCTCCATACTTAATACACAGATGTGCTGCTTCTATCTCACGCCACCGTAAGCGCTATACTAGGTGTACCTCTTTCACATTCCTGGGTGGAGTGTGAAAATTTCGTCTCCTCATAAACGGGCAAATTGAAAAAGCACATCGAAAAGATTGATCGAAAAAAGTGGACAAGTTAGCAGAGAATGACTCATAATAAAATATTAATAAATATATATAATGCTTCAATGAATATCCTTGATGCAAGCTGATGACTAACTCTGTGTTCTCAGAGATTTCTATTATGAAACAAATCTCGACGATCCAGAGCTCGCTAGGCAGGTTGCAACTGCTGCACGTACGCCTTACTGTACACCCTCCGTTTTACCGGCCCCGGGGCCAATATTCTCCTCTACCGGATATCGCAATCTTACAATTCTGGGGAAAATGGAATTCGGTTAAGTGTTGCTAAGCACCACCTACGATTGCGAGTGTTCTCAACCTCGACTGTAAGGCAGCGATGAGCTATATTTATATAGACATCGCTGTATGTATAAAGCTTAAAGAGAACTCGAACCAGACTGAGGAAGGCACAGAGCCGAATCCTAGGCGTTACGTTTATTAAAGGCTGTTGCTCTACTTTCTAATTAACAATTAGCGTTCCTAGAGGTAAGCGCTGCTCTTGTGCCTTACGGGCTTCGGTGCGGTCGAGTTAACCCGTTTGAAATAATTGCGAAGCTGCGAAGATTATGGTCGTGGAAGGATAGCAAAGGGGTGAATGAGAAAAGGGAATATTGTATTCGGAAAGTACAACGAATTTGAGATACAGTTGGGAGTTGCAATTTATAACGGGGAGAAATTCTGTAGTAAACCTCTGACGAATATACTGTGCAAACCACTTGCTCGTTATGTTACTTGCGAAACATAAATTTATCCACGAGTGAATTTATTCCACGATTTCTCGTATTTTCTTTTCATCTTGTGTGTTCATCGTACTCCATCGTTCTGCGGCGCTCGAGAAGAGGTTTCTCTCATTTCGAGATAAACGTTACAGTCGTTGGACTTTTAGAAAGGATTCTGCAGCCTTATATCCGTAGCGGTGAATGGAACTGAACGGGGAAGAAGAGATTAGAAAAACGAAATAATCGTGTACTTTACCGTTCATACTTGATGTATTTTTTTTCGTAGTCGAACAAAAATAGGAAGGAATAAAAGCCGATTGATTCGGACCGTTGAACCATTAAGATTATTGCAATTCAATTCTAAGATCGATACTCTAAGGTACACATAAGTTCCATCAGAATTTCAAACTACCAAACTACGACTATGAGCCAGTAGACGAGATTTTCGGCTCCGGACCCCTTAACGGTAATTTAATTCGACTATCCGGGAGTGAAGTCAAATTGATTTGTGCATCAGTCAGTGAACAACTACCGAGTAGTCCACGGTTTATTTCTTTTGGGGTACGTTTGTACTTCGAAGTATCGTTAATGTTAGTGTTTCGTATATTTAAGTAAATTTTACTTTTATTTTTCTTAAAAATATGTATTTCACGTATAACTGCGTAATTTAAAGGTTTCGAAATTTATAAATTATTGTATAACATAACTTTAGTATTTTATAACTTCTAATGCAATGCACGGGTAACGTGCAGCAAATGAATATCGTGTTATCGTACGTATTTATTGTTATTTAATAATCAGAACTTGAATGTTAGGTTTTTGGCAAGATGAGTGATGCTTGAGAGAAGTTAAATGATGTCGAATACAATGAAGAATAAATCGGAAAAAAGAAGATGATTCGATAAAGAAAATATGAAATTTGTGTTTGTCGAAATAAAACTAGTGCGAACGATCCAGGGTTTGATTATTCTTCCTCTGTATTAAGTAAGACTACTAGTACTCATACTGCACTGGTAAAAATACGGTGTTAAAATTAACCGTAGCACGATGTTCATATGAGTCTACACTGAGGACTGGTATCAGCGGTCGGTGTTGATATCCATTTGCGTTATAAACTCACAACTTTCAATGCGTTTTACTCGAAAATTACGAAAAATACGTTGTAAATTTTAAGGTGGGGCCTAATGATCATAACACAATCGCTTTGTTTTAAATAAAAATTAACCCGAAATGGGTCAACACTGGTTAAAAGTTCACACCAATCGCCTTTAACAATCTGAATTTTTAATAATGTATGACTGGGAGTGATATCAATAAAGCGAGATAACTATTATTACTAAAAGTACTAGTTGCGAGTAGATCAGGGCTCACAATAAAAAATAAATAATCGCACATTTATCAGACTTTTACGGTGAGCATTGGTCGAGCTAAATGGACAATAGATCATTTCTTTAAGGAAAAAATTAATGTTTAGTTGCTGAGTGATCATCGGTAGACTTTACTGCAAGCTCCAAAAAAAATGACGCGATGCGGACCATAAGTTCGACGATATATTCTCATTCCTCGCTAATTTAACTGCTTTAAAGCAAGATGTACCTCATGTGGAATAAAATAACGATGTTACGACCAAGACATTTTTATGGATCAATGTCTTCACTTCCGCTATTACTGTCCTACGACACGAGAAAAAGGAGACTGCGTGCTGACATTATTGAAATATCTCCATGAGGAAGAGCTTCGTTCCGTATACCCTAACGGCGACATATCGGTGCGGATGTCTGTACACCTAATTACGAAATGCTCAGGTGAACGCAGCTTTTAATAGTTTCAGCGACTAAAATATTATCTTCGTTCAGAAATTAATGAAGACCTTGCATTGTTGTTACTAGTTGCTGCTTTTTTTTTAAATTCCGATGACGATGTACACTCATTTGTGATGCGGAGGTCTTAAAATAATATTATTTGTGAATAGTTAAAAAAGAATATTACAGTAATTTATCCTGTTTCATTATTTTGGAAAATATGCCTCTTGCAATTCTTTTCAATAGCCTAGGGCAGCGGTGCTGTTCAATTTGTTCCTTTACGTATAATTCGAAGGCGAAAATAAATGACGGTATCACAGCCTAAGGTTAAAACGTTTGTCGTGATTTGTGCCACTCGACAGTGACGAGAACCTGTTAGGCGATCGCTGGATAAATTTTACTAACAATAACAATTAACACGAATAAGCACAGCATTAAGTATATGAAGGAAGGCTACCTGTTTTATAGTGGAAATAAAACTACGTTAGTGCTAAAAAGATTGTTAAGCGGGGGAAAGTGTATACTTGGCGTAAAACAAAAGTGTGCGTAACGAGTGGTGAGGAACCTGTTTTTGCCATTCGCAATGTTTTCACGATGTTAACGTCCAGTTTTAACCAAACGAGTCTTGTTGAAACAAAATTATCGATTTTGCAAAAAAAATTGTTTAGTTTTCGTCCGTTAAATATGTTTTCACAAATATAACTATTCTAGTTGTTGTACTGAAAATAGCGTTTCTTTGATGTTAATAAGCACTGCTCAGATTTTGGTTTTCCCTGATTGACACCTAAGAAGACGTATTGCGTTACATATACGGAAAATAGATTTTCTGATAAATTTTCAATTGGGTCTCGAGATAGATCAAGAATTAATTGTGGCCTAAAACTATGGGGGACTCTTCGTAATCGTGTGATATAAAGAAACAAGATTTTGGACGAGCGTCAGATTCGTGAATCCTGAACCCGTGCGACTACCCGTGAAATATCCCATAGATAATATAACATTATAATAAAACTAGCGTTTCGATCGACCGAGGCGCTACCTACCGTCGTACCGAATCGATTCTATGACCAACGTGACACCACCCGCCCCTCAATTTCACAGTTGACTTGTCACCGCACATGTTAAAATACAAAATAATCAAAATATGGCACATGTCCACGTCCTATATATTTTGAAAACTTGACACGAAATGCTCTATTCATTTTTAATACATGACATATAATGTCACATATGTTTGTTAGAATACACTGTTTCTCACGGTGTTTGTTACGAATAATAAATATTGTTTTCGATAAGCAAGGTGGGTAATCAAGGATTTAGAAAGAATAAAGAATTAATCTTCATTTCGACATCTGTTATGTCTACATATAAATATAGATCAAAGCGTTATTTTAATCAAACAATACCGGGCGGTCCCTGGCAACAAATGATCGATTCCAGTAACGATGGGAGAAAGCGTCGAGTCCCGCAAGTGAGCCGCGGTGCTGCTGCTTCTGCTCACCGTGCGTTCGAGGGATTTTGAATGCGCCTCCTGTTATCGGGATACCGCGAGACCGCGGTGCACGCCGTTGGCACTACCTCTGCTTTCTATGTCGCATTGAATAACCTCAATCAATTGGTATAAACGTACTCTCGATGATCGGCCTGCCGGTGGGTGACTTGCCGTCACTGCCGCTCCGGGCTCGCCGCGTTTGCCTCATAATGCCCATTTGTTGTACATTTCAATTCGCATTGAACGACGGTACGTGTGAGTCCCACAGTCGAATTGCTCAATGAGAAAATGGAAACACAGAACGAGGAAACAGAGCCTGCGAATCGTGCGCTTCGATTCGATTCACAATTCAGCAGAGATGAACGGATTCGTGGATTTTCCGCTGCCTCGCCCACACAACCGTTGCTCCGATACTGTTGATACTTGTTCTACTATATATCGATGAGCTTGCGGATCTGGCTATACGCGCATTGCAGATT
This sequence comes from Cylloceria caligata, assembly GCA_963942595.1. Classification (NCBI taxonomy): domain Eukaryota; kingdom Metazoa; phylum Arthropoda; class Insecta; order Hymenoptera; family Ichneumonidae; genus Cylloceria; species Cylloceria caligata. The sequence goes on along the minus strand of OZ012707.1, from coordinate 5,625,984 downwards.
CGTGGTTCCTGATTCCGTATTCGTTCGACGCAGCGGCTGTGCTCCGCGTTATAGTACCAGTGGTCGAATGTTTCGCTAATTAATGTCAACTCGTTGTCCGTCGCTCACAGAACAACGGGGCGCGGAGGAGCGTAACGTCATCGGCATTTCAATTCAGTGATTCGCTTATATCTTGGTCATTCTTTCTCTCTCTCCTTTGCACGCACGCATTCATACACACACACATACACGCGCACGCAAAAAGATTTGGCAGGCAAAACAGCAAACTGAAAACGGTGACTCGTTAAATAGAAAATTGTATACGATCCGCATACAAACTAGTACAAGGAGTTTTTTTTTTACATTGCGCGGGGTACTAATTTCACTTCACTTTACGACAATTTAACATTCAAAACTCAAAGTTGCAAACACCGACGTCTATTCCCATGTACGATTTTTAAGTAAATGGAATATCAAGTTCCGAATTTACATGCTGTTATTTTAGAGCTAGCATTATGAACGTTTTGGTTTGTTAGAACCTTGGTTGCGCACCTGGTGCGGTGATCACTTAGAATTACAATATCTCGTTCGTCAACGTGCCTGGATTTTTAGTACGTTTTGTAGGTTTAACAGAGGTTTAATACCTCATATCTCTCTATATCATAAATATATTTTGCCGCCGCTGTCATCGCCGCCGTATAGGAGAATTGAGAATGAGTTAAAAATGGGAGGGGGAGATGCGGGTCAGGGTGCAAAGCCCAGGTTTTTCTAGGGAGGTTGGTGCGCGAATTGCGCAGGGGGGCAAAATCCCCTTAGTATATATAGAGGGTGAGAAGATTCGGATCTATTCAGTTAGGATACAGTAGGTCGTATGAGGATCTGCGGATAGAACGAGTAGTTCGTAGTAGGTTCGTTACCAAAAGTCACCCAAGATCTATACGAATAGTTAAAAATAACGGTTGACTCTCTAAGTAAGGCCTCTGTAGGTTAAACGAAGGGTGAAACAAGCGTCGGGATCCGCATGCAAAATGGATTTGTTGGTCACGAAGTGCAAACAGAGAGTAGCACAAATTTCGACTCGGGTTGAACCCAGGTAATGAATTTATTTAATATAAACAACTGTAAGTTATGCAGACGCATATTCGCTGGAATATGCGCTATTTGTATTTAATATTTCGGTTCGAGTTAGTTACAGTTAGTTATGCGTGTATTATCGTTGAGCAAAAGTGTTCATCCGTGACTCTGCTAAAATCCGTTGATGCGTTTGACTTTCATTGTTCATCGTCGAGCAAAGTACATCGAGCCTCTATTCTCTCTATATATTTCCATCACTAAAACCAGCAGTAGAAGCAGCAGTAGCAGCATTATCGGAGCTCCAGTGGCTAACAGAGAAAAAGTCAGATCCTGCTCGCTCGTCGAAGCTGCTCATGCATAATCCAAAAGAATAGAGGGAGCCTAGATAGGCGAAGAGAAATGGCGGTGGAACGTTGCCTCTCGATGATAGAACTTTCGGCAAAGGGAGATATAAACAAAAAGTGATAGACTCAAGGATCAAGTGACACCTGGAACCTTTATTTTACGTTGTGGAGAATCGCTTTTCATCCTCCGCTACATTCACGTTCATGTCCAAACTCTATGATCTGCTGGATTACACCTACGACTCAAATCCTTGGAATATTTTTAGGTCACGATTAAATCGGCCAGTAGATTCAACAGCGATGAATATTATTTGACGTCTTATTACCCAATAGAAACAAAAAAATAATTCGGCTCCCGAAATAAAATAGAGGAATAGACTATCGCAGTCTATGTTTTTCTGTTGAACTTTTTTATATTGACCATTGCAACGGCGCACTCTCTTCTGACTTTATCGATGCGGCAATAATTTTGGGTTGCACCCATCGATATATGAAACCGACGATCCGATAGAGTGGTCTCATCGATTTTGACTCATAACGTACAGGTGTGGACGATAAAATGTGAAACAACATAAAGCGAGAGAGAGAGAAACGCTTTTACGTTACTCGGAAATCAACGGCCATGGAAAATAATTTGAAAATGCTATAGAGCGCTACGTAGGGATTTGCGAACGAGTCGCTTGATTAATGGTGATAAACGAGAACGAGGCAAGATATATCTGTATTTATTTAAAAAACGGAAATATCTCTGAGACTCCCGTGCACGCAATCCCACACGTTTCATGCACAGTTTTTTTTAACGCATGAGATTTCACCGAGAGGATTTTTTCGAGCGTGATATATTTTTCAACGTTCACGTTATAATCGTCCGTGTATGAGGAAAAAGGCAATTTAAATTTTCCGCGATATCTTTTATGCAGTACATGGTAAACGGACGAATGACTACGTTACGTCAGTACTGCAGGTTGTTATAAATTAATCTGTCAGTCGATATATCGTCGTCTTATTTGTCTTCTAAGCTTTTCTCCTTTGACGGTAGGTGAAAACAACACCGCGAAATTACAATGGCCGACAGGTCAATTTGTAAAGCGACGATGAATAAATAGAACGGGTTAACTTGGTACAGCGTAGAACCCGGGTTGCTGGCTCTCCCGCTCCTTCTGTATCGATGCGTATTATACGAGCCTCGAGGGGATTTTCCGATAAGCTCGACGCACAGATTGAATCTACATATAAAGGACGTCGTGGCGGCGGCTGCGACGATACGAGTACTATACACTGCGACGACGCGCGCTGCAGAGAATGATCTTTGCGAAGGTGCCTCTAGGAGGAGTTAGCCAACTATCGATTATCATATCGTGAATATATTGTAAACTGTTGGAAGCCCCTCGGTCGGCATGTAAAGTAAATATCAGAAGCAAAAATATGTAGCAATATATTTTAATAAATAATTTTACAAAATAAATTTTGTTGAATTATTCGGAATTATAGTCGGAACTCGTAACTTTCCCATCATATTTGTTGTTGCCGTAAAAGTTGTTGTCATCGAATCACTGGTATCAAAAGTTGCCAAAGAAATAAATGTTCTATGAAATCTTCATAGAAAATAATGTTCAACTTTTGTTAAATCACTTTTATCCCTGATCTCTGATAAAAACTTCGAACTTCACGTCATAAAACACGAATTAGCGTTGCGTAAAATCGGCTTTAACAACTGTCATCTTGGCCGTATTATCGTAGTCACAAATGCACTGTCGAATGACTATTTTTATTGTTTTGACAGATTATTTCTTTTACTCGATACATTTCGTATTAAAGTTATCGAAAGGCATGTTGCAAAATTCCCAAGCTACAGGTAGATACGCGGATTTGAAATATGGTGACAAACCATATTTTTAAAATGCTATGTCAGCAACCAAGACTCTCAAGTGTATAAGACTGTGAGAGACATGTTTGTGTTACGTCCTGACGTAATCATGCTCCAATATCTATCTTTTTTTTAAAGAAGATCATAAACCTGCACCATTGTCGAGTCCTATAGCTACCAGAGATTATACAGGTATAATGACGGCGGGAGGGGTGAGACCTGCAGCTACACCGAGGCAGGGCAGTGGGAACACATGGTGCGCGCCAGGAATAGACGGCCAGGTTCACCACTGTACCTAACAACGAGAAACCAAGAGTTGGTAGGCCACTGCCCCACTCTAAACGGCCAGCGTAGAGGGACCTGAATCTCGTATCAAGAGTTTTTTCTCTACGGCCGGTGGATATCATTGGCGGCGCGTGTCATCGAAATCTTTAATTGATTCGTGTCCGCGTGTTCTATTGGTGACTGTCGGGCGGTCGCTTCTTTCTCCCTGTCATGTACCGTATCTGGCTCACGAAGATAGACCAACTGCCGTGGCAACGTTTTCGTTGCTTTAGATGTTTCTACATGCTACGACGAATGATGCAATAAACAAGAATATTACGCGAAGATAGACTAACTGCCGTGGCAACGTTTTAGTTGCTTTGGAAGTTCTGATATGCTACGACGAATGATGCAATAAACAAAAATATTACATGAAGACATATGTCTTATTAATGGTATCGATAGAAAATTGACATTTGTTTTTGACTACAGAACACCAAAAGCCCAAAAGGCTGTTCTCCAGAATTTCTGAATGTTTAAATAAAAATTGAAACACAATCGTAGCAAACATTTGGACTTTTTACGAAGTAAATATTTAGACTACGGAATATATACATTTAATAAATAAATCAATTATTTAAAGGGAATAAACCATTTAAACGCGAGTTCGATATAAGAACTAAGCAATAATATCATACAGATAGCCAGAGTTAAAATAGGATAAAATAAGAAAAGATGACTCGTATTAGTCATTGGATAGATTGCAAAGACGACTCGAAGCTACGGTAGCGGTTGTTGGCGTAGGAGCATGTCGGTCAACGCTCTCAGGTCGCATCCGAGCCGATGCCGTCTTTCCCGTCTCTCTCTGTGTTAACACCATAAGACGAGGAGTGTTCCCTCGAAACAATACGTATCTATAAAGCATATACTTTGCGTTACCCACTGTGAATCTAAGCAGTCATTTGATATAGAATCATTTGGACTTACGAACAATTTTAATCTAAAATTATGACAGGAACTCAGAAAAGAAATGCTTACTTAAAAGGATACAAGAAATAATTGTAAATATAAAAATTAAACATTAATGAACATCGAAAAGCCAATACATTGTTCAACTAAACAGTTAGGATCGTGAGAGGATATAAAAACCATAGACATTTTGTTACTATAGTAGTTCAATATGCCCATTAACGTTACGTGCTATTAAGAATGACAATAAGTTTAACATTATCGAAGAATTATATTCGGTATTAGTCATAAAAGGGACAGCGGAAGCGACTCGGATCTACAGCGCAGCGTGGCCCGAAACCCTCGACACCTCGCTACCCGACCAAGGCGCTTTTCGCTCTCTCTCTCTCTCTCTCTCTCTCTCTCTCTCTCTCTCTCTATCTCGACGCGTGCCACCAAAGCAAGGAATAATCCTTCAACTTCTTCGCGACATGTGGTATCGCCTCGCATGCAACTCAGAAAAAGAATCAAACGACGACGACCGCGACGTCACAGCTAGAAGAAAAATGGATCGTCGATAACGTCCAAAGTCCGAGTTCTATTGTAATTCCAAGAATCTCCCGCATAGAAAATTAAACTCTCCGGGACCTATATAAGGACGGGAAAAAGCCCAAAAGGGAAAGTTCAATTTTATAATTCATAGTTAATAGTAGAGTCAAGTCGACGATCACCTGAGGCTCTTAAGTTGTAGCCCGGTGAAGAACGCAGTATCGAGCGTTCGCCGAGTCGCGATTAAAACTGGCGAACTAAACAGGCTCACCACCAGGAAGGAACTCCACCCTGTAGAGTCAGTTAAAATTCAGAGTGAGTACTTAAAAGAAAAACGGTTGAACGGTCTAAATTCAGTTCGAATTTATTTTTTCTCGGTTTTAATGTCAATCATACGGAATTTATCTAAAGTTTAAAAGAAATTGAATTCAATTGTTTTCTACCGTTTTTGTACAAGTCCGCACTGTTTGTTTCGTTTTACTGTTTTATCGAATCATAAGTATTGCGTTAAGTGTATTGTATCGAAAAATAACGATCGCTCGGGCTCGGTAATAGCGAACGTACGTGTATCAATTATTCGGTTATTTGAATAAATTTTAACAGTTTCACGAATCATCGAGTTTAATAATTTTTATTTTAACAAACGGTTGCCATTATTTTTCTTCCTTCAACGCATCGGTTACCGGCGAAACAACTTCACCAGGAAACCAAACGTAAGTACCAACGCAATTTTTCTAATTTATTTTATCCGATATTTCCGTAAATTATTCCCCAAGTGAAAGTAACCTACCATTTTCCTTCCCCCTAAAAATCCCTTCCTCCGCGGGTTAATTTATCAATTTAGTTTATCGAGACGAGTGACGGGTTAACACGAATAATCAACGAGCATTCTTAGCCCTGTCCCGAGTAATTTTCCGAAAGGTTAGACTCAAAAGGGGGCTTGCGTTTTCGGTGTTTCTTGTCAGGTGTGGTAAAGGGAGAATTCATTCTCCTTGACCAGAGTACGGAAAATTCACGCCTCACACGTCTTAAATTTTTCGGTTTTTGTAAAAACACCGCGCGGGTTTGACGTAACATTTGTAACTATAATGTACGTTAACGTTAAATCTTTTCTATTTATAACATTGTTCAAGTTTAGCATCCGATATGAATAATTGTCAGAATAAACCTCATCGAAGATCCGTGATTGAAATGCGTGCGGCTACGTTTCACGCACTCGTAGCCGCACATATTTCAATCACGAGTTAACATTGAAACGTAGCTGTATACATTTCAATCACGAATTATCATTGAAACGTAGCCGTACACATTTCAATCACGAATTATCATTATCGGCCGCTTACACTACACATGTTCGCTCATCGAAGACCGCTTAAGATCACTCGTTCTGTGATAATATATTTTGTTTCAATAACCTTGCTACGAGATCCACATAAATCACTCGATGTACATTTTTTATAATCAATATCTCATTTGTATTCCATTGGAGCAACTACATAAGACAACGCAGGGTTCGCTTTCCTGAGTCATTCATTTTCTATATGAATTTATCTGTAAGTCCCGAAACCGGATTGAGGATAACATCAGGAATGAGGCAGACGAAAATGGACATTGACGGTTCGAATAGCAAAATCACGGACCAACTCATACGGTTGAGCGTAGAAGACGTAAGACTGGCGGTTGGCATATTGACGAGACACTGTCATCTTAGGAAGTACATGCATACACTGGGTATCGAGGAGAATAGCATGTGCAGGATTTGCGAAGGGGATGACGAGAAGCCCATTCATGTGACATGTCTCTGTCCGGCCCCAGCTGGGAAGAGACTGAGACACCTAGGAGCACACCGTTTGGAGCCTAAAGAGGTTGTCGCCCTTCCTTTGACTGGACTGTTAGCGTTCGCGAGAACAGCGGGTTATATAGGGGGTGAAGGTAATCGAAGGGGGGCGCACAATGGGCCTACGGTTTAAGTCCGTGAGCAGCGATGCCCGCTTTAACTATTATTATTTTATTATTAATATCTGTAATTCTGTTTCCACGTAATAAACAGAAACATAAAATTTTTTTATCAAATTGCGGACTAAAATAAACTTTTTCCACATTTCAGATAAAATATAAAATCAGGTTTAGTTTTCTTCGTACGAAACGATGCGATTGCCTAAATTAATGTATTTCTCTGATTCCAGCAGAAGGGTGAAATAATTATTCTCCTAAAGGATGTCGGAATCCGTAATTGAAAAAGAAATATCCCTCAGATCCTCGCACAACACTAGGCAATTAATTATTTCGATTCTTTCGATGCGATTCTATAGCGTTTGGCGGTAGTTCGTTTTATGATCTGGAGTCTACGATTAAATATCATTGAGTTCATACAACAGATATCATCGAATATTATCATCCACTCATGATTTTATTTTTCATTCGAATGTATTATTGTCGGTTTTATTATAATTACGACGTATCAGTATCCATCGTCTCTGACATTTGTAGCAAAGTAAACAGTTCGAGTTCGAGTTCGAGTGAGGCTGAATTTTCATGAAATGCGCATAACGCTCGCGCTCTCTCGTTCGGTTTTCTGTTGCAATCTGGTGTCTACTCACGGGCGTAAAATCGCAATGCGCCACAATGAAAGTTCAGGATTAAGCTTAAACACGGACTCGAACATGAAAGTGCGGCAAAGCATGGCGACGCGTGGTACTACATCTTCATTTATTCACTTAGATGCATAGTACCACGATCATCATCGGTGTGCAGGGTCCTTTGGTAACCTGACGGCATAAAACTAATATATTTTAAACTATTATATTTGCTAGATGCACATTATCAATTTGAGAATTGCGGTAGATCGCACGATCACTCGTAACTTCATGTCATTAATAAATATGATGAAGTTACGAGGTGACAGCACGCCATTTACACGTTTTTTTTCGTGTCCGTGTAGTGCACAAAGTTACCAAGTTCACCACTGAGATGGTGAACTTGGTAACTGCTGCAGATTGTAGTAGGGTGGTTGATGGTTGCGAAATAGCATTAAAGTGCGTTTGGTTGCTTTGGGCCGATATTATGTAGCTTTGATATTGAATACGAGTAATAAATTCCCCCTATCGTGAGTCTTTCGTATTTATTTTGTTTCAATTTATTTATTTATTCGTTCCCGGACTCGTGTGTCTCAGAATCACATCATGCGATAAATGTGGATGGCATCTTGGGAAAAATCCTAAATCGGTTGAGGGAGAGTACTTTTGTGACGTAGAAGAAAAGTGTGTGTAATTCTGTCGTTAGTGACTTTTTGCGTTATAACACACGCGCGCGCGCACACACACACACACACATTTTTTTCATGAAAACATAGCATTCTCTATGAAGAAGTAACATCCGTGGCTACTGATTGTATCGATTTATTAACGTTATTTTCATTGAGACTCAAGCTCACTCCAAAAAGTTTTGACTTACCTAAGTAACGAAGAAAGTGTTATACAGGTTAATGTAATTTTTTACTTACTTATGATTGTGAGATTGCCAGTTTTGTATTCCGTGGCGAATGAAGGGCCCTCGGTAGAAACTTCGCACTTGTACTGTCCGGAACTGTTGAATGTGAGCTCCGTCAGTCGTATCGAGTTCTCGTTGGACGCTCTTTCCTGTAAAGAAAAAAAAGATAAGCACCCTGACAGAGGATAAATATTGACTTTATTAATGGAGCAATATCGGAATATCGGTGACGTCGTCATGAACGCGACGTTTCTCTTGTCTCTTTCAAAAGGCCATGTCGTCGAGTTTATTCAATCGCTAGTACCGGTCCTTTATACTCTCAGAAAACAGTCGAACTCCGTTCGAAAATAGAACATCCCAATTTATAACATTTTCTCGTGAATTTCACGAACGTAATCATTTCCCCTTCGCACAGCTTCGCACCGTGCAATTTAATGGCTAGGGCTTTTGGTGTACACAATAAAGCGGGTCACGAAGAACTGAGTGGATCAAAGTAATTCCTCCCGTTCTGCACAGCTTCCGCCGTACTGCCTGAAATAGACGAATGATACTCTGGTGGCGAGTGAAATAGAGACACAGTAATGCCAGTAGTCCATATAGCAACCACGTATCAGGGCGCGAGTCGAGACTACTAAGGTAATCCTTGCGTAATAGACGGGGGGATAGAATAGGATTTTCTCGGATGAGGTTCCGAGATATAGTCATGTAAGACAGATCGATCGATCTCGCCACGTCATAGGGTGTGTTAAGGTTGCATACGTTGCAAAAAAGATTTTTAAATTAAGGCTATGTGTACCCTGGATTTATTCCGTGTTCTTCCGTAAAGATCAAATGGTGTGAAAAGTATGATTATATAAATTGACCATGAAGGAGTATTGGAATTTTATTATAAACCAAAACAAATGATGCGGTCACCGTGGCAATATACTGATTTTCTCATCACTTTGCACAAGGAGCCTTGCAAGCTCTTTATACGTTTACAGGAAGGACGCGTTCGTAAGTAAACAAAGAGTCCAAATGGCATTGGTGTGAAAATGGTAGTAGAGAGAGGAAGCAGCATAGGAAAAACCACCGAGTGGAACTTCCACTGTCGCTCTTCTTCCAGACAGGCGTCTTTGAGGACTGCGAAACGTGTCAAGAGCATTTCGCATCATTTTCCCGATTTTCGCTCCTCGTCTGTTCGTCAGCCCTTCTACGCGAGATCCTGTTTCTACTTTCAAGACAGGATCCTTACTTGCACGACGCTACTGCGTTCCTAGCGAGGGACCTCTCCGTAACTCGAATGATGGAAATATGTCTGCGGCCCGTGGACGGAAGCACGTTCCTTCGGTTTCAAGTGCTATCGTCGATTATTCTCAGCTTTCGCGAGGCTGTCGATACAAAGATGACTTCAGACAATACTATGAGTATTTTTATTGTTCATCGTCATTTAATTTTGACGTTCGTACCAGAGATTATTATTATTATTTAATACATTTAAACAACAACAACAACGACAACAACAACAACAATAATAATATCCATAATTTCCCCTTGTTTCAATTAAAAATTAATTTTTGTGTAATACGTATTGTTGACAGTTGAACGATTGAAATTGCCGGTACACGAAGCGAGATTCGCGCGTGGTTTCTCGATTATTCGACCTATTTTATTTTCATGTGTTAAATTCTCACCATCGGGTACATGTTTGTTACTTCTTTGGCAAGAAGTTTCCACGTTTATACGTATTACATAGTACATGGTACGAAAAGTCAACGAATACTTTCGCGCCTCGCCGTACTCCGTTCCCACCAAACATAACTGTACGGAAGTTGAGCGAACGATTTTCCGTTTTCCTTTGGGATTACCACATCGTGTTTGGAACTATGGGCTCTGCAGTTAACGAAAGATCTTTTACTATAGATGAATACGTAGTATTTTGTAATGTCAATGGCATTTATTTTTATTTTAACCAATATTTTTGAATTCGAAAGAAACGCATCGTTAATTTTACTTTAATTAACGGACCGTATCATCCCTTGATTGTCGGTGACGAATATATTTGTGATAAACAAAACGTGCTACTTTGATTTACATGTGTGAGCACCTTGAAAAAAGGTTTTTTAATTATTACGATTTGATTGTGTTTGGGTATATTAAAGTTTTTGAGGTTGCTGAATGTAAATTTAACATTAGATTGTCGAAATTTAAATGGCCGATTCAATACGGTGGACCGAAGTGCAAAAAGTAACTTGATTCAACATTTAAAAAATGTTAAATCGCGAACTAAAACGTAAAACGTGACTTGATTCTAATAAAACTCTGTACTCGAGAGTTTTTGAATCTGATAACAGTTTCAGATCTCGCGAGCTTTAATACCGTAATATAAAACGTTTTTTTCCAACCTCTTTTTCGGAACGAAATGTTTTTTTTTGTCTGACAAAAAAAGAATTGAAGGCGAATGAAGTAATAACATTATTTATTTCGTTGATAACTAATTTTCACTAATAAGTATTTTAAAAAATCGACATTATTTTACACAATTTTGTTGTAGAAACGAAAAAATATAATTTATTTTAACTATTTCCAGCTGTGCAGATGTATATATGACATCAGTAAATCGTAATCTGATTGTAACTTAAGCCATATGCAGCCACGAATGAGTCATACAGATTGAGATAAATGACTCGAGACAGAGAGACAGATATATATATATATGTGTGTGTATTTATATATATATATATCACGTAGTAAAGTTAATGGAAATGAAGATTGAGCGAAGGGTGAGAGGGACATTTGAGAGAAGGGGTTTAATTGAAGTTTCGTGATATTCGGACATTAATTAAGGTCTCTTCGTCTCGAGTCGTTTATCTTAATCTGTATGACTCGTTCGAGGCTGCATATGGCTTAAGTTACAATTAGATTACGATTATATATATATTTCACGTAGTAAAGCTAATGGATATATATATGCATGTACATAGTAACTGATTTGTCGAATGCAGTATTCAACTTTCCGACAGAAACGTACATATGTTGATACGAATAGTATCGGGCAAAGTGTCTGGAGTCATGCGCTATCGGAGACAAGACGAGATCAGAGAACATAGCGTTGGTGGTGGCCGAGAATCGACGGTATTGGCCACTCGAGAGCTTATCGATAATTCACGAGAACCCGGCTAGATTGTCGGACAACGTTGAACTACAACTCGCTCGCTCACACCCTTGCTATTCCTTCTCAGTTGCTCTGTTAACTGTCGGCTGCTGCTACGATCAAATGTACCGTCCCGGGCGTCTACTCTCCAATTAGAGATCGCTTCCTACGGTACTTGCTGTACTCCATCTATACCTGTATACATAAGACGAGTGACTCCTAGCGATACCGGTACACCCAGTTACACGGCGACTCGAACGACCGTTCCAATTGTCCGGTGACCAACACAATTAATTGACCCTCTTCGACTACGCTCCGGTTTCCCTTTAACACCGAGATCTCTCGAATTAGCTATAGTTTACGTGTCTATGCGAACGATGGTACACAGCAATTTATCGGTTGTTCGTTAATGCCAAAAGGGCATGGGGTATTTTGTGACCCAGTAATTTCTGATTTTTCTCTAGTCCATATAGTCGGGAAACATGGTCAGTGGCTGTGTAAGTGGCGGTGTCTTTTTCCAGCGATGATTTACTTTATTATTTATTTCGATAAAAACGTTTTCTTCGTTATTTTTATCACTGTTTAAAAATTATAAACATTTTTTAAGGCTCTTCATTTTTTTCCTATCGAAAAATAAGTGAAACTCAACGATACAGCAATTATTCAAACGGCGAATTGGATTATAATGAATTTGAAAAAAATTACTTTTAGGGATTTAACGTGACAATAAGTAATGCACAACCCATTAAATTGTCCTTCAATATCGCTGTATCTCAGGATGAAGTATTATATCGAAAGAAGTTTCTGAGAAATGGTTACATTTTTCGCGAACACCGGTTCCAGTATAACTATAAGGTAATATCAGCTATATTCAGTTTATGAAAGTTGAGAGTGCGAGAAAATGCCATGAGGTACATACGGATGATCGAGTGCAGTTCATACACTCTAAGCTCTTTAGTTTCCCCGCTTCGTTTCCCGTTTTGCCATTCTGTACTTTTATTTTAACCTTGCTCTCTCTCTCTCTCTCTCTTGCTCTTACCTCGTTTCTTCGTCTTCATATTGTTTCTCTCGTACTACCCATGCTACTTCCTTTACTTGTCTCGTTTCTTGCTGTATTTTTGTTGCAGCTACCTACTTATATTCCTCGCGCTCTTTCTTTAAAGCCTTCGTGACTGATGAGGTTCGTAATATTTTTAGCGGTTACGGTCAAGATAGTACTTCGTTGAGAATATAACGCTGCCTGGCGTACGATGTATGTTATATACTTGGATAGGCAATGAAAAAGACGAACATTTGGCAAAAGTATCCTCGTATTTCTGGCAAAGGAGGATTTAAGAAAAATAGAGTTTCGTGGTTTACTTTGAATATAATTCATATCTAGATTTTGTATTATTCCATGTATAGAATATTCAAAGTGGCTATGAACAATGGTTACTCTTTATTCTCTTCAAGCTCTGCCCCTTTTCATTATCAATTGTTTATTTTTATAATTTTTGGAGGGTATTCATTATTAAATTTAATTAAGATGAATGAAGTGATGAAAACAATCGAGATTGCCTTATTTTACACAATGGGGGATTGCAAATTATGCAGTTACAATCAAAAGCTAGCGCTTGCATGGGAAAGGTAAGATATTGCGTATCAGCTTTTCAGCCTCAGGTTGACTGGAAACTCAGTCTTTGACTACATCAAACAACAAATAAACTAGCATAAAATACCTGTCGAGGATTAAAGCACAAAAGATATAGTCAAAATGGCAGTAGGGACCAAAATGGTACGAAGAACGATTCATACGGAATTCAAGGAGATTCGGAAACAATGACGAACGCAGTACAGCTCCGAGGAAGATTTCTGTCGGTTTTCCCTGTTTATTCATCAGAGACTGGGAATACAGAAAGCATCTCTGGCTTCTGTCTGATCAGGGTATGAATGAAACTCTTTGGATGAGGAAAATCTCATTTTCCACTATTACTGTTTTACTCTTTACTTTGTTTTATATTGAATAATTCAAACAACAAAGTATGAGAAAAGTATAGTCACTGGAATATTAATTAAAAAAATCACTAAAATACATAAAGATAATCCCATAAAATGCAGAAAGATCCACCATAAAATCATAAACATAACGTAGGGTTTTGTAAACGCGAACCTGATCAGGATTCATTATCTGGGTTACATCGGTGATGCCTGTCTGAGACCTAATCGGACACAGCGTTACGTTTCTCGTCGGGGTCTGACGTGGGTATCTTACCAGCGTCCGAATGTCGCAATACGGCGAACCTAACCTCACCCTTGCTACAAATATACTGAAATATCTACGCAGGATATTGCACGATATATAACGTATCAACGCAACGGTACATTTTCCCGAAATATTAAACTCGTACATGAACGTTCGCGAGTGCGAGATGTGAACCATTTGAAAGTGAATGTCTTTTTAGTTGTTACATTTCATATTCATCCTCAGTCTTCTCGCAGATTCGACTGAAGAGAGTTCATAAGAATGCGCAGTCTACTCGGCCACACGTTATCGTCGAAATAAAAATCCATGAAATTCCACGAACATATTTTTAACCCCAGCCGACCATCGCGCATAACACGCACCATGCTCATTCCGCAATTTAGCAGGTCTTGTAACAAAATTCCGTGCATCATAACTCCGTTGTATAATAACGCCGAAATGCTTGCAACGCAATATTCTTGCATCTGCAAATATTACAAGAAATATTTCAACAAATATCAACAACGGTTAAAACAAATCCGTGTCGTGTTTTTGAAGGAAAATTTAAAGGAAAGAAAAGAAAGACTTCATGAAGTTTCGTTGAATTGTAAAAAGAAATTCAGTTTTTCATTTCGAACGTAAAACGAATTAAGCGGAGCCCGGCTGTGACGTAGAGAAAACAATGCAAAAATTACGAGAGACTAGAGGAGAAACAAAAAAAATTCAAAAAGTGAAAAAGAAAACTAGATTTGAGAGGAAAGGAACTGGCGTGTAGGAATATTAAACGCTTTTGGCGAATAACGAGCGACAAACTCTTTACCTCGGTACTCGTTGCACGCGCTCTGTACGCGTTCCAGTTGGTCGAGCACGCATTTGCAATGCCGGAAAATGTTTTTCACATTGACTAGTTTTCTCGGGTGAACGTGCAAACCCAGTCAGCATACATAACCCAGAAAATCCGATATTTTCCATTTCCGTTCGACGATCGAGCGGAACGGTGTACGGTATACACGCGTCTAAACTACTTGTGAGCTGCTTCTTTCAATCTCTATGTCGAGAGCGATATGTTTGCGGCATTGTTGTACGAACACTCTCGATGTCTCATTCTCTCTATTATTCCTCGTTCGTTTACCGATGTGAACAAGTCGCGCTCACGCATGTGAGAAATGTGGATAAAAATAAAAATGTTCCTCTTGTCAATATTCATCCTCTGACATGAAAGCAAATTAGATTATCGTTTTTCCTTTTTTCCCGAGGCGAAGACACGAAGAAAAGATAGATGAGTGCACATAAGGCCGAACTCTGTCGCATATTTGCCTTAAGAGCCTGACAAAACTTTACGTTGCGGTTATTTTCCTTTATCTTCATATTTTTTACATCCTCAGATTTATCTTTTATAAACGTTGGCATTTTTTATCCCGCTGACTATAATAAAATCCTCCTTCGCTCTTTGTTCGCAATACTTGCACTTTCCCTGAGAATGACAATTCCTTTTGATGTTGACCGACAATGCCATTTTTGTGAATAAAAAGCTGAAGCAGCTATAGAAACTCTTAAGGACGTACATTTAATAATAAATTTACATTTTTCTGCATTAATATTTAATGATTTTTTTTTGCTGCCAAATCGAAACGTAATTAAGTAAATGATACAAAATATTAAAGGATTGATCGGAAGAGACGTTGGTTGTTGGCTCATAAGAGTTGCCCCGTAGTAGTCCGCGTACTTCAACTCTATGAGTCGAAAGTCAGATACGAAGGAATCGGCGAGTGGTATACGTATACTACGAGAGTGATTTGAGGCAATTTCAACTAAGGCCAAAGCCGAGTGCAACGAACTAGTACCAACTTTGTATCCTTATTCTCTACCTATATGTTGACTTTCCGTTTGGCCTTCATTCACTTCTCGAGAATTCACAGACTTTGGAATTATTTTCAGTCAGAATGCAGATACCGACTAAAAGTTACGCGACGCTGTGTATGTACTTGAACTCCACACCTCCTTCACCCCTTCTTGGTTTATTTTTATTTTTTCAAGTTTCTTAGGGACGGTAAAAGTAATCTCGTTCGTCGAGTGGCTTCTCAGAAGGGAGTTCGGTAAGGAGGCTTGGATGGAAGACGCTTTTAGTTTATTACGCTGAGAAAATTACTCGACCTTACTCCTTTCCCGCCGCCCTCTTTTTCTCTCGCCCCATCTCTTTCTTACCTAAAATCTATTTCATTTTTCTGCTTCGGTCTAGGACAAGACGACTAAACCGCGTCTGGGGCAATGGAATAAAAAAGAAGTAAGAAATACTGCAGGGTATACAGATAGTAGACAGGACCATATGAAAGAATACATAACGGTCCAGAAAGATAAGTTAGGCCCAGACTATTTAATGAAAATAGGGGAGTAACGATATTGTGTCAAGGAAAAAAGCTCATCATGAGATATAAAATAAGTGAAGATGCGTAATGAAGATGGATAATGAAGAAAATATGAGACGAGAGGGAAGTTTTTTTAAAAAGTGTTTACACAGCTAAAGGGGATCATTGGTCAATAATATTAATTGCTTCTATTATTGCAATTTTTCTCTTTGAGTCATTAGGTGCTAGTGCAATAATCATATTATTAACATTAACTGTGTAACGGTAGGCCAGCGAGGCGTTGGCTGAATCGCTGTGGTTATCATAAAATATTATCTATCAGTGGTAGCCATATACCGTAGGGCCTCTTCGCGGACTTTGAACTCGTACTGCGTACGGTTATTATAATTGCGGTGTGCGTAAACTCGGGATCATACAATTTGGGCGAGGGATCGCGTACCCCCTAAAAATTCGTCCCAGTCACTGTAAAGCCGCGTCGGATGACACTATACTTGCTCACAATACGATGTAACATAATTAACGTGAATTATAAAGGGTGGTTAAATTTTAAGGGCCGATGTTGATTTTGAATAAAACATAAATTATTTAGGAAATTATTGTCAATTCTTTTTATTATGATAATATGGTATGGTTCAATTATGTATGGAACAAAATATCGGCCAAATGGCCGCCGCGACCTCGGCGGCACACCTCCATCCGATGGTCCAAATTTTCGATGACGCTTAGGCATAATTGAGATTCTATGCCGTTAATGTGCCGAATTATCTCATCCTTTAGCTCTTGAATTGTTGCTGGCTTATCGACGTACACCTTTTCTTTCAAATAACCCCAAAGAAAGAAGTCCAACGGTGTCAAATCACATGATCTTGGCGGCCAATTGACATCGCCACCACGTGAGATAACACGGCCATTGAATTTGTCGCGCAAAAGAGCCATTGTTTCGTTAGCTGTGTGGCAAGTGGCACCGTCCTGTTGAAACCACATATCGCCCACATCCATATCTTCCAATTCGGGCCATAAAAAGTTCGTTATCATCTCACGATAGCGAACACCATTCACAGTAACTGCCTGACCGGCCTCATTTTGGAAAAAATGCGGCCCGATGATGCCGCCAGCCCATAAACCGCACCAAACAGTCACTCTTTGTGGGTGCATTGGTTTTTCGACAATCACTCTTGGATTATGATTCGCCCAAATGCGGCAATTCTGCTTATTGACGAATCCACTGAGATGAAAATGTGCCGCATCTCTGAAGATGATTTTCTTCGAAAATTGATCATCCACTGTTGCCATTTCTTGACACCATTCTGACCATTGACGACGTTTGGAATGGTCAAGAGGCTTTAGTTCTTGAGTCAATTGCACCTTATAAGCGTTTAAATGCAAGTCTTTATGCATAATGTTCATCAACGACGAGCGTGAGAGGTGCAATTGTTGGGCACGACGACGAGTTGAGGTGAACGGCTCTTCAGCCACACTATCGCGAACAGCAGCAATACGAGCTGTACGAGCATGCACTGGTGTTTTAATATCTCCTACAGACCCGGTTTGCTCAAATTTTTGCACGATTTTTCCGATTGTACGCACATTTGGACGATTAAATTGACCGAAAAAATCACCAAGTGCACGATATGCATTTTGATTTGAACGCCCATTTTCATAATAAGCCTGAATAACTTTAACGCGTTGTTCGATTGTGTATCTTTCCATGGTTCAAATTGAGTTAGTCTGAAATTGAGAAACGTCAAATGAAATGCAGAAAAAAAACTTGACGTTTAGGTGTGGTTGACATTCAACATCGGCCCTTACAATTTAACCACCCTTTATATTTGCGATAAAAATCGCGCAACGTACAGTACATTTAGTGCAATACGGCTGGAACGCCTATCTCTACCATAAAGAAAATAGGTATTTATCTATTTTACGGTAATATCTCTAAGGACGCTAAACATTACATCCATCGTACCGTAAAACGTCCTATTGGTCAGTTGTACTGAACTCTCTCCATTTATATATAGAGTTTCAGTGGCTGGGCGTCTGTAATATCCTGCTTGTAAGACTCCGTCTTTATTATCCCACCTACTATCTTCGCATACCACGAATAGTAGTCGGAGCCATCATTTTATGTATGATCCATCGGAACTAAAGATGACATGTAACGTATACAACCGGACAAGTGCAACGGCTCGCTGTGCTCTGGGAAAATGCACCGAATGATTGAGATAAGGAGAGAACGACAGCTAGCCATCCTTTTTCATGTCCTGGACATCGTGAACATATATAGTTGCTGGGCACGCTTGAGATCTTCACGAAGTGCTAGCTTTTGGTCAACGCGCCCGCGCGTTCCCCGCACGCCGATTCGGCGTCGCCGAATCCATCATAGTCAACGAAATCGACCGAAAGTAAACAAGCCGCGCACTGAGATAAGTCATTACTCATATATTTCAGCGTATACCGTAATTCCCGTTCGGTTTGCACCTTCTATCCGTCGTGTATAATTATTTCGTGTCTCTTATTGTGTGCGTGTTATATTTTTGTATTGTCAAATATAAATTAGTCTCGTATCGAGGCTCGCTATTCTATATTCGTAGATATACCTGTCGTAGGAATCGTGGTCAAATAACTTTAGAAGAAGCTCGAGAGATAGTATCACGTTGATTCGTGTAATATATCGAGATATTTACATCATGTGCAATATAGTAACATCTTGATTTGTGTATATTATATAAAAAAAAATATCATGTGCTATAATTGAGCGGATAGAATGAGATTTCCATGTCTGTGCAATTGAATTATCAATTGAGATGCCTGGAATATCGATACGATTTGATATTTCTAAGATTTAACACATCTATTTTGTTAATTGTGAACCAACGTGGCGTAATTATTATAATTGTAATTTTTATACTTCATACGCATTACCTTGTCGTGCCCGAGATAAAGAACGAGCAGCGTATGCTGTGCCGGTCGAAATTGTTTATAGTCGATAAATTGCTATACAATAATTATCTCGTGATAGACCAATAAATAAGTATACAAATAAAAATCTTACAACTGAATAAAATAAAATCGATTGGTGCCCGTTTGATACGGGTCAATAGTGAATCGTATAGAATTCGATAAAACTTAATTAACATCAAAAGGAGAAAAATGATTACTTGCGATTACCAATTACGAGGTTTAATATGACGCAAAAAAAACTAATTGAATGATACATTCAAGTTAATTTCAAGGAGCGTATTTAATCACGTAATTACTTGTCGCAACTAATAATTTTTAACCATGCTCTCTCCGTGCAATTTAAAAAAATTATTGTAAGAATCATTGAGTAGTTCACTTTGCCAATAAAACTATGTTTAGTTTTCTGATATGAACGCTAGTAGGCGGGGTATGGTATGCGTGACAATATAAAAACGTGAAAATAATTCTGTAATTGTATTTATCTATCAATCTGTATATATGGCTTCCAGAGTTGCGAGTTTGTCGTCCTGGTTGCTCCCTTCGATGAATATGTAGATTCTGTTTGACCGACGGTCTCACAGGAGCGCATATTTACTTGGAAACTTTTCTCCTTCCTGCGGGAAACGTTGAAAATAGTAAAGGAAACGTCGGTGCTTGCGTCTTGCGGCTGTCTTCCTCAATGGCTCATAATTTTTTTTCTTAACGGAAAAAGCACGACAACAGAAAGCTGCGCCGTCAGCGGGACATTTTCCCCAAGGAAGAAATAGCATAATGGCGGCAATAGCGGTAAGAAGTATCCACGCCGATGAGCGTTTTCCGGAGAAACGTTTTGAAACTAAATAGAAGGGAGGAGAAAACGCCATGCAACTTGCAATTGAAAATCAGAGAATGTGTTACAGAGAAATTAACGAGAGGTAAAAATATAAGCGAAGCGTGAACAAATTTTTCGTTCTCCACGGAATAAAATAAAGAAATGATTCTCTCTTGCTTCGCGCTTTTGGCTAACGAGTGCAACGAGGTGTTTGCTGCTCTTATGTTATATTTTCAACGTATTTTCGCCTCGCATAGGCAAATGTCGCTCGAACTTGCTCGACGTTCTTCACACTTCTTTCTCTTTCTCGTGACGGCGCTGATGGTTTCGTTCAACAAAGTTTTCCAGGCGTATAACATCGTCCTGAATTGCGACGAACGCTACTACGAGAATCTGGTGGGAGAAAGGCATTTCTGCATAGCTGACCCAGGGAATGAAAACCAGCAACGCTTTTCCGTGGTTGACTTTTTTTGCAGACTGATTTCCTACGCTCGCAGTTTGAGCGTTATAACTACGTTCTCGTTTTCTATTCTTCCTCGCTCCGCAGCTTTTTCCACGCAGCTAAAGCCACGTGAACGGTACACATATAGATATTATTATAATTTATGTTACGATGCAAAAAAAAATGTACCAACATAACGGTACTCGTGCGCATGTCGTCATACACGGTTTATATTATACGGCGTTCTCGTTTCTCGTGAAACCTGGAGCCGTATCCGAGTTGCACGTATGTACAATATCGTTATCATAATATACATTAAACTGTACTTCGAATATAGGCTACCAGTGTACTATACAAGATGCCTGGTCTACACACACTTCCATGCAAGGCATCTTTTTCTACATTGCTCGTAGTTGCCTTACGGAGGAACGGCAGTTCAGACAAGACAACGCGGGCCACGTAACACCCGAACCATTATAATAAAACGCGATGGCAGAAGGAATACTGGAAAGGAAAGGAATACTGGAAGGAAAGCTAGGCAAACGTGGCACTAGTGCTTCCTCTATACGTCGCTCTTTTCCTCGTAGTCACTATCATTCGTATTTCGTCCATTGTCTTTTTCCAGTTCTCTTGCATATAAACATTCTATGTATGACACAAATTAGTGCATTAAAACACGTGCAGCGAGCACGCAGCCTTGGTGTAATTAATTCAAGGTCAAGAATTAAATAAAAATCAAAATATTCTGGAAACTTTGTTATTCTCACTACGCTTTAATATCCGCAGTGTCGTAATAAGCGTCGTTACGAAGCTACTCGCGCTGTAAACGGTTTTCATTTATTCTCATAAGGAACAGAACGAACTGTGTTATTTTTATGTTTACATTGAATTAATGGTTCTGTGAAAAAAATGTCTGTGTCAGAGTTATTATTTCCCTCAGGCAGTTACTTTGAATAATAAATTTAAAGACTGAAAGTTAATTGAATAAAATCTGTGACAACAGTTCAAACTGTATTTCAGTAATGTCCGATGAAAAAATAATGTCAAAACTACAGATCCATTCGCCAATGTGTAAACCGTATGTCCGATTGAGTGATATGTCCTGGATATCCATGAACAATTGGAAATTCGGAGTACCACGAGTCGAGAGACAAGAGAAGCAAACCAGAGGTACGGAGTTGGAATAAGATTTCATGAAAGAAATCAAAGTTTTGAGAAAGACAACTCCGGATCTCTACGGACCTTGGACGACGTAGTCGTCGTCGTTGTTCGTCATTGATGGACGTCGACTCTCGAACTCTCGTCAAACTAAAAGCTCAGAAAGTAGCGGTACCAGAATCAGCAGTAGCAGAGGCAGCGGTTCGCTCGTGACCTCGTTTCCGTTTTCCTCCGCCATCAAGGCTGTGAGTGAGAATGTAAAAGGAAGGAAGAGAAACGAATGAAAGGTATGGAGAAGAATGAGAGGCGACACGACTCCGTCGTCGCGCAGGAGACTCGCTCGTGAAACTTTCCGCCTGTCTTATACAGCTACTCGCTTAGTCGAGTGGCGGGGATTGAGCGGAAGAACGGAAAAAGGAAAGAGCACGGAGACACGGACGACGAAAGAACGAAAGACACTGAGGAGAGTAGCGGATAACGCTCGAGACTTCCAGAATCTCGGTTTCCAGAATTCCCTTCTAGCCCCGGGGACACCGATCACCTCCTACAGTGTCGTCTTGTCTCGTCATAAAAGAAAAATAAGTCCCGGAAAAGAAACGGTGATGTTAAGAAGGAAGGGATATATCGGCGCTGTCTTTCTTTATCCATCTTTACCTCTTCGTCGCAATCGCCCCTGGAAAAAGTATCTCTCATTGGATACCGATGCTTGACCCGTTGTAGCTTCTTCCATCCGTAAGAGTTTTTCCCGCGGAACTGCGAGTTGAAGCAGGCGGCGGATCGAGACTCTCGATTCGTTCTCGAATGTACTATAATACGATGCGAGAGCAAAAAAGGAGATGTTGAGAGGATGAGGAGCGAAAGGAAGCGAAAGGGTTGGCAAGAGGGAACACATCCTGTTCAAAACTGAGAACTCTATTTGCCCTCAAGCCTTCGGATACTTTCTGTCATTTTCTCGCCGTATTTTGTGCCGATATATAGAATTGTGATACTCCGGATATACTCGAGACGAGACAGCCGGACGGTAACATCTTTTCGTGATCGAGTTACGGAGAAAATTGAATCAGTTACGAATTACGTTTCAACGTTCCATCCAAAAGTTCAAAACAAAATTGAATTCATAGTCTTTCGGTATATTGAATCTAAACTACCTTAATAAGCGAGTATAACTTGACGTGTTTACAACTTCCAGATTGAGTATATGTCATCAACTAGCGATAGATGAAAAATATTGTCGGATATCAATTATTTAATCAAGAGGGCTTCACCAATCAAGAAAAAAAGACTAAAATATAGCCAATACAGCCATTTTTTTTTAACGAAGAGGTTATAACTTTCAGAATGTGTCATTAGCATCATCTACAACATTTCTGTGCAGGTTTTGAGTAGAAAATGGTGATATACCTGGGGACCTTGCATTGTGAGGTCTATATATGATTTTTTTTAAAAAGAAACTATTAAACGTTTTTTGGCCAGAAAAATTTACAAATCAAATCATTTATAATTCTGATAGTTTTACCGGAAAGATTGACATTTTCGCAATGTACCGATCAAATTTTATTTAATTTTGTGTTACAATAAAATTTGTTTCCCAGATTCGACGTATCAGTGTGAAGGTTTCACCTTACCTGAAAGCGAATGAAATATCCTGACTGATTAGCGCTATTGAAATTGATCGATAATGATCTCGAACCCAACGTTGCGTGGCTTAGCACACAATATCGACATTTATGAAAGCATGGCAAGCTAATTAACACTACTATTAAAAATAATCCCAGTGAGTGTAAGAGGCAATCGAAGTGAACATCGATACTTCGTGGTCAGGACAGCTTTGGTATTAGTCGAGGCAGGAAGTACCAGTAAATAATCAACCGAGTATTTGCAGTAAAATTGAAGTGAATTGCTTCATTCCACCGTATGCTTCGAATTCCGATAGCATTGAACTTTGCTCTGAGAGGTGATGCAAGTAGCATCAATAGTGCAAGAGGGAAGGATGGGTGCAGCCCTGTATCTGGGTTCGTCATAGCAAAGTGTAGTAGCAGTGGAATACGGGTAGACAAGTGTGGAGGGATGAATCGGTGGAGTGAACTCGGAGGGGTTGAAAAGAGATCGAGCAACGAGCACCGCGTGAGTAGTACCGGCAACTGCACAACCAGCAGCAGCTAGGGGTTGAGAAGATTGATTGCCTTGGATTCCATGTACAGTTAAGGCTGTGCACCGTGAGGAAAGAAGCAGTACGCTAGCTGGAAGGGACAGACCAATAGGGAAAGGAAATAGGAATGCTGCGGGGTTCCGCTCCTCGCACACAGCCACTTTACGGAATGCTGTTTCCACATAGCCACCGGAGCAGCTATGGTACTTGAGTAGATGGCACAGCGATTGGCCTTTCAGTGAAGGACCAGTCGCAGTTTGTTGGCATCCATGCGTCTCTTCCTAACCAATATGCCTGTTAGGTTGATCACTACAGGATGGCCAACCAACTGTACGGCTCACGTAACTCACTGATGCTACCGTTTCCGGTCCGGACTGCATCAGCTTCGTATCTATTTCCGCTGTTGGTTAATCCAGTGCGGGATATTATAGTGTATTGTTGTGTAGAATTGTAACAGGCTCCAAAGGGAGGAATGAAAACTACTAAGACTGTAAGCAGAACGAGGGATAAAAAAGAATGGAAAAGTATTTCAAGATAATTCTTTCTCCCTCTTTATATTGTGGATGTTGGTGGTGTTTGCGTTTTAAGGAAAGGAAGTAACTCTACGGATATACGGATTTTGGGTTGGAAGGTACATATATATATATAGATATTTCGTGGGACCGGAAGCGGACTCTCTCTCTCTCTCTCTATCTCTATGCTCTTACCACCCCTCACCTTTCTTACCGACGCTGCACTTCCTTCTCGGCAGTCGCACGTTCAACCACTTCGCGGAATTCCGGGGATTGAAATCGCTTTGGCAGACGGGCCATTTCAACGGCGATTCTCGCCAACACCCCACTCCCGACTCCCATTCAGTTCGCTAGAACGAATGAGAGAGCATCGACAACTACTACTACCACCAGAAGAGGGTAGTGGTCGTTTTTATGCAGCCGTACAAGTAGCTACACGATACTATACGTATAACATTGTGTGGTATACTGTACGCTCTCCTCGTGTACATGACTGCATATGCTCTACCACCCGATAGAAATCAATTTGCAGTTTCTTTTCGTCTGTACTTGAATCGCAAGATAAGATTGCTTCTTCGATTTTCTGTACGTGAGGCGATAAAGGATTTGTTCTCTTTGGAACAATCGATTTTAATGCCTAAAAATGATGTTTTTCATGATTTTTTTACACGACCTTTTCCAGTGTAAACTAATTTACTTGCAGAAGTAAATTCTTAGCTACAAGCGTTTGGAATATTTTATCACATTATAAACAAACTCGTCTACGCGTCAAAAACAGAAATCCTATTCGTTGCTGATTCAAACGAAACTGAATGAGAAAAGGTGATAAAAAGTCTGTTCTGGTATTGAAGGATATAAAGTGAACGAATATTCCTTCAACCACGTATTCCAACTTAAAATAACTCGAGCCCAGATTTCTTCGGAGCAACCGCGTATCTCTCATATATAAATATACCTGCGTATCCACAAATATGTTTGGTTAACGGGGAAACCGCATGCATTTACCCCCGAGAAATCGAGAAAAAGTCTGGTCAAACGCCTTTTCAAAAGCTCACTACGGAGCTCTCTCATTGTTTTGCATACGTTGGTGAACGATCGTTTTATAAAGTATGAAGAAGAAGAGATAAAGCGGAAAAGTGAAAAGATGGAGGAAAGAGAGCGAGAGATAGAGATGTAGAAAAACTTTAACGGCAGACCGTGAAAAAAGGGAATGACGCGGATCGCGGAAGACTCGCGTGCGCCCGGGCAACCACGACGATAACCAGATAAAATGCGGAGACACTGGAATAATAGTCTGGGACGATCTATCCTCTCGCTTTCTCTCTCTCTCTCTCTCTCTCTCTCTCTCTCTCTCTCTCTCTCTCTCTCTCTCTCTCTCTCTCTCATCCTTGCACCAACGGCTCATGTATCCGGAACAATCGTTTTATTACTTTCATTCTCCATCCGCTTCTTTTCTCGTTTCATTCCCGTTTCAGCGGAATCGAAGGAATATGGTGATTCGTACGGCTTCTTTAATCGGCATAGTAATACGGCAATTTCGAGAAAATTAAGGTATCGTTCGGGAGCAATAATTCTTGATTCGTTAGTTTAATGAGTGAACGAACGAAGAAGAGTAGGTCGAGCTAGTTTCTCGATTGGATTAATATGCTAATGTCCCTTGCGTTTAAATGGAGAGAGCGAAGGAGGTCGGTGAGGTTGAAACGGAAGTACGCTCAGTATAGTGAACTTACGTCGAGTTTAACTCCTGTCTGCTCGAAGTTTTGTATCCTGTCTTGACTGTTGGGCATATAACGAAAAAACTCGTGATCGTCCTTGTACCACTTGACGGAGTAGAGTTTTTTGCCACCGATGACACGCCACTCGCATTTCAGATTGGCTGTGCTATTTAGTTCCGCCTCATTCGGAACTTCTATCTTGACCCTTATGTCACCTGTAAACATATAATTAGAAATCATTTAGCATGATTGTCAATATAAATAAATACATAAAAGTTGTAGTAATTTTAGTAAACCATAAAAATTGGGACAATTTTGGGTGACCTTATTTTTCGATGCTCCTGGATTCCGTTCTCATTTTATTCGTAATCGCTCTTAAATAGTGTTTAAATCATGAAGATGCTATGATTTAAAAATATTTTTCAAATCTTTAAAGTTGAATCATTGATTTTTTAAATAACAATATCAACATATCCGTGTTAAAAGTCAACCATAGGCGGTTTCCATACAAGTTTACACCAACGACCGTATCAATAGCCAGTAGTCGATGAGCTTATGTCAATTTCCATTATAACCTCAAAAATGTCTACACATTTTACTTAAAAATAGATCAATAAAATTCAATAACATTTGTGGATTTTATTCGTACCATAATTTTTCATTATTTCCTAACA
The DNA here is from genome assembly GCA_963942595.1 of Cylloceria caligata. NCBI lineage: Eukaryota > Metazoa > Arthropoda > Insecta > Hymenoptera > Ichneumonidae > Cylloceria > Cylloceria caligata. The sequence goes on along the minus strand of OZ012707.1, from coordinate 5,599,328 downwards.
ATTTGTTGATTCTCATCTACTCAGCGATTCGCGGACTTCTCGACACGAGGCCCAGAGATGCGGCACACAAGGGTACTGGTTTCAGAGCCCTTTGTGAAGCTAGGGTCATGCTAGCCGATCTAGGCCGAGCTCGACTGACGTTGGTCGTGGGATTGGTCCCTGGGTACTGGCAAACGGGGAAGTATCTAGGGCGGCTGGGTCTTGCTAAGGAAATGGCCTGCCAAAGGTGCAAAGATGAAAAGGATACTCCTCTCCATCTGATAATGCGTTGCAGGGGATTAGAGGTCGTCAGGACTGATATTCTTGGGGCCCCGGTCATCAACGAATTCAACTTGGACGACGTGGGGGCAAGTAGGCGTCTACGCTTCGCATAAGCGGCCGACTTAGCCGCGGGCCCCTCAACGTCAAAGTATTGTCGCGCAATGGGCTCGGTCACAATGGTCCACGAGGACTGAGGACCCGGTAAAAATCATAAATAAATCAATCAAATCATCTACTTATCCTGAACATTATGTTGATAATTTTGAGATGAAAACCGAATAATTTGAACAAACTCTCTTGTATGAATTTAAAACTGTGAAAAGTATGTGTCAACCATGGTGAAAAGTCCACTTCATTCGATATTAACACGCTGGATTATTAAAAGTGTATTTGGTTAGAAAAATATTAACAAATCCCATCAAAGGGTCTCATCTCTCCTGGATTTATCCTATAACTCGGTATTCGATTTTATTGGTTCTTCAATAAATTTCTACGAGAAGATTTTGCGAACTAAGATGAAGCTAGTTTGATTGAGCAAAGAGATCGAAACGTATTTCCGAAGGGCAGAAAATTCTGTGATAAAACCGTTCCAATGTCTGTCAAGATTAGCTTCTGGGTTGATCCGACCCCTATTGCTTTAAAAGGATCTGTTTTCGTTATACATACATACATACCAAGATATCAAGGCATCCTATCCACATTTACTCTACTATTTTCTGATATCTTTCTGTATACTCGTGCCTTGGTTTACTCGTCTCACATGCCGCGTTCTTCCTCCTCCATTTCGCGAGTGTCACTCGCTTGGCGCTCCCTCATCCGACGTTTCAAATACCCCTGGCTTTTCATACATCACATTCCATGGTTATTTCAGAATCAAAAGGCATTTGGAATAGCATGTCAGACTGTTGCGATAGGTATATCGTACTTAGAGTCCGTGACGAAGTGCTTTGGGTTCGTGACAAAGTACTTTGGGTTCGCGACTTTTTCAATTTTATCTAAAGATTTGTCTTTTTTTTACAACGTCAATTTTTTTTTTACATCGATAATAAATTGTAAAAACGGTGCCAAGATCCTGACATCATGAGCGATTCTCAATTTGATTATTACGCAGTCACTCTTTTCATGCATCGATGTCGAGTGTCGAAGGGTATCAGGATTTTCTCAAACAACGTTCCAGACTTTTAGAATTCTTTCAATAAAAAGATCATATATCTTCTTGATCCGTGATGTCAGACCAAATTATGTCAAGACAGTGTCAGTTCATATTTGACTGGGCAAAGGCTTAATGCAATATGAAATACATACGGAAACTGTAAACACGGTTACATAAACTGTAATCCAATTTACTCATAACCGTTTGATATCTTAGACAAAAGCAAAATCGGTTTCACTTTGCCTATTTCTTCTGCAGTGAAAACGAATAAACATCAAGGGTCTCTAGGTGAAATAAAATTTTTTGTTACAGATTAAAGTTCCTAAAGTTGTGTGACATCACGTTAGCAAAACCTCACCGAAACAAAAATGGATATCATTACATGGACATGTAATGATATATATTTTTTTACCCCGTTCAACATCGAAAAAAGTAGCAATTTTCGCTAACATTCTATCTGAACAGTATAGTTTCGCTTGGTACGCGAATGTTTTACGAGAGAACGTGATTACAGCCGGAGGCTGACCAGTACTTGGAGCCCTTCATCTCGCGAAGTAACACAGCAACAATATAATGATATTGTAGAATGTACAGCCCCGCCATAGTCTAGAGTTCATATCGTTCTTGCTACGAAACTTTCCTTAATCAGAATTCTCTCCGGAAGATTCACCGATCCGTGACGAGAGTCCTCCCTTCCTTCTCTCTCACTTAATGAGAAACTCGAAACAGAGAAGTACTTATAGTATTACAGTAGGAAGGATTTAAGTTTGGCAGAAACAACTTAAAATAACATTGAAAAAATGGGAGCTGCTGGTGGGACACTATATTATAAACGACGAAGAAATAATTGAGCGTGAGAGGGAATGACGAAAACAAAGTATATAATTAAATCGAAAGTACTTTGATCGTTTAATTACAATGAAAAAATCGACCATCATCTTGCGCGTGGTACATAATTTTAAAAAGCCAAATAGTTTGACATAAATTTCATTAAACTTTTAAGATTGTTCGCCCACCACGGTGGTGTTATCAAATATATGACTATGGTTTATATTAATAACAAATCACGTAGCGATTATTATTAAAAATCATCTTGCATGTAGAAAATCATTTAAAAAGTAGCTCGATGAACTTTTTTTGACTAGGACCTGTATTGGAGGTTAGATATCTAATAAATAAGCATAACTTCATTTTAAGGACCATTCAATTATGTAAAAAGTAACAAATAGCAAGTTTTCATACGCAGAAACCGTGAATACCATTTGCACAAATATTTCGCGCACGTGTATGTGAAATACATGGGGTAATGAGTACCCAAGCGTTGGCCGTGATGAAAAAACTGATATATGCTGCTACGATATTGATACTAATATTATGTCGAGAATTTCTTCCTTATATTTCAATAATTTTGTTTTTTTTTAACTTTATCGTATTTTGGAATGTTGAATATTAATAATTTTCTGTTTTAAACTTCTGTCTAGTATTTCAAGGTATTAAATATGTAAACAAGAAAGATTGTAAGGGCGTATCACAATTAAACATGAAGAGTATATGTAAAAATGTTAACCTTTTCACTTTATGTCTTAAATATGATACCATTAGTCTTATTCAAACTTGAAATATTGATCAGCTTTACGCAGATCTATATAACATGTTTAAAATTCAAATTGTTATATTGGAAAGCCTCTCGTGATCGATCCACCTTAATAATACGAAATCCTGTTATATATTTATTCATTACTTTTTCTAAATATTTGCCGTTCATTGTGAACAACAACAAGTTAGTTGAGCATACAAAAAAACAAATAAAATAGTAGTTTATGCTACAAGTGCGCAAAGTAGCGTATTTTTTGGATATCGTCAAGTTGCGACATGAACTTAACGCATATGTCACATTGGCACGAGGACTCGTGTGGTTGTCGCTCACTCGCATATGGCTCTTGGCGACACCACAGTCACCACACTCGACCTCATGTCATTGTGACATAAGCCTTAAAGCGAATGGTGTAAAGTCACGATAGTTAGATTCGTCACTTCGCGCACCTGTGGCATACAATATTTTTGGCAAAGTCTGCCTATTTTAATTCAAGAGAAATATAAAATTGTAAATTTCTTGCGGCATCATTAGCTGTTTGAAGAAGTTCTGGCGGTATCACTGGCCGTGTTATGTTATTCATTATCTAGGTTATTACTTTACCGCACTAGAGCGGTAAAGTAATGCGGATAGTGATAGTGCGTAAATCGGCTATTTTGACTATGAGACACAGCACTCGAGAGGTGAACTTTCCAAGCAGGCGTTGGATAAACAAATGAAAAATTCTTTTATTATTAAAAAAAATTGATTTCAATAAAAATTTTGTCGATAATGATTCTCCCTAACTCCAGTAATTAATTGATCAAACAGTTTGACATGATATCCGTGAAAGTCTATAATAAAAAAAAATCATACGACACGCTTTTTGCTACGTATGACTGCATGTTCGTTGGAGCGTCCCGACGGGAGAGCGTCGGAGTGCCGATATAGAGGTATAACATACGTGTGGTCAACGCGCGGAACGAACGAGCTAGTAGATAGGTAGGATGAGGCTAGCCACGGTGCGAAATTGAATTATGCGACGCTACGTTAACGCGGTATAACGTCCATACTGTATACCATAACGTAGATAGATACATACGTACATGCATAGAGTACAGTGCTGCGGTGGTGTAGTACCTTGGAGCGGGTGCGACATTTTCGCTCGTTCAAAACACGTCCGAGTTGTAGTTTGCTACCCCCTGTTCCCCTTTCCTCATCTCTAGCTCATATAATTTATCGTCCGCCAGTTATAATCCATCGGACACTCCGCGCGGTCTGTATTTCGGTTGTGCTACGAGAATTATAAGCTGAGAACACGTTTTGCCTATGATGCAGACATTTCCACAGTGCATACAGCTATTGTAAAATGTACCGTTATATCATTTAATCCGAAATAACGACAGAAAAAAAATCATTATACAATGATATGATATAATGTAAATAAATTCATTTGAATAAATATTTTACAACGATTAAAGTTGAAGCAATCGTAGGTATCGTACACGATAGCATTTTATCCATTGTAATCGACATTCACGAGCGATTGAACGTTTCATATGTTGCGGCTCCTCGCGAATTTTATGCCAGCCAGTGTAGATGGCAGCGATTCGATTTCTCGAACGCTATTGCCGTCCGACCAGTTGCTCGTAAACTCCGGAGGGATATCGTTGCGTCGCTTCCTTTTTGTTGCTCTTTCCTTCCACCAGAAGTACCAAACTATCTCCACTGTATGGCCAACCAGAGATTCACCGAACTGTGGTGGTTTTCCTCTTTCGTATTTTCTTTTGTCAGTGATATACCCACTTGAATCTATGTTTACATCAAGATAGCGATATATTTTCTGAATTATTCGGATTGAGAAATAACAAGAATTTACTTCTATAACACTTTGATGTTATCAAATATATTGGTACAAGAATTTTTCATCTAAATCTTTAGTCAATTTTATTTTCTCATGTGCATCCAGCCTCTCAGCGAAGCTCCGCTTCTCTATCCTCTTGGCCTCTTCATACAGCAAAATGGAAGTACAACTCGTAAGCGCTGCTCTCGACGCACGAAGAGACAACAGAGTGCTGGAGCAAGAGGCCGTTGGCGTGCCCGAAGGAACTCGCTCCTCGTTTTCCCTTCGCACGACTCTTTCCACGATCTCACATCTCACCGTTAGTTGTCGTCTCTTTCTCTCTGTAGTTTTATCTCCGTAGCTCCGGGGGTCGCCTCGTTGGAGAACAAATGTGCTCAAGGCGGAAGCACCATTTATTTCGGTAAGGCAAGAGAAACGTCGCCCGGGTTTACATCCCCATGAAACAGTGTCATTCCGCGTGGAGAATAACTTGGTCTAAGGGCGGGAAGGAGATGTCTGAGAATGGCAACAACGCAGCAACAACTCCTCGGTTCCCGTCGCCACCAATGCCAAGAGAATCACCAGAAACAACCGGCTATCCCGCCTATATACTCTCGCTGCGTTTTCTGCCTTCACTGCCGAAAAACATTTTCGCATTCCTCACTGTCTCTCCGCAAAATCCTCACTCCTGGTAACTCCTTGCTTATTATTATATTCTCTCACGATTCTCTCTACCTTGTTACATTGCATGCACAATGAATGTGCGTTTTTATTTATCATTCACACACAATGCTGTATCGACGTAGGAATGTAGTGCACGAATTTATATTTTTGCTTTGGTATGCACAAGTTTTTTTCTTTAGTTCGTGTTAGGAAAGTAATCTCGCATCGGATGTAATTACAATGTCTTATGCGAAGAAGATTCTCTTCTATACTAAATTCTGAGAGCTGAATATGAGTGAATAGAATTTGCCTATTGTATAGCGCAATGCCTAGATTTTAGCTTCATGTAAATTCACTCGGAGGACGTTGCGGAACGTTCAGATTCGCACTGTAAGAGCCACAATCATTTATTATGTCAGATATTTGTTTGACGTAATCGTCTTTCCACTTTAGAAGAGACTCAAGTAAATCACTGAGCGTTTCTCTGCAGTGCTTAGAGCTTAACTCGGGTAAGACTTGGATGATGAATAATAGCTGAGGATACTATTAGCAACATGCAGGGATGTAGTTGCTTAGACTTGACGCAAGTTCTTGAATCTACGTTAAACTTGATTTACCTTTAAATTCAACCGTAAACTAAAGTTAAATTTTATAATTTTCAATCAGCAGAGCTAATGTCAAAGTATTTTTCATTGATTCAACTTCGAATTCTTACAATTTTCAATATCATTTATGCATTGTGTGGTAAAACATCGAGGACAGTGTAGAAATGAAAATGAAAATTGGGATTTTTTGCTTTACGGTTTTTGCACAGATTTTTAGTTAATTCGCAATGAAAACGTAGTGTAATTGAAGTGCTAAATGTACTTTTAAATTCGTCCACAGTCTCGCCTTAATCCATTTGTGGAGAATTTGGAAAATCAGTTATGTACCCAATGCGAAACTTTGATTAGAGTCCTCTCGACAGGGTCTACAATCTCAGTGTAGTATTGCGGATGTACGGCTTGACATCAATAGACGTGAACGTCACAGGAGAATTCCTTCGAGAAAGATACACATACAGTATTCTCCTGTGTGTACATCGTGGAGAATGTTAACCTTCGGTAAGTCTGACGTCTGTCGAAAGACAAACACTGCACTTGCCATGCTGTACGTCGTTCTTCGTGAACTGTGACTCTGCATATCTATACTTTGCTATGCTAATCTATACAGCTATACAATCTATACCAGCGAGTGAGAGACAGTAAATCAAATGGTAGAACTAAGAAACTGAGTACGTAACCTCGAAGTGCTTCAGTGAAGCTCCACCTCGCTATCCCACCGTCGTTCATTGCTGTTGTCTGCCATCAAGATGCTTCAATTTGGCGAAACTTTGAGTTCACTTGGCGTAATGAAGACGTCGCGCGTTCGTTGTGCCAACAGGGCGTGGCACGATCCAGGTTAATCCCTTCCTTGTTTAAGCTTCCGTTTGCTCTCTCGTCCCGGTCAAACCGTACAGGTATTGAAATTCAAGGTACACGCGAAAAATCAGCTTCCGCGATTTAAATTCAGTGGATCGAATGGTCATTTTTTCTCTCCACATTTTTCGACGTAAATTAAGGAAAACTTAAAAAATAAGTTTCATCCGATTCTTTCATTGTAACAGTTAAATTCGATTCAACCAATACTTAAATTAATTTTATTAAATAAATTAATAATCGATTAGTAAATTTAAACATAAAAAATAATCATTTTTCTCTCTGTATTCTCTAGAGTTTCAGAGCTTAAAAAAATTCACTTACTGTCTTTAATATTGAAGTATGTACGCAGATCGATCAACTACCTAGCTTGGTCGATGAGGTTTATCAAAATACAAGAATACCTGACCCGCATGCAAGTACAGTATGCTCGGTACAGCGTGGCTAATAACCGATGTATATAGCTAAAAATAATATCGCTCTCTGTATTCAAGTGCAGCAAGCAACGCTTAAGAATCAAATGGAGTCAGTAGAGCAAACACAACCCCAGCGAAAGCCGTCGACAAGTATACGCCCGTAACCGTACGAGGACTGATAACACGATTCAATTTCTAGACTGGTTTGCCGCGTGTGTTTTGGCAATGCTGCGTGGTGCGATGAGAGAAAGCTCGAGGGTACCACGTTGCAGCGACAAGGAGAGGCTGTAGCGAGAGACGAGATAGAAGGTGCAGGGAAAAGGACTCCGTAACCGGGGAAAGCCAAAGCGTGAGAGACGGAGAAAGATGCAGAGATGCTGCTGCTGCTGCTCTTTGGGCTTAACCGAGCGGCTGACGCAGCCTCGTTGCTACCTCGACGTTAATTAGTTTAGGGAATGGCCGTTAATAAGGTCGGGACAATGGGTTCTGCACGCGAGTGTTCTCTCGTTCCCGAGGTGCACACGCGCGGGCGAAAGCGCGAGAGAGTATAAGCGAGCTTGCCGGCGAGAGCCAACAGCCCTCTGCGAAATGAGGATTTTCGTCGTCGTCGCTCCTGCTGCTGCTTCTATACCATCGCCGCACTGCTGGCAGAGCACTCTAGCACCTATACGTTCTCTCTTCCACAGCTACCGCACACCCGGCCCGAAGAGGATTCAACGCGGGATTTACCATCTCTCGACGCATCGGCGCGCATTAATCTCCCGCGGGTTTGACAATAATTAATGAGATTGTTTCTCGTACTATATTGAAGTATCTCTACATCCGGCTCGTTGGTGTCTATGACTTCCTACGCGTCTATTCTTAAGAAGCTTAGAACTATAAGAGACTTAAGGTTAAAATCACAATATTACGAATTACAATTATTTTCAATACAAAGTACTTAAAAATGTTTTGCTCTAACTTTGAAACAATATTTGTTGGTACGATAACTATGCAAATTAAATGGAAAAAAAATGGCTCAAAAGAAAACAATTTATTACCTCATTCGTCGAAAATTACGGAACTACAATCGATTATGAAACAAAATATCAAAATAAACATGATAAGAAGAAGTCAGGTTCGCGGTCCAGAGGGACGCATATAAATTCCGGCTGAGATAACTGAGTAGGTGTGCGAGTGACGACGCAAAGCACGAGGATGACGAGCGTGCAACGAGCAAAACTCTCGTCGTATCCCCTCGGGTCGAATCTCGCCCCGATAATCCGCAGCTTTAGGCTCAAAGTTTCTCTGGCTGACCCGGCTGGCGTTCGCATCTCTGTTACCGACCATGCATACTCCCACTGGCTCGGTGGCGAGAGAATGAGAAAGCTCACTCGCTCTCCATCGAAACTTCTCGGCGAGGATTTATCGAAGTAGTAGCCGGAGGGGCTGCTGCCATACCGCACGGGTGTGTTTGCGGTGTTCCCAAGGATCGAGTTAAGAGCGAAGCCTCCGTTATACTCCAACGCGCGTACACAGCACACAGTGATCCTTCCATCTCGCGTGTTATTCCTTTTCGGGGATAAACGATGGCAGGGTGCCAACAGTCGAATGTCGATTTTCGTATAAAATTCTCGAGGTATAACCAGCGATAAAAGACACCGAGACGCAACACGATAATAAAAACAAGAAAAATCGACGAAGATATTTTCAGATTCGAAAGTCTTGACCACAGATCTTCAGGATCAATATTTGCATGCACTTTGCGACGAGTGACGTCAGTGAATAACTCCGCTACGACTATAGTGTACAATTTTTTTTCTTAGAGAAAATGTTAAGGAATATTGTTCCCCGAGAGAATATTCGCCCTGTCAGCCGCTTGGGGCATACTTTTGTCAGACTTTCGATGACACGCGAGACCCAGAACTATTTCTCGAAAAAGACGTACGTAAAGGAGAGAGCAACTTGCGAAAAAACGGGCGACTGTGCAAGCGCGTATTGGAAAATCAAGAGTTTGGTTGCCCGAAGGAGAGTTTGCGAGAACCGAATGTTCCTACGTCGACGGTACCGACTAGCGAGAAACGCGTCTTTTTACCATTGGGTGATAGTCAACTAAGGGCTGAGGTGAATTTCACGTTAGAATTGTTGAATACGCATGACGGAGAACGTGGAATTTTGAATTAGTGATGGCACTACTGTCGATGAGTCAAAGAAGAACGTTAAGAGGAACTCCCCTCGAAGATGCAGCGCTTCGGTAATTTACCACCACCATTGCTCAATTTCCTTTAAACATCAGCAGTACCACCATTGCCGCCTGTTGAGAAGTTTCCAGAAACCCCGTCGCGAGTTTCGAGCTAATATTTGAAGTTCCTGAAATAGTTATATTCTGTATGCTCGCGTAGAGGATAATGAGCCGGTGCGCCCTAATAATCATTTCGTCGGTAGCGTACTGCCGGTGTGGTATATAGAGAGCGCCGGGGTGGAAAGAGAAGTATGAAGGAGAGCGAAATATGAGGTGAAGAAGTGAGAGGAAGATGATGAGGTGAAAGGATGCAACGAGGAAGAGTCAGTCCGGACTTCCGGTGCTACGGGAGTTACGGGCGGTCTCTCGCTCTTGCAACGGAGTTCAAACGGAACTTGAAGCAACGAAGACGAAGCTTCACGGTCGAGATCCAAGTCAGAAACGACTACGCGCGCCGAACTCCCCCATCACCCCTCTGAATCTTCTCTCCTCGCGGTTCGTCGTTCGAGTTTCAGGTTCATTTACCAGCGAGTAGCTTAATAAGCTTCGCGAATAGCTACATCGTCGACAAAGAGCGTAGGTAAGTAGAATGAATAACGATATATATGTACAGTACGATTTCGCATAAAAGTCTCACTTATCTTTGGGTCCGTACCATCAGTTTAACATACTCGTGACAAGTTCCCTCAGGATGAATGAGCGAATTATTAATATAAATCTCTTAGGGAATATTTTTAAGAAATCAATACGCATGGCTCTCAGCTAACTGAAAGTTTGTTAAATTTCAAACATTTTTATTGAGTTAACCAAGTATTTAGTCTTTGATTTTCTATTGTCATTTTTTTTTCTATTTTAATTGGATCGATCTAATTATTATTTCATTAATTAAGTATTTCGTGATATTAATAATTGGTATCATTTTTATTTATCACTGTCGGATTTGAATGAATACACTGTACACTTGATGTATGATTATCAGATCGTTTCTGTAAAGTGTAAGCTCGTTACATTGTAAACTCAGCTAACATCCTTTCACACTTTGGTAATATTTATCTTATCTCTTATCGACAGTATCCGATATTAAATTCTTTTACTCTATTCGAGGTACGTGAAAGTTTGAATTGCAGGCTCCCGACCTCTATTTTCCATGTTGCACACCAATTAATCGATTTACAACATTTTATCCGGACACACAGATTTATTATATTCCACCGGATACAATAGGTTCGATAAATCATTCCAACACATTTCTTTTATAACTAACATTGATATTAACGTTCAATAAGAATATGCAGTTACGAACGTAAAATATTTGAAATTGCACGGTACACGCTATGATAAATTTTCTTTTTTTTTTTCTTTACTTAAAAAATCTTTCGCAGGAACCACTTTGAGATTTGCAAATTTAATCTGTGACGGTTATACAAGTGACCCTGTATGTACGTGCGCACCGAAGCCATTGGATTAAATTCGTGATTGATTGAATGACGCAGAAAACATCGTATTTCAATCAATCCACGTTCTACAAGCGACATTTTAATGCACAACACGATCTATCTGCTTCGGTACTTTTTATCTCCGTTTCATTCGCTTTATTCTCTGTAAGAAAATCAAATATATAATTCGCGTAGCGGATACATCTAAATACTTTTATTTCAACAATCAATTTTGATTTTGAAGAGAAAAGTAATATACTTTTGGTATATTAGAGTCCAGGGGATAATCGGGGATGCGAGGAGCAAAGAGAAGTGAGACACAAGGAGAGTTTCATGCATTGGCCACGCACGAAAGATTCTCTTATCTTCATTATCGCCTTGGCACGCGTTTTGCTGGGCAAACCCGGTCCGCGTTATTACTGTTATCCCCATCATCATCCGTTACTCCGCTCACGTTCAAGCGCCAGTTTTAATTACCGCCTGGGCACGATGTATCATAAAAGTTTCTGCACGCTCGCCCACCCTGATTCCACCCTTTCATCTAGCAGAGACCATGGTTGGTCCCTGAGACCAACAAAACCCCCAACCGCCTTCTCCATGCTCGTCTCATCCAACTATGTCTCACCCTACTGCTTCGTTTCTGTGCTTCTTACGTCAAGTTCTCAGAGAAGATATAGCAACTACGAGTATCATTGCCTTGCGCGAACACGAAACCCGGTTAAATCACGGAAAGCCCCTTTTCACTCCTATCGCGTCTCGCAGTTCTACTCACAGCATTCTCAGGATGTACGGAGTGTACATGTACTACCTATATAATAAAGCCCCCGGCTCTCCGACACCTCGAGATATAGGTAGAGGAGATGGAGGAGATTGGAAGCTAAAGCGCGCAGGTTATCAATGTGTTGGAGGTTTCGCCTTGATGAATCAGGGCGGATATCCGTTTCCTTTTTTTACTTTCTCTTATTTTCGCGAATACTCTTGGCCAATCGTCGTCAAAGCAATTCTGTACAGTTCATGATGAATTCTGCGATTAAGACGAGCGAGGATTAAGGATGTTCTAGCAAAATATACGTGATTCATTTACAATTTCATGAGGGAAGGGAGGAAGGGCGGGGGGCGTCGAAACATCTAAATATCGATTATCCCGACTATCCCGAATAATCAATCGTTGAATATCGATAACCTTAATTTTTGTTAATAACAAAAATCGTACGTCCTCTTAACATGTTTTTCGCTAGATCTATACGGCATCTTCTTTCGGTGTTAATTTGTTGCAAAAATGTACATTTGTAACACTCTGTTAACGTTTTTCGCAGTTTATAGATATTTCGATGAACCCCCCATTAAATTAGGTAACAATACTTTCAAAAATTGATCGACAGTAATGCATCGACGCAACAGCATCTACTCTCACCGTAGAAAATAAATAATCGTTATTTATTATAACATGAAGTAATTTATACGAATTTCAGAGAAAACGTACTTTTTTTTTTCTTTTTAGTTAGATATTTGATTTATTTGGTTTGCAATTCACGGGCAGAGGACCAGTGCTATGTGTTCAAGTATAATATTTTTTTAAACTAGCGGATCTTGTTTAAAGTCTACGGAATCGATGTCACGAATTCGCAAATATTATATTCGAATTATCAAAGACGTGAGGAAGTACTGTGAATAGATATTTAAAACATTTTCAACTGTTGAGAAATTGTGCAGGCTCTGTTTCTTTCATCGATTCTCTCGCATTGTCGGAGACGAGAATAAAGCATCAGGGTAAAAGAATTTCCATGAAAAATTCGAGACGCGGAACGTTAGGCTTTGCCTAACTAATACTATGCGTGCACTACTGTACGGCCGATAGCTATGCATGGAGGCAGTACGCGTATATCGGACAAAATGTAGAAAGGCGCGACGTGAAAGCGCTTGAGTAGAAAATGAAATTTAAATTCTTCACTCGCGCGTAGCATGCAGGGGTGTGAACTACAAGCTAACCGAACGAACCAACGAACGGACAAACAAGCAAGTGAACACGTAGCTCGAGTAGGTAGATGCGTACGTACACTGCACCGATGACAAAACTTTTTCTCTCTTCGCTGTACGATCGTCAGCATTATGTTATCCCACGTACGAAGATCTCATTTTCTGGCGAGTCATTCGTCAGAATTGTACACCTCGTTAGATGTCACTTCAAGTTTTTATCGTCGACATGTTGTTGTTGTTTTTTTTTTTTTTTTTTAAAGTTTTACAGAATAGACGACAAATAGGCTGAAAGCAAGATTTATTAGGCGTTGACTTTTCACAGATAACAACTATAGTCCTTAGTCTCCATTGACAAGACTCGATGCCCTTCGTATTATCAATTGCTAGCAATTAATCCTTCAAAGAGTTCTACAAAGTATTTTTCTATAAGATAAAAAGTGAAACAAGAATGCAAAGTAGAATCTCGTACACGGTGCTTAATCATTGTTTGGAGCATCATCCGCATAACGTACTCCATGAGAAAATTCTTATGATTATGATATAAAAAAAATTCAAAGTGCGCTAAAACCTCATTGCTTTAATATATTTTTATGATTATTTTAGCGAATATTATAAACGTACTGCGTAACTTGTGCGACAATTTTTATATCAATTAATAAAGTAATTTACGAGTTACAGGTTTATTATTTTTACGAAAGACATTGACAATCGTTGAAAATGTTAAAACTAAAAGTTTTACGAAAATTGAGTAGTCAAGAAAAAAAAATTCAAAACGCTCATTGCTCCAATCCATTTTCACGAAAATTATCGCCAATAACGAGAACTTATCGCCTAACTCATGCAACAAATTTTAGATCAATTGATCAATTTACGAGTTACAAAGATCTTCTGTCTTTACAAACGTCGACATTCGTGAATATAACAATTGAAAATTCTATAAAACTCAAACGCCTCAGTCATATTTATCTAATTTTATATCAAATATTCCGAAACATTATTACTACACGTCTAAAGTTTTAGTCCGTTTCGTAAAATCGTTCGAAAGCAGAATCAATTACAAATTGAAAAATTCAAATTGCTATAGAATCCGATCCCATCTACCAATATTAACGAAATTGAACATCTAGAAACCCTGGATGTTAGTTCGTTTCTGTACAACAATTGAAATTCAACCGAGCGCAGTTTACGTCAGCTAGAGCGACAAAACGTTCATCTCTCGAGAAATTCAAAATCCTATAAAATCTAAATCTCTGTATCGATTTCAACCAAATTCAATACCAAAAGTCCTAAAACATTACTACAATTATAAAAAACCGTTTAGCTCTATAGCTGGAATGAATTTTTCTGAACCTTTCACACTATTTTGAGTATCTCGACATCAAAATATCTAAATGAAAATTCTTCATGAAAACAAATCAGCCTCCTCTATGAGGAAAGAAACCCAAATGACTTATAATATGGAAGAACATGACTCTAAACAAGTGGAAGCTGATATCTCGCTCTAGTAATAGCTATGTACCACGAAATAAATCATTCTAATCACCCTTCGATCCAGAATGCATTCAGCAATGACGAATAATTTTGTCTATAATCTTGTTACGATAGCGGAGAGGTATAATGCAAGAGATCTCTGAATCTCCTTCAGCAATTCCTCTGAGTCCTTTTCCTCATTCTCAAGATCTGCCTCTATATTCCTCCGCCAGGTATACCTGCCCTGCAATCCAAATAGGTTAATCCTCAAGGAATTCTATGGTGCATAGTTTGGTTCTGATTCTCATGTTCATCGCACACAGTGCATCCAACCACTATAGGACACACTCGAGTTTCCTCGCGTGACCATATCCAAGGATGTTACAGGGGGTTGGAACACGAGGAAGGTGGCCACTGTAGGTACTCCATCTCCCTTTACTTCTATAGGTATCTAGTAGCATTATACGTATATAATACTACAGCTATATGAGTTACTATATATACTATAGACCGTAACGTACGTAGACCGCCCACCGGCATACCCTATCCTTGGGAAATTAGACGCCTGTGATTTACATTCTGGTATCCCGTACCCGAAGCACCGAGCGCGTAACTCATGCACAAGTATACAGTAGAGAAGCTGAACGCTGTACTACGTGGTTGCCGCCCTGTGTACCTTCGGATCCGCTGGTTGCTTCTATATAGTTATATCACTTTCGTATTATGTGTTCGCGACGAAAATCAAAGTCGATCGTTGCTTAGGTACAGAAGCTGTAAATGGAACTTTCGACGAATTCACCAGTCACGTTGGATATACGTAAAAGAGTTAAGCTTCGCAGCTAAATCGCAAGCGTACACGAATGACTCGCCGAATGTGAAGAAATATTGTATAGATGGACAAGCGATTATTCAAAACGCGAGTAAATTCGTCATTGGAATACCCGATCGTGCCTGACTGGCGTACAAAATTCGACAGAATTGCTGCCTCTTGAACGAACACAAGTTCACACCTCAATGGTTCTGCAGTTCAATCTG
Source organism: Cylloceria caligata (assembly GCA_963942595.1). Classification (NCBI taxonomy): domain Eukaryota; kingdom Metazoa; phylum Arthropoda; class Insecta; order Hymenoptera; family Ichneumonidae; genus Cylloceria; species Cylloceria caligata. Next base: position 5,583,823 of record OZ012707.1, on the reverse strand, counting down.
AAATATTGCACAAAAAGAATTTGGATAATTCAGTGCGCATTCGAGCCACGGATGTTTAAGCAGATTTGTTTACTCGGTACGATTCTGCAAATAATATTTGAAATTAGATTTAAAGGCTCGAATGGAGATGAGGAAAATTTTGTTTTGGCGTTGAATAAGATATAAGTGGTTTTTATAGTGGAGAAAAGGAGATTTCCACTATATCTTATAGTGAAAAGTTGGAAGCGATGATCCAAGATCGAAATACATATCGTTTCCGTCGACCTTTGCCACGCGAATCAACGAAGGCTCAATCGAGGATAGAGAGAGCGCCTACGCTGAGCCAATAAAAAAGGATGCGCGAGGGATTTTATTGAGCCATCCTCGTAAATTCGAATCCTATTCCCCTTTCGCTTCTTCAATACGTCTTTCTCCTTTCGCTTTGCGCTACATCTCCTCCGATATACTACCTACAATTCGTATCCTACGTGCTGTACCCGCTACTGGAACTTCCATGTATACCTTGAGAAAGCCGCGAATAGCTTTTATCCCTCTCCCTTCCTATTGCTTCAATCCCATTTCGTTGGAGAGGATACCTTGCGCCTGTCCTGGAAGATCGGGCTCCCGTTTCGTTCCCAACAGTACTGCGACTACCACTACGATGCGGGACAATCGGTGTTGCTTTTTGCTAGTGGAACGATAGTGGAACGAAACACCCGATACGGATAAGGTTCCTTTAGTGGCTTGCGATCATTTCCAGCTTCGCCCTCTGCCCACTGGCTCATTTCTCCCAAAGTGTATATCTCGTGCGAGGCGAATCATCGCTGGCAAAAACGACTATCAGTACTACTCTGCCATCTGTGGGTGTAACGTGAGAGCAAAAACAGCTTTCACGTAACCGACGACGTACGTTTTCTCAAATATATGGAATCAGATATTTTATATTATACATTTTTTAGATTTAATTTTTACATTCCGTATATTCCAGAGTAAAAAGGAATGAGCGTTTGATCAACCAATGAATTCGATTCATTGGCGCTATCCTTGACTCATGGATCACGTATAGGTAGAGTTGTCGTGAATTTGCTGCATACTTCTTATCAATCACCTCGACACGGGTAGATTTGTCATGAATTCGTGGTAGACCGATATGCAAATTTGTAACAAATCTACCATAAATCTTCTCGACATACGTAAATTTGACACGAATTTGTGGTAGACCGGTCTGCAAGTTCGTGACAAATCTATTATGAATATTCTCGGCACAGATAGATTTCATAAAAATTTGTGGTACATTGATGTGCAAATTCATGACAAATATACCATAAATCTCCTCGATTAAGGAGATTGGTGGTAGGTCTATACAAATTCACGACAAATTTTCCTATAAGTGAACCATAAGTCCAGGATCGTTCTAGCGTATTGACTTTATTGATTGACCGTAAATATTTTTTTTAAACTAGGGTTATGGTACCAAACTGTTTAGTACAAAAAATTATTCGTCGAATCATATTATCTACCCGTAATGAGACAAAGATGCGGCTAATGGATCTATAACGACGTTCTACTTCACACACGCAGATGAGAAAATAATCGAGAATATTGTCCATGAGATAATACGTCCGCAAGGAACGCGAATAAAATTTAATTTACCTGTGGTGTGAATACCAAAGGTTCACGTACCTCGTAAAATCGACCTCTCCTCATATCGTCTACTGTGGGTAGTAGATATGGCTAGTGTGCGATCAAGCGAACGAAAGGGCAATATAGAGGAAAGCGGTCCTGTGGCAGGCACAGGGGAGCGTAGTTGCTTCTCTCTGCCTCGTTTCCCCGAGCTTCCTCTCCATTCCCCATCCTACATCCCGCAATGTGAAACGTACGAGCGTCCACCTGGAATATCCATGAGCCATGAGTACGCGGGTCTTCGCGTCCGGAGATGGGAGTACGAGACTGCCACGCATTGCCGGGATGGCTGCTGGCTCGTCGCGTGTACTATCTCTGAAGCGCTCTATTGGCACGCCTGCGGATACAGTTCCCGTGGGTATCGTCGGCCACTGACAACCGCCCGCGAGCTTATTACTACCTCATGACTTTTACTCATTTGAATTATATATCTATATTACAAAGACAGATAATAAATCTCTTAGGTATAAAAAGTGGCTTTGCTCTGTATCCAAAATTAATTGCAATGTTTTTTCCTCCTAAAAAAAAATAAATTAGCTCTCTTTGACCGATGACACAAATGAGACATTTCGCATAGCATTTTTTTTTGTTACAGCTTACCGCACATTACGGTATAAAAAGTACTGCAAACTACGTTGGCTTGTGTGGAGGAAAGAGCGACTTTGGCTCTAGGGGGTCCTCGGGGCAGTCCTGGGACAGATAGGAAAGCTGGTGCTATCTACACGGCACTTGTTTTCCATTAGCTAAACGAATATGTACAGCGTGCGTGGCATTTACACGACCTGTATATAACACCGCGGATGTACGCAACGACTCTGGAGTAGCAAATAGCGCATCCGCCCTCAAGAGTCATGCTCCGCATTGTTACTGCCCCAGGTGCCGAGTTTCGTTGGCTGATACACGTCACTATGGTTATTATGTCCAACCTCGGGGGGCTTCGCAGCAACGTTGTGATAATAAACCTCATCTATTCCACATCGGTGCATCACAGTTCTTCCAGGCCGATTCATGACACATCTATTTCACTGAAGCACTGAGTAATAATATGCAAAGACTGCGTCACAAGAAAAAAAAATTAAGCAATGAAAGTGCTAACATCGTTTCTCGTCGACTGTAATTTTTAATGGAAAAAAGCTGCATTCGTGTCAGCGATAATGGAATGCATTAGTAACGAGTAAATGAACTTTTTTTATAACAGATAATGGAACAATTCCAGAATGTTCTCGGTTTGTATTTCGATACAAATAGTAACACAAAATATGTGGTACGATGGCCGAGCGAATCTTTTGCAACCATGGGGGTTAATGAAATAAAATGTTTCAAAGCGGTATCATTATTATGGCACCACCGGGAGTATTGCGCGTGTCAATATATCCCGGCCATGGAGAATATTCACACAGATATGAAATACACAGCGGATACCGTTATTTTCCTTTGGTAAATAACAAATGATACTCTGATTACGGCCGCGGGATAACACAACGTAGTGACGGGTATCGGTGTGGGGAATCAGTAAAAAGTTGAGCGAGAGGGTTGGGAGGAAGAGAAACGAGCGGTGTATGGATAAGGCGGGTAAACCATGATATACGAAATAAACAAACATTGTGATCCCGGGCTGCATTGTGGACCTAATTGGCCCGGGCTTCGTTCACTGGCTTCGGGTTCAACGGAACGACCGTCGGTGCGCATGGTTTTACCTTTTTTCTGCCTCCATCTCTCGCACTTTTGTTTCCTGCTCTTTCAGCCTTGCTCACTCACTCGCTTGTGTATATTTTTTTATTCGTTTCGGAACAGGTTCTTTTTGTACCCATACCATCACGCGCCCACACGTTGCCTATGTTTCGACCCAGCTTGCCGGTCACCGGTGGGTGAAAGGGAGCACAGGGGCTGAAGGGAGTCGGAGAGTGGACACGAGCGTAGCGCAGGGATTTTGCTCGTTGGGTCTCGGCCAAAGAATGAACATGCATGTCTCTGTGTGGATCAACGACATCAATGAAGAGTTGGTTCTGTATGTGTGTGTGTGTATAAGTGTTTTCGCACGTGCGTGTGTGAGTGACATCCCCTCCCCCGAATCCTCCTGTACTAATCTCTGCGGTGGGAACAATATTTTGCCGTTGAGCCATAAATTAGCCGGACCCGGTGCCGCACCGGTAACGGCGCAGTACCAGAATCTAGTAGTGGTAACGGCAGGACCGACCTGGCACACCGGTAGAACCCTTTATCACACGACACCTCGCGACAGATATACCGTTCGCGAACTTACACCTCTGTGTTGGTAACGGTACCGCTACTACTGCTGCTACTACTGTGGCAACTGGAATCTCTCTGGACTGCGGACCATATTCTGATGCCTGAGCTAACGATATACGATACGCGTCCTATAGGGTTGTACACGCACAGGTATACGGATACCGAACAGAATACGTTCTGCCCATAGAACCTTCGGTATTCCTCACTGTTTATAACTATCAAGCATGATGTTCAGCTACACAGCTTCGAATCATGACTGCGTACATGGTTGCATACTTGCCGAGTTATGTCGATACGTTGTCATTTATTTAAAATAATTAAAAAATCTATTTCTACTTGTTTTCGATGTTGTGAAGCAAACAATAAGATTTGCTATCATACAAAATAACAGGTAGAGACATATCAGAAAAAAAAGCAATGTTATTATCGAAATTTGCATAACTGAAATGTATTCGAGGGTGGAGACAATGAATCAACTGTCTGGAAGAACCTGTTTTTGGATTTTTCTTCTTATTTCCCGCATTACCGGCAAGCCTCCTCTCTGTCGACTTATTCTCTTCCCTCGCCCTCTCACAGTGTACGCGATCTCGAGCCCGATGCACGCCCCTCACCGTTATCTCGTTATTCGAGTCGCACTCTCGTATCGTATACGGCTAGCCCCTCTGAATTGTAGCCTTGTACCTTGTCTCTCGGGCCACAATGAAGCGTACTTTATGCCTTTCCACCTGACCCTCCCGGCCCTTGCACACCGGATTACCTCGTACAGCCAGCTTACAAACATCGCGAGCTCACAGCCACTTGCTATTGCGCACCGCGAGAGACCAAGGGTTCCAAAGAAAGCTTTTCACAATAGAAAGGCTTGTTTTATGATGCAGCTAAAAGTAAAAAAAAAGGGGGCAATGTATACAAAGAGTATGAATACGATCGTGGAGAAAACCGTATCGATGTGATTCGTCGCTGTGAAAGTGCGCTCGTAATTTTTATTGAATTGAAGCATCAAGCGTACATCTCCCTCTACGTCTTATAATCATCTTACGGTCGATATTGTTACTGTCAAACGTTTTACGAAAATAAACTTTTTAATAAAATCATTTTTATGGTAAAATAACATTTTTATTCATACTTTCACAATTTTTCCCTTTTACATTGGAATATTGTAAGCTTTATGGAGAAAAAAAAATTCGTAAGCCTCAACGAATCGAGGAAATCATTGCCCGTTCATATTCGTCTTTACGTTAATATATATACACATACATATATATCGTACATATATATCTTTATCCTCATTTTATTGTATCGTCTGTTCCTTTCCCCTGCCCAAGCGTATAGAGCATGGATGTTCTCGCTACTCGTTTTATATGTAAAAAAGACGTTAAAAGGGATTTGTAGAAACGAGCAGAGCCACGTGTGCACGCTCGGCTATGGGATTATTCCACCGCTAATTGCTAATCTTCCTCGTTGTACCATTAACGCCTTTCGTTTATTCTCGCATAGGTACCATTCTGTAAAATTCTAGAGCATCTCCCTCACCCCATTCCTCTTGCGGTAGCAAGCGATTGCACTACCCCCTCCTTTAACAACCCCCTCCATCGTTCGAGTAACCACTTTCTAATTGGGTTTGCTTCACTGAACGAACCATGATTTCTCAACCAAACCTTTTCTACTTCCACAGTTTCTCAACCGTCTCCCGAACGAATTCTCGCCAGCCGATTTAGAGCTTCGATTCTGCTGGACCACTTCCAATTTCTCGGGATTTCTCACGTTTAGTCTCACGTGACTAACTCTTGGGCTCTATCTGACTTTCTTTATTACTATTACTTCGTGCAATGGCAGAGAGAACTATACTTGTAGCGCCTCACTGGACGAAGATTTCTAGTTTTGACGTTATTAATGTCGCTTAACGAGCTACGATGATTTATAGAAGGAAAGGTGGCGCGACGTGTCCGCTTTTGCCAAGATTTCAAATGTGTAGATATATATATATACATGTAAGGGTGCAAGATGATTAACGACTCTTTGACGTGACCGGAAATATAGATATAAAGACGAGATCAGGAAAACTTTTACCTGCTATTTACTTCAGCACTCGAACACGTCAAGTGTCTCTTTTCGAGTGGATAATTGCACCGTAATTTGTTCCGTCGAAAAATTCCGAGATTAAACGATTATAACGATCCCTAGAATAACGTATCGAGGGTTATTTTTTTTTCTATTCCGATTTCATTCATTTGTAATTTTTTAAAAGAAGAAGAATAATATTACGCACCGTAATTCTTAGGTTCCAGACAGAGTACGCCAATATTGTAAATTTTTGCGGGTTTCCTGTGTACAGTTGATAAGTATAACGTTTAGGCCGAGTACACGACATGAGAAATGACATCACAAACAAAAGAGCTCCGAGAGAAACCATTTGGAACTACCAGTATCAACAACGTTCACATGATTCCGGCAAGAACGACCGATTCAAAACTTCAATCAAGCTCGAGGCGATGACTAGAGTCAGAGGAAAGGTAGAAAGGCAGGCGGGGCAGAAGGACTTTTCATCTCGCGACATGGCCGTTACCTTGTACGATCCCCGTGGGAGAAAGAGTCCTTGTGGATTATGCAAAAATCCTCACCGCTACATGCACCAGCTCCGGGCTTTGCCAGACCGACTCCTTCCCGATCGACCGAGCGTGACGCGCGTGCGGCCAAAACAGCCGGTCGTTTAAAGCAATAAAGCCGTGAAGAGTACGAGCGGGCCCTCTGAAAGACTCTCTCGTGTCGTTTCATCGCACCCTTCTCTATTGCGACCCTTGATTCTGATCATACTCCGCAATAAAATTTTGCTTCCCTTACTTGCTCCCCTCCGTGCTTTATTTTCTGTTCACTCGTTGCTTCAATTTAGTAGTCAGCTTTTAAAAAAATGGGGATTCGCCCATTCATTTTTTAGTTGAATTTCTTGGCATCCAATCTTCTTGGAATCAATAACAGTCCCGGTATCCTTGATTTAATGCTGTTCTTCATAGATACCGAGGGTCCTTGATATATATTCTCCTTCAAACGGGAAATCCTAGTCTCCCTGAAAGCTTCCGTGGTCTCTGTGTGCCACGGTTAGAGGGATGATATTCGACTATCGATCTTCAAGGGCTTTTGCGGGGGTACACAGTCCCTTGTGAGACATTTTCATGCTTTGGGTAGATGCCTGTGGACTGTGTACAGAAAACACCTTGGGGATGATGATAGTAAGGTATGTACGTAGTCGAGGAACAGCGCAGGGATTCCTCAGGGTTCCGAACGAGGTTCCAGCTAACAGGACCAAGAATACCCTCCATCTACGTCTATACGGTAAGAGTGTATATAGTAATAGATGTGGCGATGGTTACCGTTTCGGGGGATTTGGTTGCTGGTCGGTGAACGCTTCCCGGAGGGCTACGCCTTAATAAACACCAGTCTCGTTTTACCGGAGGTCGCAAGTACATAGTCAAAGCGAAAAACGAGATACGGAGCAAGTGAGAGAGAATATGGTAAAAGTGAAGAAGAAGTCGGGGTAGAATCTGGCAGCTTGGCTTCTCTACTTGAGAAGCTCTTCTTCTGTTTATCCGAGGCGTCTAATACCACCCCAGGTGGAGCGAGGTAATTCGAGAAGAAATAGGTATGCCATTCGCAGCAGAAGCTGGATTTCGCATGGCTGAAAACGACCGGTCCACAAGCGCAGTTTTTTTTTGCACGAGTCTGGCTTGGCTATTAAAAAGAGCAGGCTCTAAAGGAAGGATGATCGTTTAATATTACGACGAAGATGACTACGACGACGACAGACTATGAGAGCCGGAGATCTTCATGGCTGACTGAAAATTGGGAAGGAAAAATCGATCGTAATCCTCACTCCTTACTGGCTCTTTCTCTTTCACTTAAACTGCGTACCATTCGAATAAACGATTTCTAGGTTTTTTAAGAGACTAGCAGATGGGAGGTAATGAAAGAAAAGCGCCAACGGTATGAGTATCCTATCGACGACACGTGCTGCACCAAATCCAATGGTTTCTAGATTTCATAAAATTGAAGATAAAGTCAAATTATATCGAACCATTATCGAGACCACAAAATTATTCCTAACTGTCACGGGTTATGGGATTTGAATAAGGTCACTCGGCTGCATTAAAACTGAAATATGCTCTCTGTTTTATTCTCCTCTATAGCCTAAAATCTATTTAGTATGGAGAGTTACGTGGCATCATTGGCAGGGGTGGGCTTGGCTAAATGTATTCTGTGTTCCCTTCAATTTTATGGTACAATATAGACGCTAATTCTGCGACGGGTACCTATGGCATAGCTGCCAAAGAAGATCATCGTTTAATGGCCCGAAAAGAGACGATAAGTTTCGGGGAGAGCTTAAAGGGGTCTGCGTACCATGTAGTACTTAAGTAGCAAGATCCTCAAACATCAGCTGCAGGCCCGTATCCCCCTGTAAGCTTCCCAAAGACAGTAGGAATACACTGTATATTATAGAATCATGGCAGTTCGTGTAATTTTACCCAGCAGCTCTAGCTTCTTGATAATAACCCTGCAAAAATATAACCTTAATGCACCGTACATAATACTCTTCGTAAGCATTGTAATCTCTTTGAACGATTCTCCAATGAAGCGAATGAAACAGTTTTCAAAATAGCCTCATTGTGAAAGGAGAAGGACAGTTATACATTGTTGGAAAATGTTGGGACATGTTTCGTCAAATGCTTTTAAAAATATTTATCTCCGAGAAAACTAGTTGATTCCGTTATTATACAAAAAAGGGTGCGAGAATGAAGAGCAGCGAACCGTTTGGTTTAGAGATAAGAGGAAAGACGAGTCTCAGTGACAAAAGGAGCTGGATCGGTAGAAAGACAACTCTTTTATTTCTTCTTTCTTATCAGAAGTAGCCAAGGGCTTTCTCGTCACACCTGCAGCACCGTGCGATACAGCAGAGACATTGCGAGCACGGCACGAACAAGAGCCTGACGACTCGGAAGAAATACGAAAGCAGTGAAAAGAAGGGTGGTGGAGGTGAAAAACTGAGTCAAGACTTGGTTCTACTTTTACTTCCAGCTCAACCGCGTCTCGTGGCCTGGAACTTCTTGTCGTATACTCGACTCACGTTTCTCGCGTCTCTTGCACGGTCACAATTATTTTCGGCTTTAAAACGAAGAGAGGAAGAGAGAGAGAGAGAGAAAGTGAGTCTGAGATCTAAAATCCGAGTGGAATCTTTTCACGGCCATTGCACACGCTACGCTGAGGCGGCGGTGAAACGAGAGTGCAAGAAGCAAGGGCGGACCCGCTAGGATTACCGCCCGCTTGCACTACTCCCCTTTTTCTTTCACTACTCGGCTATTTCTTATCACGAGAGATTGCTCCCTCGTCCTGCTATTCCATCTCTTTCCTCATTCTTCTCCCCACTCACATCCCGAATTCTAACTATCGCCTTGGGCGTGATTTTGCCATCATGGAAACACAGTCTTCGTTATACTTCATTAAGGAAGCAAATTAAAAAAAATGTATTACGTGAAGCCTCGACTGGAAGAATCATAATTTTCATAATAAACAGCAAACCATAAAGTCAAATACAGAGTCAAGCATGTAATAGTTTTTCTATACGATCGGGGGAAAAAAAAGCATACGAAAATAAATTATTCATATTCTTAGAAGTAAAACTTATAGTATTTCAGATTCAAACGCACTGTCGATGACGATGATTTTATTTTTTATTATTTTTTATTTTTACGTTTACGAAGAAAACGGAGGAGACATATCCACAGCAGCTCTTGGTAGGAGTCGTCGCCGTATTTCTCGTAAGTTTTCCGAGTAAAAGCGTAGAGCGTAGGTATATATGTCAAACAGATCGATCCAATCTTATCGTTCGTGAGCAACCAACGATTCGTCATAACAGAGAATCGTGGTGCAAATCGACATACATTTCACATTCGCCCTCTTTCTCGTTATACCAATAACGTGACGTCTGGACCAGACCGACAAATATCTGGCACTAACACCACCAATCGTAATGGGTGTCGGGATATACAGAAAATTCTTTTTGGTGTCGTGGATGAGATCGAACACGATAACGCGTCACGTTTGAAGTTCCATCGCCAACCCTCTCTGAACCCCCTACACTGCTTCTCTTCCTGCCCTTGTTCTTAAGATTTTTCGAAATCAAAAACGAACATAACTCGTTTATCACCATAATGAAAAGATTTCTTATTTTTATGGAACTCGCATACATTCCCAATCAAGAAAGAAGAAGTTAATCTTTCCTGTTTTTCTATTATTTATGAATTTTTCTATTCTCATCCTGGATTAACCCTTGGGTGTAACTTCAAAATAGCAACATATCTATACAAACGAACAAAGTACATGCTAAAGAATTCTCTGAAAAATTCTTGTTTTCAGTTGACATTTTCGTGAAGCGTACCGAGAGGTGAGATGAGGAATTCCGCGCAGTCCGCGTATCCGGTCACGCTTTTCTCCACCATTTCATGAATTCTCAACGAGATAAACAATAAATCATAATAAAGAGAATTTTTTAAACTATGGAAGCTCCGTATCTCAAGCACGGATGGGCATAGAGAATAAAAGCACATCCGGTGTGTATACCAGGCACCTACGAAAAAGTTCGCCAGTCCAGGAACGTGAGAATCTCTGTTCCTATTTCTACTTCTGGTGTATTCGCTATGGGGAAATGTGAAACATTTAACAATAAAACGAGTGAAATACGAGAATAAATATAGGAGTTACCCACCGGTTTAAACGACAGAGATCGAAGGAAAAAAAAAGCGACAGAAAACAATGGAGAGCAAGAGGAGTGCTTCGATGATGAATTGATGGCGTATACCAGGGGTCTCCAAACTACGGCCCGAGGGCCACATTCGGCCCGCGGACAGATTTTGGACTATTTCAATTTTTACCACCGGCAACAATGATAATATGGTTTTGGCCCTCGGAACTTATTGGAGTAATCAGTATGGCCCTAAGGCTGGAAAGTTTGGAGACCCCTGGCGTATACGATGAAAGTATAGCTGCATACATGTTTATACATATACGTGAACAGGTTTATGTATATGCACACATCGAGTCTGTGCTACTGCTCCTGTTCGATTTAACAAGATATTTTATGTTTATTTTGTTTTGTTTTCTTTTCTTGTAAAGTTATGGCTCAAGCGCGTGTGTTCATTTACCACTTGTCTCGTGTACCAGCGTTAAAGCACTCATCTATACACAATACATGCGTCATGCGTCATGAACAAATTTAAAGAACAAAATACAGAGTAAAAAAATCTTTTACGAACATAGATTGTAGATGCCGTTATCGTGCATAGCGGAATGAACAAAGTGTATATGAATGGGGTGAAACTTGCGAGGGTAGCGTCGATGAAATTCTGTTCAAACTCACTCTCGTCTGTACCGATTTGCCGTATCAAAAATTTTTAGAATTGCATTCCCACGGAATTTCTCGATTCCACTGGAAGTTACATACGTCGGATAATTGGAAACCACTCTACAGGCGTTTCAATAGCTGGACTTCTGGGCTCTTTTTTTAAATTTTGATATGGATTGCGATTGTGTATAACGTTTTCCGATCAGGATTTTACCATTAGATGATATATATGTCCTCACATTTAGCAACGTATTTCGACGTGCGAACAATCATTTTCCAATCGGTGAGGCTAGAATATCTTTTTTACAAAATTTACTCTTATCGCTTGTTGATATATGTAGTTTGGAATTATTTAATGAAAATTATGATAAAACGTACAGAGAACAATTGTGATTTGAAAGAACTAACTTGGGTGCCAAAAAGCTAATAATTATTGTATTTGACAACCAATGGTTTGGTTTGACCATCGAATATATTGTTTGAGACAAAAAATTAATTTGTTCTTTCAATCATCGTTAGTTTTCTGGCGCCAGAATAAGTTCCGGAAACTCACAGTTTTTTCTCCGTGTACTATATCCACACAGTCGCTTTTTTCCAATTTTATTATTATTTTGTCGACGTATTAATTAAGATGCGATCTGATTGTCTACGATATTTTAGGGAGATTGATTATTACAAATTTGATATAATTTTAATTGAAATTAGTACTTTTGACAACGGAAATGTGATGTTTTTTTATTGTAGTGTTACGTCCCGAGCTGAAGGCTTGGTAAACACAAGACGCGACAATTCCTTGCCCGAGGCGCAGGGTTTATTATTACTTTTATTGTGGTGTTGCTGTGCTAACCACCCCTAAGCGGACTCGGTCTATCGAGGCTGGAAGATTTGAGAAATTTGAAGAATAACAAAATTGAGTTTTGAGACAAAAGAAATATAATTTAAATTTATTCATTAACCATTCAATCATTCACTCGTGCACACATACTTTACAAAATTGTCTGGTGCGCTATTTATCTTTTATCGTTAATTATCATTCTAGTGTCTTTGTAAAATAATAGAATATTGTCTTTTTATGTATTTGATAAAATATACTTAAACTACGCGGGGGGCTGGCATGCGGCGGACTTTATTTCCGGCGTTTTTATATAATAACAACACGCGGTACGGTGTCCCGGAGCAAAAAATAATATACCGGAGATTTATTCAGTGCCGTACAACGCATCTATACGGTGATCCCCTCGGAGCAAGTGATACAACAATCGAGGGAAGACTGTCGTCCTATTCGCCTGGCCAGGAATCCGCGATGCTCGGTCAGGAGATGAAGAGTGCAGTTTACTTCGGACTTTATTCCGGTACAAAGAGTGACTCCTCCTTAATTCTGATGCCTAACAATGATAATATTATTCTCAGATGAAGCGAGGGAGGAAGATATTATTTTCCACCGAGATTTTTTCTACCCGGAGCCCGCCAAGCCATAGTCTCAAGTGACTTGCGTGCGCCTCATTCCAGACAAGAAAAGAAAAGATTATACCGCATGTCAGTCGAGGGAGCAAGGGTGATATTGACTTTAAGATTATAATAAAACATGGTAGAAGACCACAATCTGAACATTGTCTAATAATTTTACAATTACTTTCAAATTCTACGCTGCTGATATTATGCATTTAAGAGTAGGCGAAACATCGATGAGTGCGAAAGAGGTAGAACTAATATGGCGGACACGGCGGAGTGAAAGAGAAGCAGCACATCTGTGTAAGTATGGAGGTTTTCCCTCGCCTTAAAAATATATTACAAATTGTTTTAATGAAGTTATTCGACATAGCGCGCAACTACATGAGAAAAACTTTTGGATGAGATAGTCGCCGCGGTACCATCTTTAAAATATTAACCAAATTGGGAAGATTTTTCTTACTGAAAACAAAAATAGATAATATTTATTTTCCCTAATTATAAATTATCATTCTACACTTTCTCGTATAAATGAATTATGAAATTAATCAATATTTAACAATTTTGCTGAACATTAAAGTTGGTATTTTGTTATCTGGTGGTGCTGAGTCACTGATGACTGAGATATATTTGCCTGTGCTGACCACAAAACTGACTGCGGACAGAATCGATGCAACGAACGCGTTTTTTGGGGACACGAGAGCGAGCGCAATCAAATTGCGCAATAATCGTTGGACAGGATTTGATAGTGAATGAGAATGTAAATCCTTCTGCTTGCCGTACTCGTTGGCAGAAAACAGCGAGTGTTCTAGATAAACGTAGATATACACAGGTTGAAGGGTGCGTTAGTATAATTGGTGATTGCCGATGTTTGTTACTCACAGAACGCGATACGTTTTGAGTGTAAAACCCGTTGCTGTAAAAGACGGATCATACTCATGTTTATACACATTGGTGTTGGAAGTAATAAGTACATCCATTCGAATTAACGATAGTTATAGTCAAATTCAAAGCACTGATACGATATAAGTAACTAAAGCTTTCCTTTCCATTTGTGTCGCAAGTAATATACCAAATACATACATTCAAATTGTCGATAGATATAGCCAAATTCAAAATACTGATACGATACAGATAACTAAAGCTCCCCTTATTGGGAATTCCGCGTGTCAATTTATATTGGGAAACTGAGTGGCCCATCAAGTTTACGCCATTTCAAATCGATCAAAACCGTTAATATGACTTTATTCATATTCGCAAATATAGAATCATGCAATCTGTGAGGTTATATACGCTTTATCGTTTATTTTAATTAACATTGCTCTGATACATTACCTCTATCATTGGAATCGTGATTGCGTATTATTGTTTCGGCATAGAGGAAACTTTGTATTCATGAAACATTTTTAGCTTGTGATTTTCGTGTTAGGTTATTCAAAATGGTCTGAACCGTCGAAAATAGTGGTTTGACCGAATCGATGTGTGAGTGTATGTGTGCGTGTGTATCATTAAAACTGAATAATTTATTAGCAGTATACTCATTCTATTATGCATTCACTCATATAGAGCAATAATTATAAATTATTCAGCATAATGCTGGATATTAAGCAAAACGTTGTATATAGCTCCTAAGAGCTGTGTATAATACACCATGCACTTTTCATACATTGCTCCTTAAAATGTCAAATAAAACGTAAAAAAATATTTTATTTAATTAATATAAGTCAACGAAGTAGTTATACTAAATGTTATTACCAGATCTGTGAAATTAATTTCATTTCGTTGGTCTATTTGAGGTTAAACGCGCGTAAAACGACGTAACAATAGCATTTTACATTCTCGGACAACCAAATATCATCGCATATTATCAATCATGGATAATTATACTTATCATTCCAATGTATTATTTGTCGTCACCGATGTATTACTTATTGTTAATGTTCTCATTTGTATTATAATCAGGTCAACAGTTGATAAATAGTTAAAGTTTGAGTTAGGCTAGTTTTTCACTACAGTTGGAGAAAAAGGGTAAGATACGCCCACTCGCCTGTTTCTCCATTGCACTTTACTGTACTAACGTGCGTAAAAAGGTTGTGCACCACAATAAAAATTTAGGGTTAGGCTCGAACACGGGCGCGAAAATGAAAGAGGCGGAGCGTAGTGACGCGTTACATTTAAATATATTCGAGACTTGATACTTATAGATTGCGTATGCTCACTATGCTTCCAACATAGATCCATCTTAAAAGGAGGCAACGCGACGATAATAACCGTTGCTATTTCTCTCTGATTAACCTATCAGTCACTAAGTCTACGGTCTATTCACTTTAGATGTAGTACTACGCATCGCCGTTGGAGGGCATGACCCACCAGTTACCTTGCTGCATAATGTTTAAAAGGATTTACACACTATTTTTATGCTATGGTATAATGTTTAATGTTTTTAAATATATATTTCACGGATATATATCTTCTTTAGTGAAGATATCTCTGGAGCAGCTCATTTCGAGTCGATAATTATTTAGTTTTCTCATTCATCAAACTGTTTTCTATAGCACGAAAATTTTTCATGTCGATTATTCGTGCCCTATCTGTTTTCGAAGCATTGAATTGACGATTCTTAAACCTGCTCGTTTTTAAAATCGATCTTTTCTTACCAGAACCGACTTTTAAAGCCGATATCGGAGTAATTAAGTGCACTAATTGGCACGTAGCATCAGGGACTGTAGTGCAGCAAAAGCAGCTGTATCAGAAGCAGGGTAAGACTGAGAGTGGATATCCTCAGCGAGGTGCAATTACGCGATCAAAAAAACTAACTTCCGCGGATCTTCTCGTCTCTATTGACTTCTTCTTAATGCTTCTCCTTCGTTTTGTTTTTCCTAGCTCCACTTGCATCTCGCTTTATCGCTCGGTTTTCTTGCTGTTCACTCTAGATCGGATAATGCACCGCTCAATTTCCAACCTCATTGACCGTCCTTCTCTGGATTCTCAGGGACTCCTTCATTGCCCCGACTTTCCAGGTTCTCCCGATGTTCCGAAGGCGGCTGTCTCGAACACAGACTCATTTGCGGCTTCGACGGATACGTGAAAGTCGTGAGATCGTGGAATAAAGAGAGGAAGAACCGAGTTAAACTAAACTCGACGAAAACACCTCTCACACCCTCGTCAATCCTTGCCTCTCGAACCGTGTACCACAGCCCGAGAGTGCAGACATCGTCCAAGAGTCGACCCAATTACGAAACACATCGAGCGTATATAGCTACCATGCGCCATTTCGTTACTCCACTCCCGTTATGGCCCAAGTTTCCAGCTGAGAGAACAATTCGACTGCGTCCAACGATACACCCTGCACTCATTTACGGCAATGGCAGACAGGAGATCGAGGTATCTTATCCACCAAACCACAAGTTCTTCTCTACATCGCTCGTTGCCTCATCCATCTTCATCTCCAGATACATATACTGTCTATACCTACCCGGGTGAATTCATATTTAGATGATTTGTTTTAATTCCAAAATTGTGAAAGCTATTTCATTGACTGAATATACAAACCTACTGCTGCTCTGCGATCAACTCCCGAGGAGATTTAATCTCACTGAGTGTACGAAAAGTTCGGTGCTCCAAAGTAAAATGACTATAACAATCGTGACTAGACAGGCGGGAAGAGGAACGTTCCGATCATTTTTCCTTGTGAATTTATTGCTTTTCCTTCGCTTCAGTTTGGTACACCCCGCGGAAAATAATTCACCTTTCTAATAATTCACCTACTAATGTTATTGTTATTAATGATTACCACAATCACCAGTATTATTATTATTGTTGTTGTTGTTGTTGTTGTTGTTGTTGTTGTTGTTGTTGTTGTTGTTGTTGTTGTTGTTGTTGTTGTTGTTGTTGTTGTCATCGTCGTCGTCGTCGTTGTTATTAGTTTATAGTTTAATAATAATAATAATAATAATAATAATATTCATTATTACTTAAGTATGATGCTCTCGGCAGGTTCCTTCCATGTATAGCTCTAGTCATCGCTGGCAAGTAGCAGCGTAGGGACCGCTGGCCCCGTTTTCCTCCTTATTTTTCACAGACGATAAATAATTCATCCACTTCAACTGGTTAAAGCATTGCAGTCGAGCGCGAGAGAAAACAGAAACGGAGGAATAGAGCAGGGCACGGACGCGGGCCAACCTATGTTTATTACGAATAATGCCGACGAGGCAGTTTGTGAAAAGGCACAAAAGTCTCAGGAAGCCTGTTAAATATTTTATTCTCCTTTCTCACCGACACTCGTAAAACATTTATAACTGAGTGAAACGAAGGTAAGATCAATGTTGACCAATTTTATAAAAGAATTATTCTTTAATCCGAATTGCCTCATGTACGAAATCATCGTCAATATATAGATATTGTTAGTGTGTTCGGTATCTGGCAGGACTCCGGTTGTAAGGAACGCAATTCACCAAATGGACAATCTACCATGGCAATCTCATAATTGTGCAATTCTTCGTGGAACGACTCTCCAAGATAAAATTCTCTTCGGCCCAATTCACCAAAACGGCCAACTTACCAGTGTTTACGAACGAGGCTTTCCGCGCAAACTGACTATTGTATCAGTTCTCCAAAAAGACGACTCGCTATGGGCCAACTTTCCAAAGCTGGACTCTCCGGCGTCTATCTCATCTGTGGTTACGAATAATGACCTCTGCACACTGATGAGCGATAGCGAATTAAAGCTCTGCATTTCCGAACGTCACATCCGTCGCGAGCTCCCTCACGAGTTCTTATTGGCTATCGCACATCGCGCGCAGTGTGCAGATGCCATTCGGTTTTCCACGTTGAGTCTACGTATTCTTTATTTTGCATATACAGTTGTTAATATTCAAAGTCGAGTATCTGATGAACTAACCCAATCGTCAGTTAGTGCGGAAGATCGCGTTCGTAATCGCTGGTGAAACAGACCATATGCCTTGTTTACGTAGCTCGGCGCACTCTCGGTGATCAAACTAATTCGTATAACCTTTGCTTTGTATAACCTGTGATGCGTAAACAGCTAAATGTATAACTTGAACGACTCAACGAGTCGTGCAACCTTTGGGAGCGTTATGTAAACATTGGACTCTGAAGTAAAGGGTGGTTAAATTTTAAGGGCCGATGTTGAATGTGAACCACACCTAAACGTCAAATTTTTCCTGCATTTCATTTGACATTTCTTAATTTCAGACTAACTTAATTTGAACCATGGAAAGATACACAATCGAGCAACGCGTTAAAGTTATTCAGGCTTATTATGAAAATGGGCGTTCAAATCAAAATGCATATCGTGCACTTGGTGATTTTTTCGGTCAATTTAATCGTCCAAATGTGCGTACAATCAGAAAAATCGTGCAAAAATTTGAGCAAACCGGGTCTGTAGGAGATATTAAAACACCAGTGCATGCTCGTACAGCTCGTATTGCTGCTGTTCGCGATAGTATGGCTGAAGAGCCGTCCACCTCAACTCGTCGTCGTGCCCAACAATTGCACCTCTCACGCTCGTCGTTGATGAACATTATGCATAAAGACTTGCATTTACACGCTTATAAGGTGCAATTGACTCAAGAACTAAAGCCTCTTGACCATTCCAAACGTCGTCAATGGTCAGAATGGTGTCAAGAAATGGCAACAGTGGATGATCAATTTTCGAAGAAAATCATCTTCAGAGATGCGGCACATTTTCACCTCAGTGGATTCGTCAATAAGCAGAATTGCCGCATTTGGGCGAATCATAATCCAAGAGTGATTGTCGAAAAACCAATGCACCCACAAAGAGTGACTGTTTGGTGCGGTTTATGGGCTGGCGGCATCATCGGGCCGTATTTTTTCCAAAATGAGGCCGGTCAGGCAGTTACTGTGAATGGTGTTCGCTATCGTGAGATGATAACGAACTTTTTATGGCCCGAATTGGAAGATATGGATGTGGGCGATATGTGGTTTCAACAGGACGGTGCCACTTGCCACACAGCTAACGAAACAATGGCTCTTTTGCGCGACAAATTCAATGGCCGTGTTATCTCACGTGGTGGCGATGTCAATTGGCCGCCAAGATCATGTGATTTGACAAAGGTGTACGTCGATAAGCCAGCAACAATTCAAGAGCTAAAGGATGAGATAATTCGGCACATTAACGGCATAGAACCTCAATTATGCCTAAGCGTCATCGAAAATTTGGACCATCGGATGGAGGTGTGCCACCGAGGTTGCGGCGGCCATTTGGCCGATATTTTGTTCCATACATAATTGATCCATACCATATTATCATAATAAAAAGAATTGACAATAATTTCCTAAATAATTTGTGTTTTATTCAAAATCAACATCGGCCCTTAAAATTTAACCACCCTTTATAACGCGAGCGTGAACGATAAATCGATAGCGTACAACGGTACTTAGAACACCATAACTTAGTTCGTTCAAGTTACGCAGCTCAACATCGCTAGGTGCGTTAAACAGTGGCGCAAGATAAGTAAACATAGTAATACAAAGTTGGTCGATGTTGAGTAAGTTGTCTCATAGTAAGTTGTCCATCTGGTGAATCGGACTACGGATAGTTTCGCCTTGGAGAGTCGTCCTACGGGGAGGTACACAATTATGAAAGTACCATAGAGAGTTAACCATTTCGTAGAATCGTGTGGTCTAGAAGTGGTGTCTTGCCATGTATCAATGGAAGATCGGTGGTCTTTCACTTCTCTCCCTTCATATATGTACCGTCGTCTTTCGCATCAGAGATCCGAAATATAATATTATACCAGAACGGTGGAATATTTTTTCCTGTTAACACATCAATGCATACACATCACTCGTTATTTTTTGAATATTTACTTTCCCACGAATTCATAACACGAACGCGAAGGCGTAGTAATAAAAACTAATTAATATTGTGTTATGGATATTTAATGTGGAGATTAATATTCGATGATGTAGACAAGTTTAATAAGAACGGTACATAAGGACAACTCGAGTTTTGCGGAATTTTGCTAGAGGGAACTAAAGCGCCATTCGTTACAAGTATCATGCCGGAGAGATCGAAGTTATTTCATTGAAGAACTTTGATGTACGATATCGAGATGTGCACACATACTTCTGGGTATCGAAGTTAACTGTACTACTACTACTGTTATGTTTAGTTGATAAAGTAAATCAGAAACGTCTCATTATGACGCTGTACCTGTATACAGTAATATCCGCGGAGTTTCGTAATTATGAACATCGGATGAACGAGATACAAGAACTCATTGAGAAAAGAATATGTTCCAGTGTTTGAAAAGTAGTTGCACCAAGAGATGAACGATCTAGATAGGATTTCGTTAAATATAAAATAAAAGAAGCAAGAAAAATATATAAAGTCTACAATGAACTCTCTCACTCCAGAGAGCCACTTCGAATTCCGGATCTCTTGATATTTTGAAACTTTGCAGTGCTTTCGTTCTTCTCTTCTTGCCTCTTTCTTTCGTCCACTCGGAAAACAATTCTCTTTCTTATTTTCTTCTGTGAGACTGTAGCTACATGGACGACGACGTCTAACGGTGGTTTGCGTTAAAAGTTTTAACTTCTCAAGCTGGTGATTGAGACTACCGGAATCTCCAATCGAATTTTATAAGTTCCCGTATACGATACGATAAACAATATTATAAAAACGTTGTGCTATTTTTTTGTGTGTTTATTTTTTTTTTATCGACTGTCGAGTTAATTAAAACAATTGATTCATCACTATTTTAATTAATTATATTCTCGTATATAAATATATATAGAAAAGTAAATATTCATTATTATCAGACAAAAACAAATCTAGGTCCGAGTATACTGTATATAGCAGAAAGCGGAGAGACGTCGAGATGTTTGTCATCATTTTTGACACGTACTTAGCGGGTTTTGTCAAATAAATTAAATTATTACGGTACGCCGCGTGCACTCCCGATCTATCGCGATGCCTCGCACCTCTCTCTCTCTGCGCTTACCTACGGTGCACCGGAGCCGCTAGTAGCGGTGATGGTGTTGGTTCTTCCGTTTGTCATGTCCGACGGATCCGGCTCCCTGATCCAACTTTTGGCAGAGCGTCATATGCCCGGCATAACTACGCGATAACCACACCCTTCAATTTTATTTCACGGAATATATTATAATTATTCTTTACCGTGCAGTGTAATAATTCCTTGCTTCGCTTCATTGGGTGTCATAACTTGGAGACTGATATATTTATTAACTCGATGCGCTTTCGATGGAGCTTTTACGGCATAAACATGAAATACAGTTACATCGGAATACCGTGACCCCTTTCACATTTATCTAGATATTTTATCGCTCACTGCTGTTTGGTAAACTCGTCGCAAGTTTACCATGTCGAGGTAGAGAGAGAGAGAAAGAGAAAGAGAGAGTCAGGGGATTCATGGAGCAAAGTTGGAGGTCTCTTTTCGTTTCAATTGCGCATGCTCTATTCGTTCAAAGACTTCTTCTCGACGTACAATCATTCTTTTTAAAAATTCTTACTGTAGGCTATAATATTTTTTCACATACACTCATACACACGACGTCCATTCCGTCGGTATAACATTGGTGAAGCCACGAGAGAGCATAATTATTGTTAAGCAAATACACACTGAAGTATGTCGACGTTGAAGTACTCTGCGCGCTCGCCAACTCACTAAAATGTATGTTTTATGTTGTATGTATTCTCTGTTTATTCTGCGAACAAAGTTCGAGTGTATTCAGTGCGCGAGAGAGTTGGCAACATTTTTATTCTCGCGTTCTCCTCGTGATGGTCTCGAAGGACGTATGGTTGAAGGTTCGAAAGGGGTGAGAGCCCATACAGTTTAACGTGACGCAAGCCATCCAATTAAGCACGAAACAACTTTCCATTTGATTGCCTCAATAGAAAAATGAAGGACGGATGGGGGAAACGAGAAGGACAATCGTCCTCGAATTTACTTGGCTGATTTACGTATGTTCTGCTTTCACAGTCTGTCCATTCACATGTACGCCTTTCGCTTTCTCTTACTCATTTCCTTCTTGAAAAATAGTTCGTTCTCCTGTGAGTATCCGAGTCGTAATTAATTTCACGAGCGTACGTGAATATCGCAGTCATCATATGAAAATACATGAGGCATGAAAGAAAAATGAAAAAATTGGGATAACGAGAAAAATACTTAAGTAGATGCTTAGGAAACTCCAATTACTTCTATAACCCTGGAGACCACGAGTAAGCTAACAGCTGTGCACATAAATTTGCAAATTGCTTCCTGCAAGAACTGTGCAACAGCTTTCTCGTAAGAGAACGCGAGACGCGGAAGAAGGAAGTTGAAATACAAACAAAAAAATTGAACAAAGTATCCATTTATCACCAATGCGATTACTTTATAATTGTGTATAACTGCAAGCCTTGTATAATACGATAATATTTTGTCTTCTTGCATCCTTTAGGAAAAAGCACACACTAAAAATTGTTAAGTACGGAAGTAGTTCTATACTTGAAGAACAGGTAACTTTCCGTTGTCTCATAAATCGTTTGTATTACCTACCGTAACCTACAGTGGTGGTTGGCTTAAAAGGGTTCAAATATTACATGAAAAAAGGCAAAAGTCATATTTATAAAAATGCCGAAAGCGTTTAATTCGCATTTTTTACGCGAGGATATCCAAAATCAATAAGAGTGAAATACGTGCGAATACAATAAAATCCCTCGGAATTAAAGTTACTATTTTTTTTTAACTAACCTCGGCAATAATTAAAAATGGTAAAATAAAATGTAGGGTAAAAAATCGATTTACGGTTGGGTTATTAACTGAGAATCCACCTCAGATTCATTCAGTTATTTGGGGGCCAATATAAGGGATAATAGAAATTAAGTTTGTAATTACTGTAGCTCCTTAAAATGATATTTGACCTCATGGTAACACGTAACCTATAAATGCAGTAGCCATATATAAAATAAAAATTATTGTCCCAATTATTCATGGTTTAATAAGGTTATATGAATTACAATAAATTCCTCGTCCGATATGAATAAATAAGCAAATAAAAAAAAAGAGGCCCCATTTATGTGAACCAACCAAATGTTAACGTATACTGTAAATATACGATGCATAAACACCACAGCTTGCAACAGTAACTGGAATTATTTGATAGAAGAAGATGCGAAGCAGAAGCTTTTGCCTCACGCAGTAGCCTACTATACGGTCGTATACGGTATCCAATTTACGGCTGTGAGGGCGTTGTGACAAAGCCGTCAGGGTGCAAGAGCCGTGTAGGTAGGGCAAGAAGTTGATAGACTATGCAGTGGCGTAGCAGAAGACACAGATATATATAGTGGCACTCACGGGAAGTTCGGTTAGCTGGAGGCTACGTGCGACGTGAAATTTTATCGTCGCCTGGCACGTTGTCAAGCCTGAGGGATGAAGACGAAAAGGGGCAATAAGTGCGCGAGAAAGTGGGAAAAAAAGAAAGAGATAAAGAGCGAGAGAGGTGAGTTTCGCTCCCTCCAAGAGTTGCTCCATTCGTGCCCCGGATGCCCGAAGGGCATCTTTCCTACTCACCGTGAATAACGACGGGAAGCGGTGGAGTATATGAACCGGTTATAATTCTCTATACGCCAACGAAACAGAGAATTACAGAGCCCGAGACGTATCTCGTACCATACTTTCCTTATAACGCTCGAGCCAAACTTGTTTGCAGTAAAAATAATTTTGTATATTTTTCGATATAAAGTAGACTGTGCGGCGCTGCACCGACGAGATGAGCCAGAGAGATAGTGATGATGAAACGAGAGAAGGAGTTATATCGAGGATCATATGCGAAGACAACTTCAAACCCTTCAAGTGAGATGTACAATTTATTCCTTGAATTATAAAATGAAATATTACGTGATAAGAAACACTGTGTTTATACTTATTTTCATGATATGATAAAATGTTTCTCGAACGATAAGATGATATAACATATTTGAAATATATTTTAGCATTTAGTGTAGGTCTATTCATACGGCCATGTTAAGTAAAATACATATTTTCAGGTTATGATTGAATAAAAAAATAATAATTGACCGATTTACATATAAATTTATTACAGATGTTTTTAATTGCACGGTATCGATTTAGGAATTACAGTGTCGATATGAGAATCTCCTTTTACATTGTGAATTTAGCGTGGTAAATATGGTAACCCTTCAAGCCGGTTTGTCATTTATTTCTTGAATGATACGATGAAATTAAATATTTTACATACATTTTGACAGTTACTTGGAAATCAGGACTTTACGTTAAATTTTACAGAAAATAGAACAATTTTGGATTTATATTTACAGCAACGTGTTGACTAGTTTGACAGATGCATATTCATAAAATAATAATATTAATTAACAGATTTAGATATAAATTTATTAGAGATATGTTTTATTACATGGTATGTAAGTATCGATTTAGGAATTGCAGTGTCGGCATGAGAATCCGTTTGTACTTTGTGCATTTAGGACGGTAGATATCGTACGAGAAGGCCAAACCTATATTCATTCAGCCACGAATGAATAATCGTTCCATTTCCGGTCCTAACCGGAAGCACAAGCCGTTTCTCAGTCGAGTCGTTTACCCGCCTATACATGCTCGATGCAACGTGTGTTACAACGTGTAAAGTATATAACGCCTCTTTTCCAAACAAAGTTAACCAATGCTTCTGGCTTGACATTGTCGAAGTTTCCTCTTTGTGGTATTCACGAGAATCGAAAGCTTCCACGCTGTCGAATCGAATAATTCATCACTTATGCATAACACAAGTGCAAAGACCCCGTTCGATCGATATTCGATATTCAATCAACTGGATGACACGGGACTATGAGACAGCTTCAGAAACTCGTCGACCGTAGGTTCGATTGGAAATTTCTCAACTTCGGTTCTCCGTCTGCCTATCGCTTTGTCGACAATTATTAGTAACAGTCGACGATCCGGTTATCTATGATTAACCGGCTGATCAAAACGAGCCATTACCCTTTTATCGATAAACGAATGGATTATTCGAGTGCTCTCGTACCTCTCGTCTTTGTCAATTTTAATCTAATTAATTAAGTCCTACAGAGAAGTGTTCGAGGGGAAAGATATTTGACACGTCGGTAAAAGAGATGACAGAGATAGAATTAAAACAGGTGAACTGAAGTGAAATAAGATCTTGCAAACTTTGATAAGAGGTGATGGTAAAAACCTACGCGGAGTGTATAACTCGTGTGGAAATTTATTTAAACGATGGAGATAGGGCTTTGTTAGGTTTTACCTTAAAATTGTTCCCTAAAAATCGTAGAGTGAGAAACACTATGAATCCAATCGTATTCAGAAGGTCGTTGATAGATTTCGGGAGGTACAAACATGCCGCCCTCAATAACTCGTTATCCATTGACAATAGTTAACTAATTATAAATACTCGGTCAGAAAAAAATTATTATCAATCATCTAGTTGTTAACGAAGAAGACGATTAACATTTATAATATTGAGTGTATAGTTTGTTTTCTTTAGACGTAAACCCTATTGTACGATATTTAATTAAGAAATCAATAATTGAGAATGCTTGAAAAATAATTGTTTTTACAGAGTTTCGACAATAGGAATTCTAAACTAAGGAACTCTGTAATCTTTATTTAAGGTAATAAATCTCTAATTAAGAAGTCAAGAAGTCAATAGTTGACAATGCTTGAAAAATAACTGTTTTGACAGAGTTTTCACAATAGGGATTCCAAGCTAGGGATCCAAACTCCGCAATCCGTAAAAATTATCCTAAAAATCGTAGACTCAAAGATATAACGCATCCTATCTTATTAAGGAGATGACTGATAAATGTCGAGAGATGTAAAATTGCCGAACTCTGTAACTTATTCTATATTAACAATTTAGAAACTAATTATTTATTAGCAATTATCCAATTGTTATCGGTGAATCCGTTTGAATATTTATATTGTTGAGTGTATAGTGTATTGTGTTTAGACGTTATTACTATTGTACAATTCTTAATAAAGAAGTCAAGAGGTCAATAACTGTCAATAATTAACTTTTTGACGTCTCAATATCCGTTAATGGTTATTAACGAATCATTGTTTAATAATTGTCAAATATTTATTAATAAAATTTTTTTAATCATCTATCGAAGTTAGTTTAATTCATGAAATAATTCAATTCCATTCAATGTTGTATGCATACAAAAAATCTACATTGTGTCATGTATACAGTGTGTAGAAGTTTATTGTTAAATTTTTAATCGATACTCATAATCGGTTATCAATTAACTGTTATTAAGAATACGCAGGGCCAGCCAACACATATATTAAATTCAACTTTTAAAATATAGTACCAATCAGTGACTCTCTTCCCTTAAGGGAATCATTCACCCTTACATACTATCCATAAGTTTCGTCGGTGTATACCACATATGTTTAAGAATCTTTATGATCACTTTTGAGAGATGCTTTCAATTCGGTCTTCGGTACCTAGCCCTGGAAGTTCACTCAGACGCTAAGGGTACAAGCAACGACCACTTCTATAAAAATGAATCCTATATTGATCCTTGAAATTTCATCCCTCTCAGAGTTTCAACATCGGGAAGTACTGTAGATTCAGAGGAAAGGGTTCAAATCACACCGAGCAGGTGAGTGTCGGTTGTTCGTCGTTAGTGAACGAAGCGAATTGCCAGAATGAAGCTGTGTGAAGGGTGAGAGAAAAGACTAGTTGAGACTGTTTTGCGCGAGGGTACAACGCGAGGGTTGTTTTTCGGTATGTGTGCAAGACGTACCCATACCGGTGATTCACTCGCACCCGTAAAGAGAAAGAGAGAATAGCTACCTCGGGCTGTGAATTGAGAATGAGCATTCGCATCTGAGATACCCTTCGTGCTCTCAGTCCTGAGCTAATGATCTACAAACACAGTGCGAGCGTGCGTCGGCTCGGTGACGTTATTGCAACGATGACAGAAATGGAACCTGCGTCTGTAGCTGCAGGCGTCCTGAACCGATATATGTATATGAGCGAGTGAACAAATACGTGGGAGACACAAAGACGGGCCAATTATGAATTCATGAGCCTCGTATGTTATTATCATAGGGTGTGGTTCTCCATAGTTGAGTTGGTTCGACTCTCTCGCATATTGTCTCTGCGTATTTCGCCCGATATTTCGGGAAATACGTCCATAGATAATCTCGTGTAAATATTAACAGTATCAATATTTTCTGAATTTTCACGGTGCGTGTAACCGAAGGTGAACAAACGTGTAATAAACTATTTGTATGCATACTGGGTTACGTTGTATATAGTTGCATACCACCACTGTCGAAACTCGAGCTGTATGAGCCTTAAATTCACAATTTTACGATTATTCGAAAACACCGTTCTCTCGATGCTCTTCAACGATAAAGCCGCTCTAATGTATATTCACGTATGCGGTATTTCACATGGTTTTAAAGCCTCAAAAATCCTTCTTCGATACAACCGTTGCCCCGTGAATTAATGAACATCTGTCAATACGAAAAGTGCCAAATTTAATAACAATATTATTCTTTTTATTACTGTATTGCAAAAGCTATTACTCCTACAGAGAAATATTTACATCAAAATGTTGCGGTTTTCATTGAACTTTATAAATTCCTTTTTCTTTATAATTGTTTCGTAATCAACAACTTGTACTGTCAGTAAATGAAATTGGTTCATTTTACCCCAGGACTCACTCTCCTCCGTTGTACTAGTTATATATAATCATATACTCGATGTTGTTCTCCGGTAGCTCAGCCCACCGTACGGTAATCAGCGTCAAGTTACGTAAAATGCTAAATTTAGTAAGAATATTATTCTTTTTATAACTATACCACGAAAACTACTACTCCTACAGAGGAAAATTTGCATTAAAATGTTGCGGTTTTCATTTATCTTTATAAATACATTTTTTTCAGGATTGCTTCATCGTTTTAAAGTTGTACCCCACGACTCATTGCGCCTCGCTCTCCTTAGTTGTACTACTACGTATATATCTATATACATATATATATATATATATATATATACGTAGGTCAACTAACCGTACGGAGAGTTTGCCAGTTTCCACGTACTTCCTGTAACAGCGGTTAGTTTTTTTTTCTCGGATGGAAAGAAATGAAATTGCGAGCAATCCAGTGACTCGTTGTATATAGGTGCACATAGTAATATACGATACAATATACGTATATGTACATAGAGTACCGATCGAGGATAGTGTGGAGTGCGCCGCAGTGGTTAAAGCATTCCGATGTCACCTACATAGCTCTCTGGCTTACGGGGAGGAGATAGCGCAAACGTGCGATATCGGACAACAGAGTACATACAAGCGAAGCTTTACCGCGTTGCATCAGGTTCCAAACCAACGTGGATCGCCAGAGTGCTATCGATTCTAGAGCGCACTCGGAGCACTCTTCCGAATGAAAAAAATCATAGAGTGAAACTCGATGAAAGCCGCAATGTACGAATATCTATATACGATATCATGAAATAGCATAACGTATCTGCAACTTTGTTGCTGTAGATTAGCGAAGCGAGAAACCGACGTAACGAACAGAAACGACGTATGCAAGGTGATTAAAATGTAAAAATGTAATAACATTTACATGGCGATGAATTTTTTAACGGTATTATTCATTAATTTTGGTAAAAAAACAAGCCTGAAATGTAGAACTTTGCACATTGCTTATTTATTATTTTCCACCTTTCGCAAAGCTTCCTTCATGAAAAAGAAAAAGTCAGTGTACTCTTCTTAAAAAAAGTTTTTTCCTTGTAAATATATTAATTCTATTGGAATGATTAGACACTTATTAAAATCTTTAATTACTCAATTAATAATACGTAATGTGTTTTATATGTCTGTGTGGATTCGTATATCTTGTGCAGCTGACTGCTCGAATCATGATCGAATCGATTCTCGACTCTGTAGTCTGTGATGCGAGTATAATATCCTTCCCTACCCATCTCGTTCCAGTCTACGTAACATGGAAATTAAACTGTACATGTATACGGAGAAGAGAAGGAAATGCAGACAGCGAGCTAGCGAGCAAGCGAGTGCGGCTAAAACCACCCCTAATGAAATTTTTTTTCACTATCCATCGCCATTAGACGTTAAACGTGGAAAAGACCAAGCGCTTCTCGGCTTTTCTCTCTCCTCTCATCCTTCTTCTCCCATCTACTCTACATGTTACGTTACTGTATGTAATACGACATACCGTATAAGTACACTCTTTTCGCACGACAGATAAAAAATTTAACGTACCAGCATCGTCGTCCCTTGTCTACCGGTAGAGAAACGTTAGCTATATCAAAATCTCCGATGAGAGAAGCAAGGGCCATCCACGCCCACACCACGAACATTCAAAAACTTTTCCACCATCCTCATCTCTCTTTCAAGAGCTTTTTTTCCACCACTCAACCGCATTCTCTCTCACACACAATTCAACGCTTCTAAAAATTTCCATGAATTATGTCCTCAAGGCGTACACCGTCAAACTCTCAGGCACGCAGGGTGATAAATAATTCAAAAAGTTGAACCCACTCGTCTCTGTATACGTTCACTCTTTCGAAATGTATGCAGTTCAGGGGGGGGGGGCGTGAAAAGTCCAATATTTTGGAGAGTGCAGCATGAAAAGTGCGATCTTGATATACGATATCGCTAGCTCTTTATTGTGTCGTTCGGAACTTCAACAAGTTTGGTCACGGTATGAAATTTTACGAAAGTTTACGAGAATCAAAAAGTTGTTACGAGTATATACTTTCAATTCTTCGGCTTATGAGATTACACGAGTGACGGTGGATGTCGCAGTGTAATCCTATCGATAACTTTATCGGTACGTGTGTGTAGATCGAAGATGAGCTATGAGAATTGAGCAATTGAATGGCACTGGTACCGTGAGTGGGGTCAACGGAATATAGTGACCCGGCAGAGAGACACGGAGAGAGAGAGAGCAAACGCGAAAACGATAGGGCGCGTTGAGAGCTCGTATATTTCGATACGAGCGATATCTATTATAACGCGTGGGAGAAACGAACGGGGTGGCGAACTAGAGTGAACGGGTGGCCGTTTATGGAGCCATACTTCACGCAGAATTGAGCCCCGAACGTTCATTGTGTTGATCACAATGGACGGATTATAACAGCCATTGAACACTGACCGTTTCTTCATTCAGGCGTTCGGCCGAGGTGCAAAAATTCCAGCGTTTTCTTCACGGTTATAACATCTCATCCCTTTCAATCTCTTCCTTTCGAGATTTTTATGTGCACCGCATGAGGTACCTCGTTGTATCGATGAGAAAAAAAAATGGAGCAACGAATAAATAGATAAATGATCTGACGATAAAGAAGATTGATTGGATTAATTATCGTCGATTATTAATAATGACAAAGTTAAAAATAAAGGCTGCTGTGCTAAAACTTTACGGAAATTGCAGAGTGAAATTGAGCTGAAAATTATAGTTGGCTCTTCTGTAGAAAGGAGATTTATCGTTAGTGTTATTGAGAAATGAGAGCCGAGAGCGATGTAGCAGCGAAACTTTTCGAGACTCGTTTTTCTTCCGTCTCCAAGTTGACCGGGAAACTTGAAAGACCGAACGAGCGCGAAACGAAAGAAAGAAAATCATTTCTTCTATCCACGAACCACGGTCACACAGACTCGCCGTTCAGTATTTTATCGTCGCTTCTAATAATGATTCAAACTGTATTGTTACTCTTCGCGGCTACGAGCTTTTACCGCACGATCTTCCGAGACTATTTTGTTCACGGCAAAGAGTGTCGTATGGAACAAAGTGTTCCGGGAGGTAGATGGATAGAGAAAAGCGTCATGAAGCTTTGTCTTAAAAAAGCAAAACTAATGGAGTGGAAGAAGAGATTATTTTCTTCATCTTGACGACCTGGTTACGTCGGACCATTTTTACACAACGAATAACCGTGTGGCCTTTCAAACGTATCAACAATATATGCCATCGCTCGTAATACCGGATTCCATTTTCTCATTATCGCTGATGGAAAAACAGACAGGACAATTTTGTCCATATATGCTTTGACGATGGTGAAACGCAAGCAATCCTTGCCGCTCTCCTAGTAATTGTGCTGATATTAAACTGAGTGTGATCAACATGCGGTTGAAGAATGTTGCCAATATCAGAGCGTAAGTAACCGCTGAAGTTCGTTAGTCGACGCAACATTATTTACCAACGTACCTCCAGCGTTGATTTCATGTCATAATCACGTAATAACGATGCGACCAGCGGTCACGGAATACACTTTTGTTGTAAATTTTTATTCATGCTTACATTTTTTATTAAATTTTCTGTGTAACTTCCGCGTGAAAGCATTAAATGAAAATTCGTATACTCGAACCGGACAGTGTCTTCCAGTGCAAGGTTGCGAGCACAATATCGATCCAGCTATCGAAATGCGATTCTAGCGAGAATCGAAAAACTATGAGGAAAATGGATTTATTGTCATTATTGTCATCTCTATCGAACCAAGAGACAACTTTAATAAAATCTTCTCGAAGAGAGTCGAAAATTGAAGAAAACAGGTTTGACAAGATTGGAATTGCATCGAGTAATCGCATTGGACGTTGAATCGATGATTCAATTTAGTTACATCAATAAAAATTCTCCATAAATGTCAACAGAAGAGTTCCGTCAATGTTTAACGCGATTTACGAGATAGTATCAAACATATTGCAATTGCTCTGTAATTGTCCAATGAATTTCTTGGCATTCTTTGCGACATCTTTATGATGCGACGAGAGCGGAAAGAGAAAAGAGATACGGAAGAAAAAACGAAGAACACATCCTCTCCCGTTCTCCAGTTGCGCCACATCTGACTATATCGTTCCAGAAACCACTGCATAGCGGATAGTATTGCCGACGTCCTATTCGATGAGACGTGTAGTGGGTTTAGTGCGAGCGTGGTAAGAGGAGAAGGAAGCGAAGAGGAAGAAGAAGGAGCTGCAGTAGCTTCGTGAAACATTGCTGTGCAGCTGTGCACAGATTTCTTTGCCTTCTTCGTCTAGTCGTTGGGGCACGTATGTATGCGATTCCTTCCACGTCATTTTATTTTCACGCGGAAGAGCGCGTCGTCGCCAATTTCGCGAAACCCCACAATACTCCCGTTGTAGATTCTTTCAGCGAAGCTTCGGGATATGTAGGTACTCGTATTCGTGACGTGGTAGTACTCGTGGAAACATAGTCGAGTCCAAGCAAACGACCGTACCCGTACGAAGCGCATGGGAAACCAAGATCCTCAATAAAATATCCGAGCCGGACTGGCTGGCACGCTCAACGCGATTACCTTAGATCACGAATAATGCTTCACCTACTTTTATCGACTCGAAAAATTTGTTTCGTGTTCCATGCTATTGACGGCTATTCGCGTCGAATGCAACAAGAAAATTAACCAAACTTCATAAAATCACAGCGTTTTTCAGGAAGCTCTTAATGAAAACTGCAATTGTAGTTATTTTATTTCTTATATCAATACTCAGTGTACGCGATGCTACTTGGGTCGTTCTATGTACTAGATTCGGTAACTCGTGTCGACTTTCATGATTTTCAACAAATATTTCCCCCACCTATGAAACTTTTTAAGAGTTGATACGGAAACCGTTGCTCAGCCAAGGGATTTTGATATTATAAACGAACGAAACGGTCTAGGCACGAATAATCAAATCGCGTATACCAGGGATTAATTTTATTCATCTTTCCGAACGCGAATTAATGAACTATTCGGTTGGAAATGCTTGCGATAATTGCCCAGAGTATGTCATAGTGAAGTAACGGTATCGCGTATTGAAACTAAATACAAATTTGAGCTCCCAAAAGGTAAGAAACAAAAGAATCAGAGTCTACCGAGAGTCACGCAGAGTAGAAAAGATCCTAATTCACCCTCGGTAAGATCTCGAACAGAACATACCCTTCTACACCCGACGGAGGGTCGTAAGTAACGGTTTACTATCCGTGCAAGATCTTTGAAAGTTAAATGGAAGATTAAACCAGAATCTGTATGCGCAAAGGATATGCGGTTCACGGAGGGCAACGAAGAGTAAAATTTTTAACTGGGGTATAACCACCATTACATAATAGAAGAATAAATGTATTCATTAATCATGGTATGATAATTAATGTTGATATATTTGGCAGGTGGAATTAAATTTTGAAACTTTGAGAGTAACACATGGAGTGTGGTGGTCTGGATCGTTTACTCATAAGCCCCGAGCTTTCAAATTGGTTTGCGTGGAAGACGATAGACCGGGTGAAGTTATTGCCAGTTGTATGCGCGGCCAGCAAGAACATCGGAGTAGCACCAGCGGGTACGCTTGGTGCATGGTTATTAATAAGGCATCTGTCTAGTTCTGGCACGCTTCTCGTTCGAGTTACGACGCGCCACTCGGCGTCTGCTCTGCTGTTACCGGAGTTGGTTCACGGTCTCGGGTTTCTACGCCTTGCCAGAGCTCGGAATATTAAGACGTAATAGCATATCTGGCTACATCTCGCCGCTGGCAGCGGCTCAACCCTCGTCCGAAGGTCCCAAGGGTCGCGATGCTTCTCACCCTCACTCTTTTCTCATTCCACTGTCTCATCGTACTGTGTGTCCTTCCGGCGATGCACCCTCGCTGTACTATATCCATCTGAGAATCCCATAGCGGCTATCACACAGGCGGACATCTTCTGTCTCCGCGTCTGACCAGTCACGTCCATTACTACTTATCACGTATGGTGCCACAGTTGTAATATATAACTTTGAATTGTATACTGCGAGGCACGTTTCGCGTTGTGTTATTTATTTCAAAATCATGTGTGTTATGCTATAATATGAAATAACATATAAACACACTTACTACGTGTGTTTGCTGTAGAAACATATGTTGAATAACACGTTTTGTCCGAAATGTGTTTTGTATCTATTCGCTTGCAGTCTCATTCCACATTTAGTCGCGTTGTCCATGGAATACGCTTCCAAGCGCATCGTTTTCGAACGTATATATGACAACACGCTTAATATACGTACATCTAATGAGGGTAAAACGATCAACACACTTCGAGCAGAAGTACTATACAGTTCACAAAAGAACAAATGAAAAATCACTTTCTTAAACGTGTGTTCATTCTTATTTCAAAGCCGCTCAAACGTGATTAAATAAATTGCAGTCTCGATGCAAAGTCACGTTTCAAGGCTGCGAGACGTGTGAAAAGTGTTGGGGAGGGAGGGGAACGGGATGCATGTGCGACTGTTTGAGTCGTAGGTGAAACGTGTTTTTTGCAAAAGCGCTCAACACACGATTATGGTTGAATGAGTTTTTATTGCCACACATAAATCGGTGCCACACAACTGAGCCACAATTCAGAGTAGAACGCACTGTACACGGATATAATAGGGCTATGATCGGCAATTGTGGAAATCATTGAAACAACTTGAAAAGACTCCAAGTTAGAATATTTCATTGTATTTAATTAATTATTTGAAGCTTATTTAATTGGAAATTCTTGCATGCGCGAAGGGAAAGGAATTAATCATTGTTCCAACCAACTGCATTGTTAAATATGCTTCAGGCGATCAATTTATTCGCGCAAACGAATAAATTGATTGGCAGTCAACTAATTTGTTGGCCAAAACAAATTAACCGATCGAAGCGTATTTCCAATTGGTTGGAACATCAAAGCCCTTTTTTCTCCGTGCGCTGTTTAAAAATAAATACACGCAATCTCAAAAGTACTAAATAAACTTTTGAAAGTAGACTAGCGAACATACAAAAAACGCGTTGTGTAGTATGTACAAGTTTTTATGCGTAAAACTGTGTTGAAAATTGACTACATGGCGAATGCACTTACACTGTATTGAAGCATTGCACGTAATCCGTGTTTAATCAACATACTTTTATATTGAATCATACGTTGAACAACATATAAAAGTCCGGGTAAAAAGTGACTATAGGATATAAACGCACGAAGTGTGTTGAAACAGAAAAGTTGTTTTAAAAGGGCTGTCTCTTTTACAGAATATTTATGAGAGCAAGCAACCTCTGGACAGCTAAATATAAGTCTCGACGTAGTAATGGACTCGGAGAAATTTATAATACCAACTATCGTTGTCACTGCAGTAGTGCAAATAACCATAAATTAAGGTGTCTTACTATTGTTACCGATATAACAATGTTGTTACTGTTCAGACTGTGTTTGTGGTACGTAAAATTACTTTTATAAAAGTAAATGCCAAGCTATAATGCGATGTACAACGATGAGCTTGTTGCTCGGGATTGCGAAGGTCTGCGCGTGGCAGAGAGACAGAAGCGAGACTCGTTCAACCTCGTAAGTAGAGAGTCGAATCAGCCTCATTAAAATGTACGAAATGCGGTGTTTTCAGGAATTACATCGTCTACAATTTGCGTCAGTGATGCGGTGCAACTGACGGAGGATAAAGTACGATGGCTGGTGACACAGTCAGGAATGGAGTAGATTATTCTCCGAGGTAGATGCAAAGCAATGTCGCAGAACACACCAACGGAGAATACGAAGCCATAGTGAATGCCTGACGCTCCGCTTCGGTCGTGTTTCCTCTCTATCTGACTGAAACGTGAGAGACTCGGCATTCTCATTGGTCGTTAAAGGAAACATGAACTGGCCTCTGTCTCCTGTTTTACTAGAAATGAAATTCAACCTCCAGTGTCTCGACTGATGATACAGTGACATTAGAAGTGAATGTACTTATCTACGTCGTTATCTTACGAATGAAATTCTACTTGTAGTCGGAAGATCTAGCTACTCAATGTTTGAACGTTCCTCGAGGTGTTTGTTAATGCATAAGCAATTAAAACGCACTTAATTACAAATTTGGTAACTACCGTATCCATCTGTGCTGTACTGTGGTAACACGCATTGATACCTTTTCGGAAATCCACTCATATACTTAATTGTCTCAAACGCAACGTTAACAATCGCGTCTTGTTCAGTATCCTACTCACTTGATGTAATAATTATTTCTTAAGTATAACAATAGTGCGTTAATTGCCCTTCAGTCAGCCGTGTCTCGAAGGAAATGACAATTTCGCGACAATTATCATACCGATGACAATTAAGTGCCAACTCGCTAATTCGATTCCATTCACGAATAAACTTTTACATTAAAGTATCAAATTTAACTTCTTCTTGAACCTGCAGAGTAAATTCTACCCAAAGTGTATCATAAATTTAAATAAATTAACGATTTCTGGAATTTTAAATAAAATTTGAAAAATTATTTTATTACAATTCGCGTGTCCTACTTTTTTAAATAGTGGATCGTCACAGTACCGATAGAATAAATAGAACGAGTGGCTCGTTCGAATACCTTTAACTTCGCATCCGTTAAGCCAGTAGCTGCATATTACATGTCGCGTGCTTTCAACGAGGAGGCTCGGAATCTCGTAGACCAGGCATTCAAACCAGATAGGTACGAGGGTGAAGAGATATTAATTACTTCTCGTTGACGTCACAGCTGGAATCCTACCGAGTACGAAATCCCCTGGGTCATTCGATTCCTCGATGCCGATTAAACAGTGTTGTAATCAATCGAATACCCAGTCAGCTCGAGAGTCGGATAGTGCTGCTGATTCTGCCACTTGCGTCTAAAGCACCGACAGGAAATCGCAGTATTCAATTTACATAGACAATTAATGTTCACGTATTTCTATTTATTCATTAAATATCACGAATATAGGAAAATATTTTGAATGCATTCCACATGCTGATCTGTCTAGTATGAAATTCTACCGAATAGCGAGTTGAGTAGATGAAAACTTAATAATTAATCACAAGAGTTTCCAAGGTATAACCAAGGTAGAATCTTGCAAATTGCTTTCTCATTATTTTATATTATTCACAAAGCCATTTCTCTTGAGAGATATGTTAATCAATTCTCGCTACCCTATAGAGGAAGCTTTGAGAAAGGTAAAACTGATAATAAGGAAGCAATTTAAATACTAAATGGAAGTTTATTTAAATAATGTATATACCAACCGTGCTCAATAAACTCAAAATTTGGAGTTGGCTAAAAAACGTTGATATTATTATTTGAGACTTTGACAATGATGACACAACGACGACGATGACGACGAACACAAATTCAAATTGAATAGTCATATACGAAATTTCATAAAATCTGAACGTTCGAATACATTTAATCGAAAATTATAAAAGTTTAGGAGTTCTACTGCTTCACTCGCTTGTTAAATGTTACTTCGATCGATCGACCGATACTGTAACAAATCTTTTTGTTTTGCAAATAAGAAAGACATCGATATACTTTTTTTTCTTTTGTAGCGTTTGAACTCTTTTTTTCGGTTTTGTCTAAACTTTATACGAATATCCTTTAATGTTATTAGGTATTTCCAAAAGTTTTAGTTTGTTGTCTCAATATATTTAGAGCTCGGAGCAATGACTAATTTTAAAAAATGGGAAATTTCGTAAATTTATATTCACTTTTGAGATTTTAAATAAATTATTGACCAAACATCGCTGAATATTATTTCCTTGGCGTGAAAATTTTTGGTTCTTAAATTCACGTTTTGCAAAAGTTAGTGCGTTGACGTCATTTTTTCGAAAAATTCAAAATCTCTGATAACCCGAATGTCTTCGACAATTTGAGCCAAATACTAAAAAGTAAATCGCCAATTTTTTTTTTCAAAAAAATTCCAAACTCCTCAAATATGAACTTTTTTAGGTGTCTTTACGGAAGTTGCAAGAAAAAAAAAAGAGCGAGAGGTGTCCTACTTGTGTGCCATAACTAAGCACCATTGGTCCAAGCGTTCTCGAGATAATTTTTGGAGGCCAACAAACGCACACGCGCGCGCGCGCACATGCAGATATTTTTTGTCTAAATGTGATTTTCTGATTATTTGGGACAATTTAAATATTCTGGTATGAAAATTTTTATTCACAAAAGCAAAACTTGTACGAGGGGTCAAAAGAATATTATTTTATTACTTTATCTTGTAAATATTAAGGTAATTTTGATTTATATATAATAATTGAGAATAATTTGGTACAATCGTTGTTTTAGTAATTTTATTAATATTTTTCTAGAAAAATGAATAATCGGTGGTAGTAGTAATATTGGTTAAATAAATTTAACGATCTACGTTATAGATTTTTCTTGTACAAATAATAATTGAATGATTCTTTTTTTTGCAAAAATGAATACAGAGATGCACTAAAATTGAGATCAGTGCACTGGCAGTTGAAGTACTCGCTAGATACATATTTAACAAATTTTCTATAGAAACGGTTATCGAGGCGAAGAAGTAAAATAAGAACACGAGATTAAATAAAAGAAAAAAGGTATATACGCGTATCACTGATTGTTTAGCGAAAGCGGGTAGAGTAACACGACTCGTGGTGTGCTGGTAATTGAATCGGTGGAGTTAGACGAGTGAGCTTTCGATGCTGTTGGCATGCATTTCAAGCCAGGCGAGTTGAAATGCGAGGAACATAGATAGCGGATGGAGCGGAGACTCGATTCGCAGGCGAAGCTGAGGAATGAACTTCGCTCACTCCCACGAGAATCAGATGGTAAAACGTAGCGTTGAAAGTCTGCCTGCTGCTGCATTGGAAAGAGGGTTATAGGAAAAAATAAGAAAGAGATGCTCAAGAGCAATGAAACTAAAGGGCACGACGTTTCGAGTACTTTCCGAATACGTCCGACCTGTTCTTGAATGTGCCTTTTATCCGTCAGCAGCTATTCGTGTCACTCTGAATTTTCGCATTTAATTCGTAATTTTATTCCCTCTTCTCGTTCGCCTTTGTCTTCTCTTCGAGATAAAATCTTCCTCGTAGTTTCAACTACCAACTGGATCTGCAGGGTTAAAGCTGATGTTATGCGTTTTAACTAAAGATCACAAGAAGCTTCTCCTGGTTTCGTCATTACGAACGTTTGTCAAAATATCGTTCAAGTATTCAGTCTCTGAATGTCGAGGATAGAAGAAGCGAGAGATAGAAGAATGAAAAACAAGGAGTACAGTGAACATCGTTGATCGATGCCCTTTGATAAGACGCGTATGTGCAACGGGTAACGAATATTCGTGCAGAACCAACGTTCTTCACATTCTTCGAGTCATCCGTCTTCGTTGTTCCATCGCCGGTGGCAAAATGCTCGCGATGCTCCTGGTCGAGTATGCTATCGAACTTCCGGCAACTACACGCTAGACGTGCTGAATTTCCCATGGGATATTTTGCAATTTAACGGGCTGAAAAGGGAGACGAGAGAGCGTGTAGCCCAGAGGCTTCATAGTTTATTCTCATCCTTCTGTCATGATGAAACCCGGGCCTGATTCGCATTCGCATTTGCTATTCTCTCTCTGATATCGGAACGTGTGTCAGGTAATTCCGGCCAATACTCAAATAAATTCACCTTAACACCCGAAGAGAACAGTTTTTGAATTTGAAGCTAAAAGCCTTATATAGAAAAACACATCACGAGCAATTATTCCTGTCAACATACTTAAGAGTTCAAACATAATTTTCAACTATAATTTTCTTGGCGCTCACATTTGCGATATTTATGACATTTATTTATTTATTTCTTGTAATACAAATCTATTCTTTGTTTCTATATTCTTAAGTATCGCTATTCGTAAATATATCTTATCCCAGACATCTACATTCTTATATATTTTTATTTATATTTATTTCTTTTCATACATACGAGTATAATATATTTTTTTAAAAGATATCCTTTCTACTTTCTCATCACATACAAAAATATGTAAAGAGAGAAAGTATTGATATAAAAATAAAATAGTTTTTCATTACTTTCATCTGTCTATCTTGTTGTCTATACGTTTGTACCATCCAAAAACACAATAACTTTTTAACGAAACTGCATATAATTAATCAATTTGGCATGCAAACTGTATTAACAAAACTTAGTTTTGGTATTCCATTGCAGTACAATTGTACACTTTCTTCTAATACTTAACGTAAAAAAAAAAGTAATGTTTGATCCGTATTCATGTTCCTTTCTTGCCGATAATTAAAACTGAGTAATTAATCAATATTATACTCATTGCATTATGCATACACTCATATAGGATTATAATTATATAAATTATTCAACAGAGATAAGGATATTAAGTGAAACGTGGAATACATTTCCCAAGAGGTGCATATCAATTGAACCGTGGATTTTTCACAGACAGGAACCTTTTTGTTCTCTGAAAATAAAAATAGTATCCAACATTGAATTTGATCAATATAAATAATGATGAAAGAAAAAAGTTTGAATTAATTTTTATCACCAGATCGTTGAGATTTCTATTTTTTATTGGCCTGTTTGAGGATAAACGCGCGTAAAACGACTTAACAATAATATATCACATTCTCGGTCAACCAAACGACATCGCGTATTATCAACTCATAATTTTATTATTCATTTAAATGTTTTATTTATTCGTCTTTTGTACTATAATCGTATCATATTGGTGTCCATCATCGGTGACATTTGTGGTGAAGTAAATAGATTGCGTTCGAGCAAGCTTGAATTTTCATTGCAATCGGAGAGGGAGGAAGAGATACGCCCTCTCGCTCGTTTCCTTGTTGCATTCTCTTCCAATCGCGAGTACAAAATCTCTGTGCGCTATTATGAAAATCCAAGGTTAAGCTAGATTTTTATTACAGGCGCAATGTTCAAAAACAGACTCGCTATTGGTTGGCACGCTATTAAACTTGAATATAATAGCGCCTAAACCTAACTAAAACTAAACTAAATCGTAACCGTGCTCTCGAGTGCTGAGCTCGCATGAAAATCCAAATTTAGGCTCGAATGTATGAGTATATAGGCTCGAACATGAAAGTAGCAAAGCGTGGTGAGATACTACGAGATACGAGTATAGGCTGAACGTCTCGTACGCTTAAAATGCTTTCGATATGTTTCTATCTTATAAAAAGATAAGGCGACTGGTATTGCGTTAATCAAAGAAAGATAGCAACTCGTGCTACATCGTGTTGTCCTTTTCTGTCACGCGCCGCAGAGGTTTAGTCGAAACCTGCTAAGTTAATGGTCTATTTACTTACAATTATATGTATTACTACGAATCATTGTCCGAGAGCAAGATCCTCCAGTTACCTGGCAGTCGAAAACTAATAATTTAAAAACTCTTTGCTCTTTGCCTATTCCCAATTTTTGGAAACACACTTACACATACTAGATCACAAGATAAACTAACAACTTGATGTCAATGACAAATGTGATGAGAGAGTTACGAGGTGTCAACACACCATTGTCACTTTTTGTATAACAAAACTGTCAAGTTTTTGCAATTTTGTTCTTCTACGGTGTTCGGGTCATTTACGACCCCAAGAACTTTATTATGATAAAATTTGTCATTAAGTAATAACCAATAAAGATCCTGTTTTAAATAGAATATTAAGGACACATTAAACTCTGCAATCATTAAAAAATTGATAATTCTAGTGATTAATTGAATTAAAAAGATTCCAAAGTGTCAAATTGTTTGTGAAAA
Source organism: Cylloceria caligata (assembly GCA_963942595.1). Classification (NCBI taxonomy): domain Eukaryota; kingdom Metazoa; phylum Arthropoda; class Insecta; order Hymenoptera; family Ichneumonidae; genus Cylloceria; species Cylloceria caligata. The sequence goes on along the minus strand of OZ012707.1, from coordinate 5,542,550 downwards.
AAAAAAATGATAAGTGAAGAAAATAGGATCGTAGAAACGACTAAGCAACTAAGCTCAGCAATTCCCGGAGACACCTGGGCAATTTGTTATTTTGTTGTGATGTAACACGAAGTTTGATCATGCTGCGTTCACCGATGCAGCGGGTCGCAAAGCGCAGCAAGTAGCCGCGTGGGGGAATGCGAACACGATAGCTACGACGTTGCTTTTGTACATAAATTGGCTCGTCCTGAGCGTTGATGGGTTTTGTACGACGTGGATGTCGACGACGCCGACTAGCTATGTCAGAGGGACGGCGAGAATGAAGGTTGAAGGGATCGGATAGGTCTCCGCATTGTGTACACTATCCGTAGCCCCGTAATATACTTTGTGTCGTACAACCAACGGACATCCTGCCGGCGAGAAAGGAGCTGACATTGCCGGGCAGCCCAGTGGAGTAAATTATAGTCATTTTCCAAGGAGTATTATAGTACTTGTACAACTTGAACTACAGCTCAGTTGAAGTGCGCACAAGCAATGAAAACTACATGTTATATCTGCCAAAGGAATTGTAAAGTGCCATTAAGGGCTTGTGACTATATTATCTTTGCTCTCATCTTTTGATACTCCTGGACGGCGCATCTTCCATAAGTACTTTAACTCTACCGGAAACTTTTACGTTTATAAATACATCCTTAGGAAATAGTGATTATCATTAAAAACTCCGAGTAACCTGTCGTTCAAAAAGTTATCTATCAAAGGTAATCTCACGTCTAACATATTATGGCTCATTGAGAAATTATACGTTTCCTAGACTATCGATACCCTGGAACAAATATTTTACAGATTATATGTAATGATTTTGATTCCTGAAAATAACGTAATAAACAAAATAGAATGGACGTTGGTACGAGATATACGAAATTAACTCTTAACAATTTTTTTTTTTTAAATTTCAGGTAAACTACTTGAAGAGATTGGTGTTTCAATTAGAATTTTAACACCAAAACGACATCTTATACATAGAACTCACACGACCAATTTTGCAGCAATACGCAGCCTTTTGGAACAGTTAATATATTTTTGGACATCACATCCAGATATACAGACGTAAATGAGTGAATGATTTTTTGTCTTCGAGAACACTCAAAACATATATTTACACCGTAATCTGAGTATGATTTTTCTTTTTTTTCTGGCAATAATGAGTTCTTTCTTTACATATACTTCGTATGTGATAAGAAACTAAATATGTTCACATACGACAGTAAAAATTAGAGATAACATGTGAAAAAAAACAGGAAATTTAATCACGTTTAATTTATTCTACCCTCAGTATCATCTAACTAATTAGAGAACTTAATTTCCTTTCAGACGACTGTCCACAGGGCCAGAAACAAATTTCGCATACACCTGCGTAGCAAGAATAAACCAGATTTAATGCTGCACCAATTAAGTACATAGAGTAACAGCACGCAGACAAAAGGCAGTGAAGGCAGCGAAGGGACAGGAGTAAATTTCCTTGGCGGAGTATCTATTCGGTAGTGTCGGTGATACTCTTCGTACTCTTCTCATTGTATCGGTAGTCGTTGTAGCATACAGCACAACGGTACTAAAACTGGAGGAATCGAGCGAGAAAGTGGCTGTGCCGTTGTTGCTCGCATTACTATACTAAAGCACGGTGGAGAGACGACTCGTGGCGAGAATCAAGGGAGGCGAAAGAGAAAGGCAGTTGGAAACATATACGAACACAACGTTGCATACAGGGGGTTGCGACTGAACGTGAGAGACGGAGAAAGAGCAAAGTAGAACTTGGCTGAGGCTGAAGGACGGAAGTGAGAGCTTCGAGCCTGGTCATTGTGTAAACATCAAGCTAGTGCAGCAACGTAATGCACTTAACGCTATCTATTCTCCTGTACGAAGCCCGGAGGCTCCCCGCTACCACGACCGTGCTCGACGACTGTCACACCATTTCTCTTGATTTCTCTCTCTATCCGTCTGGCCCCAGTACGTTTTCACTGAGCGATACTACAGCCTGCGCATCTTCCTTTTCATCGTCATATCTGGCTGTAGCCTTTCCCGTATCTCATGAGAAGCATCCGTATATTACCGATGGGTCTTGCTGTCAGCTTCACGGACAGATGCATCACGACGCGGCACTCGTGGCCCATCAAGGGTTTCTCCGATACTATTCTCTACGTTTCCTCTTAATGTCCCATCTATTTCTTTATCGCTACTATTCTTTATTGCTGCTTTTATCACTACCCTCGTTGTTGACAGTTAAAAACCTTTTTGTGGTCTCTGAAAATGATGCATTCCTACTTTCCGAATTTTATAACATTTCAAGTTTCAAGTTCCCTATTTGATTCCAGTTACTTCCTCGAGACAAATACGGGCAGTTCCTTGTTTCTACGCATCCCAACCGTACACAGAGCAATCCCTATACAGAGTGTACAATTACTCGTATAGGGATTGCTCTGTGTACGGTTGGGATATGTAGAAACAAGGTACTGGCCAAACATTGACGATATATCTACCCCCATCACCATTGATGTTAGGCTTAAATACCAGAGACGCAAAAATAATTAAGTAGGAATTACGTCTTTCCACTGGTAATGCCAGAAAGCATCCTGCACACGGTGAGAATGGTTTTGTTATAGTAACAAAAGTTTAAATAGGCTAACAAATATTTTTGTTCTTATAGTGACAACAAACTCATTTGCAATCGCTATATCAACAAATATTTGTTGGTCGAATAAAATTATTTTTTCGCGTGACAAATTGCGATAAATCTCAAGTTCAAACCTCTGATTACTTCTTAACATTTCAATATTTTTTTGCAATCAGTTGGCTTTGATTTTCAATATATGTCAAAGTCATTGAATTAAATAATAGAAATATGATTACATCGTCGTGGCAGAATTTTTTTCACAGTTCCTTTGTTACAGAATTATTTAATGTGGCTTGTCGTTCCCGCACTTAGAATCTTGATCACGTATCTTGCACTCTGAGTCGTGTTTCGAAAAACGTCCATCCTATTGACCGAACATAGACGTTATATTAATGTTTAAATTTATACGGTCGCTTGCCTAAGAATTTCTAACGGAAATATGATTACCTCATTTAATCACGAAATGATTTATGTAATCCTCGATAACGTAAGATTTCGCGGAACGCAATGTCGAATTAAACTTCATTTTTAATCCTGGAACGATTCTGTAGCTAAATGATTCTAATTTTGGTTGTGGAATATCTTTTAATACATTTTGAAAGTAAATTGTGTTCTTTGCAGAGATTTTGCTGCGTTTTGCTCAAATTATATTAGCCGAATCTCATATATACCGTCGGTTTGCTTATTTCCAGTGTCACACTTTTCAATGTGTATATTGTTACGAAATTATAGATTTTTTAAATTCCAGCAGGCTTTGAGTATGTTGATACGGGTTGGTACCAACTCCACGACAACGTGGAACTCATCAACGATGACGTGATAGCCAAATACAGGGTTATTGGCCAAATTGTTTTTCAGTATTAGATCTATAATGATTCAGCATCTGCGTATCAGGTTAATAATTACACGGCTCTGACAATTTTGGAATGAACAATGTCGTTCTCCGAGTTTAAACTTCACGACGCCATGGTTCTTGGATACCGGATCGACGACACTATATTTCTAAGAAAACTAGGGGTATAGATGCCGTTAACTTCGAGCACTAGATTGCTCAACCGTCTCGGCTCAAGAATCTATCGACGTATCGGCTTTGTCGATTAGTTACAGAAACCGACCGACTAGATGCGGTAAACAACCAACTAAGAACCAAGTTCTTAATTGCGCGTACCACTTGAACTGTTTGTCATACAACTATCACGGTCCTTTGCTGTACGAATACGAACCAAAATTGTTAGTTGCAGGCATAACCTGCACTGTTGATCATAACGAATACGTTCCTAAAGGAACGATACGATAAATCGTATCAATATCACATTAAAAATTCAGCTCTGTGAATACAATTGAATATCACCTTAATAATACAGCTCCGTAAATACAATTGTTCATGTGATAATGTGAAGCCTCTGAGGAATCGCTAATCGATTTCAACGTGGCCAGGTCGTATAATTGATAACGCGCCTTGCTAGATTTCTGGGATTACTGATTCGATACAAATCCGACATTTATCAGAAAATCTGAGGCAAAAAAAATGTCTTAGACATTTTCAACTCTGTCTCTCCCTCCTTTCCATATTCTCAAATCATAGGTCACGTGACGTGAGCTTCTCCCTTAATAGATTTATGAACCAATCAGACTCGACGTGAATAACGGATTCGATCTAAGCATAATTATCGGTAACGTAGGAATCAATGCGGCACTTGACTCAGGCTTGAGTTGTGTTTCGTCAAAAGCAATTCATTCTTAAGAAATGATATTTCGTTGACGCGGTTTCGCAATATAATTAATGCTTACCGCCATAGTAAATACTTGAGATTTAATAAAAGCGTTTAAGATCCATGTAATATGGTAATCGTGAGTTCTTACGACATTCATAAAAGCCAACTCTTTAGCGTTAAGTATAAAGATGCCGCTGCTGTATATCATGTTATTACAAAGCGGCGACGTGATGAAACTACTCAAAGAGTGCAGACGAAAGCTGGATTTATAAGTACGGATGAATACGAGCACGTTGCTCCTGCGCAAATGTTCAATCCATCAGTTAAGAGCAAACCGGTATAGCGTGATTGCTCAGAATTCTGGTGTGTGCGTGGAGCTTGGAAAACTGGAGACTCGGATCTGTAATTAAAAACGTGCTGGTGATCAAAGAACGCGATGTCATTGTACACATTTCCACAGCGTTTAAAGCAGCTTTATCATACTATACTCCTTCCGTCGTATATAAAGTTAGCGTATTTCTTCCTCTGATACCATAGCGTCTAATACATAAAAGGAAGTAAACTCGTTTGCGTTTCCTCTAATCCACCCTACGTTACTTTGTTTATTACAGAAAATGAAGGTAAAACTTAATGATCTTCGCAGTTTCTGCTAAAGCGGATAACTACTCTTTGCAAACTCTGTGTTCTTGATTAAAAAAAAAAACGATTTAATATAAAAAGAGGAAGAATAGAATAAAATAGAATAGAATAAGATTTTATTTACGTTCATAAATTAAAAAAATCCTCTCAAAGGAAGAGAGACTTATGATAGAATGTTAAAAATAATTAAAGCTCGTTTCATCATATCCGTGGGGAAATATCGGTTATACATAAATTAGTCACAAAAGAGAAAGATAAATAAAAATACTTCAAATACCACGAAAAACATTAATTAAAAATGTTTTTAAAGGGTGTCCCAGCAAGAGCGCCGGATTTTAATTTGCCGCTATTTTGTTAATACGAGTTGTACGGTGATATTTTTTTGACATTTGTCACGTACAGACCACGCGATTTAAGAATATGGAGAAGTATTAAACCCAACAACGTTTAATTATTGTAAAAACACATTACAAAAATGGTGAAAGTTTTGTGCAACGCGTGCAAATGCAGATCTTTTACCAAAATTCGTTGCATAGTGCTACTGGAAATGTTTAATTGTTGACCACGATGCCGAATGGAAGTTCCTGGATTCTCGGCTACAGACTCCGTTACTGTGGCTATATTTTCGAGTGACCGACAAGGACGACGACGAACAATGATCTTCTGGCGTAAATTTGGTCTCAAATTTTGTAATTAAACGCCTCACTGTCGATTCATTTGGCGCATTATTGCGACCAAAAACTTGACGTAATTGGCCAACTGTTTTCGCAAAGCTTTCACCATTTTTGTAATGTGTTTTTACAATAATTAAATATTGCTGGTTTAAATACTTCTCCATATTCTTAAATCGCGTGGTCTGTACGTGACAAATGTCAAAAAAATATCACCGTACAACTCGTATTAACAAAATGGCGGCAAATAAAAATCCGGCGCTCTCGCTGGGACACCCTTTATTTATACATATTTCATCACTCCTTTCATCAAAAATCTCTTTCGTTTAATCAAATGGAAAACTCCTCTATACATGTATGCGAAAACGCAAAATAATGCTTTTGCGAACGATGTACGACATTTTCTTGATTATTTGCACCGTGAGCTTGTATATGTATTCCAGTCGAGAATTTTATGTGCCGTTGCAATCATGTTTTAACTTTGAATATTTTTTCCAAGTTGTGTCCCACATACATACGCATATATACATTTGTATATATGTATATATTTATCACGCATAAATGTATTTATATGTATATATGTGTCCCGATTGCATATGTTTATACGTATGCTAAGGGGACTTCGCACCCATGCACGCCTCGCCCACCAACCCGCTTAGGAAAACCCAGACTTCACCCCTTGCGCTTCCCCTGAACCCTACTGACCCACTTTCAACTTCTCCCCCCCGTCTGACCCACTTTACTGCCCCTTTTTGACTCCCCCCTTGATTTTTTTACACGGTGGCGGTATCGGCGGCGGGAACGTATTTTTATAATATGGAGAGATACGTATATTGTTTATACGTATACGGAACATGGATAGCCTATAGAACTGGATTTGTTGAATCTGGAATCCGTTTCTAGTGTGTTCATTTTGATGTACGTTCTATTCGTTTGAATTGTACTCCGAAAAATCATGGTACTTCTGTCAACTATTTAGTAGAAACTATTGATAGTCCATGAGATAATAGATTTATAGTACAACCAATAAAAGATAATTATGGTAAATATAAAAATAAGAAACACGGAAACAAAAAATTAATAAATGCCATTTTTAATACTTGCCACTATTTGACTTTTTTTTCCTTCCTCGTAGAGAAAGTTTTGTTTTTTCTCTTAATAGTGTGAAGCACAGATGGGAACTCGAGCGATCGCACTAATTTTATTTGTGTGTCACCCCGGGTTGGACGTCGTTTAAATAGCTGGGATTATCGTGCGAGTGCGGATCAGACAGGTAGAATAGATCACAGTAGCATCCCACTTTCTCTCTATCTCTGTCACGCGCCATTCTAGTGAATACGACAGATCGCGTTGCATATCGCGGAAATTCGCGTATGTTCGTTAACGAACCATCGAACCAATTATCGAGGGATGAGAGACGCCACATATACGTACCCTACTGTACTGTGCTGTTCTGTGTTGTGTTGTGCTGTGCTGTGCTTCAACCTATTGGGCTAAAAATAAAGCTATGTATTTCGAAAACAAATTGCGACATGTCTGCACACATGCACACGAGAGAACGCATATACAGAATTTTTTTAGGTGGTAATTGATTGTTGGTATACCAGATAGTTGATGCAGCTATCAACCTCTTACAATGCCGTGACAGGTCCGCAGTGAACGCGGAATATTTATTAACCTTTCATCAATCGCAATTTTGTTGTTTTCTTCAAATATATGTTTTCACATGAAAAACATTATAGTCACAACATCAAAAATATTATCGTCGCAACATCAAAAATATTATCGTCGCAACATCAAAAACATTATCGTCGCAGCAACAAAAAGGACGATCGATCTACGAGCAGTTAGAACGGTTTACGGAGAGCTCGTTTCCGTATCAGTCAACATAAAGGGACAACGGTACTCCAGACTGTGAGAAAGTACGAGAGAGGTCCTGATACGAGGAGATACCCAGACGGAGAGAACAAGCGATGATAACAAGTAGTCCGGCACTTGATAGCTCCGCTCGAGCACCGTTCAAGGGTCAACAAGGAAAATGTATCAACCCCGTTGCACTTCAGCGAGACCGAGTGGGACGGTATGTACCGTACTCGAAACTGCACGCGTCCTCATACATTATCTCCCTTTGACGTCGTCACAGGCCCTCCATGCCCGAAGCTACAGAATGATCATTATCGCTATTAGTATTACACCACATAACCCAATTACCAAGTAACAGCCGCGTCAACCCTTATCTTCCCGGCCATTAGCGTCGACGCTTGAACGCTAGGCAACACTCTTGCAAGGGGTGAGAAATCCTGTTCTCATCAGCAAATTATCCGGAACCGACTTCGTGCTGTAACGTGCCTCCTCTCGATCAACGTACAATATAATATTAACTATAAACTGCAACTACAAAAAAATGATTGTATACTTATAGGTGATGCAAGAGGGTTTGGATCATTCTCGGGATCGTAGACCACGGCATCTGCAACTCCAATATCTCGTCTTGATAACACAAAACTCTGGGCTATTCCTGAGGTACATACGAAGAATATACGGACGATAAATTCTTATTTGGTGCAGTGAGAAATTATATTGCAGGCTTATCATTCATTCGGATCGAGTCTTTTGATTTAGAAAGATGAGGAATGCAAGGTTGCCTCTGTATTTGACTCTCGAGATAATAATTCATCAAATTTCACGGAGATCTTGGACAACTCACAGGGAAAATGTACGAATATTAGAACGAAAAGAAACGTCACCTCATGATTCCACGCACTTTACCAATGAATTTCAAATTATTAAAACAGAATGGACGATGTCACAAGGTCGAGCATTGCCCAAGCACTGAGTCACACGTCGACGTTTAACTGTGAAAACGTCAAACGCAGACACCTTTACTTTTAGCGGTTGAACTAGATGGGCGTGGCAAAGTCGACGAAGATAAAGAGATATGGGTACGAGCGTGGAATGGCAGAGAAAGCAAGCGTTCTTGAAGAGGATTTAGTGGATATAAGGAAAGTGCTATTACATTGGAAAGTATAACAGAGACGGAAGTCCAGAAAAGATAAAAGGCAAAAGAGAACAAGAGTGAGAAGAACAAAGAAAGAGTGCCATATAACAACTGACCGGAGCATCACGCAGGCCCCCAGCGGGTAAACCTGGAAACGGTGATAAAGTGTAGAAAAATAATGTGTGTCGTTGGAAAAATGAAGAGAAATCGTTGTGTCTGGCAATGTAAGAAAGAAAAAGGACATCCACGCCTGCCATATCCACGTACACGACCATATCCGCCACTTTTTCTCGCTTAATCTGTTCCCTCTTCGTATTCTGCCTGCTATTATCCCTCTCGCAAGCTTGCTTGACCACGCAGAGAGAAGTCAGGCGTACCATGTTTTTCATTGCATATGTTTGCGAGCGAGAACAGAAACACTTTCATTTACAGATGTGATTGTAGTACAGTAGGGCCGCTGATACATCCTTCTTTACTTCTACATCGTAAACGTTTTCGTCTCTGATGCAACATTCACATTGAAATATACTCAAACACTACGAGAAGTAAACTTGCGGGATATTCTACTGTATCCTACTGTGCAAATGCCTGGAAAACACGTTGATGATATTGTTAAAGCGTAGGCGTATACCAACCAATAGAACTACACATTCAGTAGCAGTACCAATTTGGCAGGTCCCATGGGAGCCCTCAACTACTTCCTTTTGTCCACTGAACTGATCGAGGCCAAAGCGCTCTCGCAGCTCAGCGTGTTCGTTCTTTTCTCTTTCTCCTTTTTCTCTCTTTTGTTTCATCCCCTATCTACATTGTGGACGCGTCGATTGTAACGTTTAATCACCGTTCAGAAATGCTTCAGTCCCTTTAATTGTCTTTTTGTGTCTCACACTTTACCAGGTTGAATACAGAGATAAAAAGGGAAAGTGCAGCTGTGTCCTATTGCTCCGAGTGCAGTCGAATCAAAACCGTTCGTACATAGTAGGTCTTGTTCTACTTGCTGCGGCTGACCAAAAATCCTCGTTACTACTCGTAAAATAATCATCGTTGTTTGATCCGTTACTATCGTTTTTGCATCTCTTCGATCTCTCCGCCCTCCTCCCTTCCTCAAAAGTGTCTTTTTATTATATACAAAGATTAAATCATTAATATTATGGCTCCTATCACATAATTAGACTTAGATTACATTTTAAAAGAGGATCGAAAGTGCTCTATTCTAACGAATATAACAATATGAATTATTCACGCATAATATAATGAAAGAAAAATAAATGAATAAAAACAAAGTTCATTTCAGTCGTTCGAGCTAATCAAATTTTAGTCAATGAATAAGATCCAGAAGAGTCAAATATCGACTCAAGTCAGAAGAGGCATTGATTATGCTATTCACCATAAGAAATTGGTATATAAGACACCGCATTCTCCACTCTACTCAGACATGATCATGCCTCATCAGCCCATCGTAGTCCATCGCTTCCGATAAGGTATCCTCATGAACAGGCTGTGTGCTATTGCTGCGACTGCAGTTTTATCAAAACCGTCCGTACATAGCAGGTTTTGTTTTACTTGCTGCGGCTGACCAAAAATCCTCGTTACTACTCGTAAAATAATCATCGTTGTTTGATCCGTTACTATCCTTTTTGCATCTCTTCGATCTCTCCGCCCTCCTCCCTTCCTCAAAAGTGTCTTCTTATTATATACAAAGATTAAATCATTAATATTATGGCTTCTATCACATAATTAGACTTAGATTACATTTTAAAAGAGGATCGAAAGTGCTCCATTCTAACGAATATAACAATATGAATTATTCACACATAATATGATGAAAGAAAAATAAATAAATAAAAACAAAGTTTATTTCAGACGTTCGAGCTAATCGAATTTTAGTCGATGAATAAGATCCAGAAGAGTCACATATCGACTCAAGCCAGAAGAGGCATCGGTTATGTTATTCACCATAGGGAATTGGCGCGTAAGATAACGCATTCTCCACCCTACTTAGTCTGGATCATGTCTCATCAGCCCATCGTACAGTCCATCGCCTCCAATAAAGTATCCTCGTGGCTGTTCGTGCCATGAAATGTTCTTATCCCCTTTCCTCTTATTCCTCTTTATCCACCGTATGAATTCAACTTTCTCAGAAGTTGATGATTCTCCGTAATTTCATCGATACGTCATACCACCTCATCCAGACATGTTAAAGAAGTTAAGGTGGACGAGTGAAATACGAAAATAATGCGAGAGGAAAGTTTTGTATTGAAATGGTCGAACAGAAGAAAGATAGGTAAGTAAAGGAAGCATAAGACGTCTTTGTTTTCGCACCCCATGGGCTCGTATACGCTTTCTATTCGCCTTTCACTTCCCCGTAGCCTCTCGACCTCTTTATGGGCTCCCTTGCGAATCATCCTCCACGTTTTCTCACGTACCACCCTGGACGCGAGATCGCATCCGCTTCAGCGACTTTTCTCACTCTCTACAATTCATATGGTATATAGCCCGTCCCTTTTATTACTCCTCGTTCATCTGAAAAACACGGTTTTGTGCTCGGAGTGAAATTCGCCATAGCTATATAAGCGAAACTCTCACCAAGCATACTTCTCCCAGACCACACGTACGTGTTTATGGTATATATGTGTTCGTTTGAACATATAGAAAACTAGCATGTGCTGAATATTGAAGATCAACCTATATTCTCCGCTGTGTATTATAATATACTTTTGCTTTCTTACAGAGGAAGTTATGTTATGGTGAAAATTGTTTTTTTGGGTTTTTCATGCGATCGTGTCCGAACAAAATGTGCCAAAACGTTCAAAGAATACATTTAGAACAAATGCAAAGACCTGCGTGTGTGTGTGTGTGTGTGTGTGCTCGTGCTTGTGCTCGTGCATGCGCGTGTGCGTATACGTATGCGTGTGTAAGTGTGTAATGACACTGAAAAATGGAACGTTTATAACGCGAAAAAGGCTTGAGTTGTAATACTCAAATTTCACAAGCAGGTAAAGCAGCTTGACACCTTTATCTATACTATAATTCTTAAAGTTTGGATTTCCGTCTCTTAAACTCCTCCTAGACGGAGCATGCTAGGAAGGTGATCTTGGACGTTTTGGAAAGGTCTCCTGATTTCTAGGTCAACGCAACTATTTTCAGCTCTTCAAGTTGAGTCCTTAAGGAGTTACGGACATTTGAATTTTCTAAGAGTATTATTGAATTTTTACGTTTAATTTTTATTTTTAAAAAAGCAAAGTTATTTTTCGTAGTAGGTATAGCTTGCGCTTTTTAAAAGAAGAAAAGGTTACTATGATACGGTGAACGGAAATGTCTGTTTTTGGTTTTATTTAAGGTAACGATACTAAAAATAAACCTGGGCGAAGCCGGGTACGATACTAGTTTACTATAATTTTTATAACAAATTCATACAACGGTACAGATTTTATGGCATGTTGAATTTGTTAAAAATCTTCTGTGAACGCTTCAAATCTCGAAAATGTTGAGTTATCCGACTAAATAGTTCTTAACAGATAAATTTAAATGTAAAGACAGATGGTATTGAAATCAAGCCGAATGTAGATAGGGAGGTTAGAATTTTATAACATTTTTAATTTTTCGAAAAATTGACGTCGCTATACCTCACGTCAATTGATCGAAATTTTGCTGAACCAATTATGCAGCAAGTTCACGTTATTAGTTACAGTGTTCGGTAAAAGACATTGAAACAATGAGATTTCAGAGAAATTATAAACATTTTGCTTCCTCATTGAGATAGCTTTGCCCAAAATATCCCAAAACATCGATAAATCATATTTAGAAAAAATGTTGGTGCGCTCATGTGTGTGTGTGTGTGTGTGTCTCAAGAAGGGGTTACTGGATCTTTCTGAAACTTTGAACGCGAGTCGGGTCGCAACCTCCGTCAATTTGCTGCAATTTTCGCCCAAATCGATAAGGGGTGTCCCATTTTATAATTGTTTGAATTTCTCGAAAAAAGGGTGTACTTTCTCTAACATTCATAAATTTTTACCCATCAAGCTAAAACGTTCTACGAGAATAGGCTAAGGGACAAGGTTTTTTCGGTATCGAGTTTGGCAGGAATCGATCGAGAAGTTCAAATTTTATTGAATCATGAATTCTTGTAATTTTTCGAAAAAAATTTCTTTAACTTTCGGAACTTTTCATCTGTCAAACTGAAAATTGGTATACGAATTGGCTAAGGAACAACGATACTTTGTCTTGAATTTGTTGACAATCAATTGATTTTAAATTCTATTAAAAATTCTAATACCACATCCTTTATAAGGAATCCAGACTTGTGACAACCATGACCAATAAAGGAGAGTCTGTGAGTGGACGAGAAACACAAAGGAACAGTGTGAAAATTTCAAATTTGCATCCCTGTTTATTTATTGACCACAAAAATGTATTTATACTTAAAAGTGTCTACAATTTTTAAACAATTTTAAAACAAGAATTCAAAGTAATACCCTGCTCGTTGCTTCCTTATTATTTTTCATATTTCACACAGCTTTCTCTATGAAGTAGCCATAATTGATCAACGTAATTCTTCATAGAGGTTTGTAAAAAATATAATAAAATGAAGAATCAATTTGCAACGTTCTGCTTTGTATTATAGTTTATTAAGTTACTAATATTATTCCTGTTATTACTTCTTCTGCCGACTTTACCGATGTTTCCAGGCCTGTCTATGGGTTTTTGACAACATAAGGACTCCGCTAGATTCGGGAAGGGACATTGACACAAAAACATCCTTTCGGAAGGATCATTCACTGTCCTTCTGCTCAACTCCATGGAACAACGGAGCTCAAAAGATTTTACCAAAACGAAAATATTCGATCATCCCTTTAGGCTGCTGCTATAGATATCGCGCAATGTCGTTGGCATTATTCCCATTATATCTATAGATTTTCTGTATCAATAGTATATTATCTTCTTCGTGAAACTCTTTTCATCGTATTCGATATGTATGAATACGACCACCGTACACTGCATTACATAGAAAAGATAAAGTCTTTGAATAAATCAGGGTTTATCCAGCATGAATACAGCGAGTTAAGATGAATGGTAATTACGAAAAAATGATTACCAGCGTAGTAAATGCCTTTAATCTGTAACAAGACGTATCTTGCGTTATTCATAATGCAATTTAATGGGAAGGTGTTTAAGTATGTGAGGGGAAAAGCTAAGTGTTCAAGTATTCGTAATGCTCGCCATTAGACACTTTTGAAATAAAATCAAGTGTTTACCTTGATTGTTTAGTTAGTCGTGTTGATAGCTATTGTCTTCTGCTACTCCTTCTACGACAGATAAATCGTGGTCGAAGGACTACCGACGGTAGTTTTCCTTCGCAAAACAAAATACTTTGTAAGAGCTTTTTTTTTGCTAGACCGTTCGACGATTGCTCGTAATAATTCTTTCTTATCTACTCTCTCGTCACCCCTCTATTCCTCTATCTCAATTGAGCAGACTTTATTTACTCACTTAATGTAGGGTCATAGGGAGCTAGGAAGAGAATGATGAGGGTGTTGGTTCAACTGCCGGATCCTTGGAAATCGATGTGGCAATTATAGGATGACCCTGTAGTAGGGTCATCATCAGAAGGAAATTTCTCGAATTCCCGACAGCGCGTCGAGTCACCACGATATCGAGGTCGCTACCTCCTTATACCGTACTACCATCGCGACCTCTAGGACATATAGATAGTATAATGGTAACATCCGTCGAGTCCTGGGCACAGGGAGGTCGAAAGAGGGATGAGAATTGGCAAGCTTTCGTCTGCGCCTTTCCAACAACGCCAGAAGCGAATCGAAAAGGATGGAGGGTCTATCGTACTCCGTTCTTCTCTGGCTACTGAGTCGAACGATATGAGGAAGCACGAAAGGCAACGCGGAAGATCAGCATCGTTTTCATTCTATCGGATTCCGGGCTTCGTTTTATCGATTCGACTACTGGGGAATCATAGCTACTATTGTATACACTTTGAAACGTGCACTATGTATACAAGAGTATATACATAGAAGTGACGTGGTGCGCACTGGTGAAGACAGCCAGGAAAACGGCGTTGGCCAAGTTCTCTCTTTTCCCCTCGACCCTGCCCCGGTAGCTGGCTCCAATCACGAGTGAGAAGTTTACGAGGCAGCCGTTGGTGAATCACCCAACGCGGGCCAAACTCGGGGATAGGTTGAGCACAGGAGCACATCGAGCGAGCGCGAAAACCGTAAGAAGAACACATTTCGGTAGCGACCTTACGACTCCATGGAAGCCGTTATGCAGTTGAGTTACGAGCACTGCGACGGCCCACAGAATGGCTAATCCGACTGACAATGTTACGGGATAACGAGTGAATCTCTCTATAGCTCGAGCCAATCAAAAGCCAACGAATGAAAGAGAATGAAATAATTTCTATACATATACAATATCATACTATCGAAAGTTACAGGCTATTGCGCATGTTTACTCTGTTTTTGCATTCGAGTGCGTAGCCCTGGAAAATCTAAGCTTTTAACACAAACATCTCTCAAGTTGTGTCGAATAAAACGGATTCATCGTGAACCTCAGAGTCAACATTTCTTAAATAAAAAAAATATATTTATCGCTTTGTTACATTGTGCAAATATCTATTAAATATTATCTCTGCCATTAAACACATAGGAGAGTCATCGCTTCTCACCTGAATAAAACTGCCAACGTCAACGACAACAGAATAAAAAGCACCGGTTATTACGCACCCTGTAGCGTTAACGCTTCATCACCGATATTATTTAATATTGCCTTTGGGGGACACCTCGATTGAGCTATTTGTGTGGCGGAAGGGAAGGGTTGAAGGGGGGTACCTTATTCCGTGTTGAAAAATATAGTACGGGAGGGTTGTGCCGCAGGCTCATTCACTATAATCTGCTATCTATACAGCCAACATCACAATCGTACACGCTCGTGTAGATATTACGCGTAGGGTCGTATCTCTCTTGTCTCCCGCCTTCTCTTCCAGCTTCCCCACTTGGTTGCATTGCTGCAGTCACGAGGAACAACCCTGTGTTTGGGAGTAAAATACATGTACACGTATTAGGCATTATACGCGCGAAACTACGGTAGATCGCACGTCGCTCGTTTTGTGTCTGCGCGGATTATTTCGCGGTAACGCTGCTGGTGTTACCGCTACTGTGGATGCGGTATTCCGGGCATATTATGGTCATGCAAACTGCTGTTGGCTGCTGCTGCTGCTTTGCGGATCGGAGAGCGACTCGGCGAAGATTAATAGCCTCCTGCAAATAAATTCCTGTGCAAACCCCACTTTCCATACCTCATAAGTTAGGTCGGCATTATATATATCGGCATTAGGTATAGACTCGATTGGAAGCGTATTGATAAGGATATAGCAAAAAGGTTATGTACATAGGATCAACTCATACGATTGTACTGAACGTCCGACACACACAGAGATTAATATGTGAATCTGAATCAACTTATACAGCTTTTGTGTACATTTCACAACTAGAATATGATCGGGGACTATCAATCGAGCGGTACGTGAACGTGGATAATATAATATTATAATTGCTATATATGATGAGGAAATTGCATCATAACCTGCTCGTGCCATCTGGCAAATGCTTCTCTCTCGATTTGGCATTGTCGTGGATATCAAGCAGTCACGTTATTGAAATTTCATATTACGTTATTTCAATCTGTTATACAATGTAATTAATCTAATATTATCATCTGAAATACACAACTGAAAATAATTGTCAATGCTTACAATTTTAAGCTGCTCAAAGAAAATTACGTTACATATTATATTAATTTCATAATCTGCTAATTAATTTCATTTGAAATATTGGAATATGGGAATTATCGTAAAAAGAAACTTTACGCTTCCAATTAATTTCTAATTAATTGCTAATAATAATAAACTAATTAATTTTATTAAAAATATTGAAATATAGCAATTATCGTTTGAAAAAAACTTTACGCTACTGTTGCTGTACCAGTAAACAACTAAAAAAAAATGCGCTGAATGCTTATCCGTTGTAGAATATCATTGTAAAGAAAAAATCCAAATGCGGATTACAAAAAAAAAATAACAGGTTGCCCCAAGCGAGTCTTTCATCGATAAAAAAAATTTTTTTATTCCAGTTCTCAAATTATACATTTCAACCACATTCACGAGTTGACTGAAAATAAACATTTATAAAGTACGCAAAATCTTAGTTTTTTGTCTAACTGAAAGGTCTTGTTTGAATAAACCACATTTATATATTTGATTTAGGAATATTTTGACAATTGTTCCAAGCAGTGCAGCCTTGGGCCACACAGGAAACTTTGTAGAGTTAAAAATTAAAAAACTGGTTTTTGTTAAACATATATGTTCTACGGTAAGTCGGGCTTGAAGGTTGAGTGACCGGTCGGACTGGACTCGTGACTGAACCTTTTTTTTCTTCCTCTTGACCTCATTCCTATCTTTCATACACTTTTGATCGTCTGCTTTTTATTAATTATACCAGAGCTCCCACTACTGACGTCCTCTCTTCGTCTCTCTCTCTCTCTCTCTCTCTCTCTCTACATCTCTCGGACATCAATATTCTCTCTTTGCATTCTTGAAATAAAACTCGGGCATTCCGGATGTTCTGTCTTCCTCAGTGAAGAGTGAACACTTATCTATGTAGTACGCACTCTTCGCGTATAAAGATTCTTTGACGTACAAAAAAAATGTCTGACCCAAGCGTATTTTACAGGTTTTTTCACTCTACTGACGGACCGACGAAATGAAATTCACGATCGACAATTGAGTATTAGCCGAGCTGACGGAAGTTTCGTCAATAATCTGCAACACGGGACGAAAAATAAAAAAAGGGAAAGGAAAAAAATTGGAAACGAGAGTGAGATCCTTTTGCAAATGCCCGTTTTACCGTCGTTCTCTGATTGATATCATGGGCGTGAAGCGCTCGACTTATCGAGATACACGACCGAATGTGATTCCTATACCCACTCACCGTACCCATTCGCCAGGGGATATATTCCACGTGAACGCATTTTTTTAACGAGGCTGTATCCGTTACTCGTTCCGATCGCGTTTCGTCGTCAAAATTCACGCTTGTAGTAACTAGCTTTTACTATTTCCTCATCATCAAGGAAATTTCGTAAACGTGTTCTGCTTTTTTTTCCTCGATTCGCTTTGACTTTCTCATTACTTTGATTCCAAGTTCACCCTGGCTTTCGTTTCATTGCGATATGTCGCTTGATCTGAATCGTTACAGGCTGGCAGTAGTCACTATCGGTGTCTGGTCAGACCGCAATGCTTCGATGGTCAAACGATTCATAGGGGAAAAAGGATGTTGCAGTTCGGTAATTGGATATTCGCAATGAGAAATGAGAGAAACAATTTAGGCTCCAAAATGTTATACCAGCTGGAATTAGATTTTCAATCTATGTTGGTACAGCCACACGTGTTGTGTCGATTACCGAATAAGCAAGTTCAGAGAGCAAAAGAAATCGGAATGAAACGTTCGTTGCTACAAGTGTCTGGTAAGACCGTAATGCTTCAAATAATATAGGTGAAAGAGAAAACACCACAGCTCTTTAATAGTACTTTCGTAATGATGAATTAGAAAAGCAGCTTACGCGTCGAAACTTCATACCAGCAGGTCTTCCATTTTTTTTTAAATTTGCTACAGCATCATGTAGAATTCGTTGGTGAATAATTAATGTAATAATATATTGAGCGAATAAAAATCAGATTCCTTTTATTGAGGAATAAATGATTCGTTGCCGTGTAAACTAAACCGCGAGCTAATGGGCTTCAATAATAATTTGGAATAGGAGTAAATGCAGCGATACTTGTTCATATTGGAAATAAACGTTCTGAAATTTTGCAAACATTTGATGTTTTAATGAACGAAACTTCGACAAAATAACGTTGTTTCCATTGTCAATTTTCGGGTTCTTTCGGTTATTTCTTATATTTAGTTTCTTTAGGTTCTTTATGTTTTTTCTTGTAAGTTATTTTATCGTAATTTATTATTGTGAAGTTATTTAGTCATGGAACCGATATTTTTGCTAAATAGAAATTTAGTTCATTCATTGGATGATGTTCCATTAATTGTCAGTTCAGCGTAAAACATTTTTTAAATTTTTCTTACGAACGTTTGTAGATTCGACGACAGTGATGTAGTATCAACATCGAAATGTGGTGTTCCTAGTATTGGATAATAATAATAATGAATCATCTACCCCCCTCCTGATTTAAAAATGTCAATGGTTGACCAAGTAATAAAGTCAAACATACCGGCACAATCCTAGACTCACAGTGGAAATACCAGCAGGTATTCAATTTTAAAAGATATTTGTTATGGCCTCGCGTCGAATTCGTTGATGAATAATGAATGTAATAATATATTGAACGAATAAAAATCAGATTTCGTTCATTGAGGAATAAATGATTCGTTGCCGTGTTAACTAAACCGCGTGCGAATGGGCTTCAATAATAATTGGGAATAGGAGTAAATACAACGATATTTGATCATATTGGAAATAAACGTTCTGGAATTTTGCAAACATTTAGTGTTTTAATGAACGAAACTTCGACAAAATAACGTTTCCATGGTCAATTTTCGAGTTCTTTCGTTCTTTCGGTACGAACGTTTGTTGATTCGCCGACAGTGAATCGTGAGATGTAGTATCAACATCGAGATGTGGTGTTCCTAGTATTGGATGATAATAATAATGAATCATCTCCGCCCCCCTTGTTATAAAAATGTCTATGTTAGAAGAACATGACTATTTGTCAAAAAACTTCTCCATCAAATCAACAATTCAATTTTTCAAAAATCCAAGATATCATTTCTATAGAATGTTGTTAACTCGCGAGGAGAATGAGACTACATTTCAACCCCCGTAGAGATTATAATTATTTTAGTAACCCTGTAAAAACAATTTTTCATCAGTTGTAAAATTATACAACAATAAGAGGAACCTTAATTAAGTACACTCATTTTAGTCGATTTGTAAAGACGTACGTTTTCGTTCAATTTTTTTGAGATATCATTCGCACAGTTGATATAATTTTTATTTTATAAACATTTTAGAATAAATTCTTCTCGATTGTAAGATTTGTCTTGATATTTAAAACATTTTCATTATAAATAAAATACTCACATACTCACCCTATTCTATTATTAATCCTTCAGTATTGAATTAAGCTACAAATTGTCACGAAGACGATCAAAGCCAACGTTTCCTCCAACTTCTACAAAGCACCCTTTAAATCGTGTCCTATTACAAGAACGATAATCAATTAAGTTACACAAAGTATCTAATCAGAACGGAATTTGTTATGTCCGTTGAGGGTTCGACCCTTTTCTCTATTCGCGTACAACTAGAGATATTTCGCTTGTAATAGTCGTTGCTATAATAGAATAAAACCCGTCGACTGCATCCTCTTCTAATGCCAATAGTTAGTTTCCCTCAATGACAAATTTCTGTGAGTTGCTTGCTTCTAGCCTGTGTCTGTACAGTGATGGCCTCGTTCCCTTGCTTTCCGGACTGGAAAACTCACTTAGCCCGAGGAAATTATCGCAGAGGATAGTGGAAGATATGCGGGTGAGCACGCCATTTCGTTTCGACTATCCTCTTTCTCCATCTATATATATATATATATATCTTCCTCTTTTACAACTTTCGAAACGTCATGAGTGTCTCGCATCTGATACCAGTACAAAGTAGATAGCCAGACAGTGTGAGATGTATCAGTCAGCAGGGCTCTCAACCAACCGGCCGAGCTCGGAGTT
The DNA here is from genome assembly GCA_963942595.1 of Cylloceria caligata. Taxonomy (NCBI): domain Eukaryota; kingdom Metazoa; phylum Arthropoda; class Insecta; order Hymenoptera; family Ichneumonidae; genus Cylloceria; species Cylloceria caligata. Next base: position 5,522,091 of record OZ012707.1, on the reverse strand, counting down.
ACCGTATTTTCAACGACATTTATATTCAAATTACTGCATTAATAAAACATTGCGGTGAGTGTTGCTCACCAAGACTGAGATTTTCCGGATAAACCTTACCATAGAATCAGATGTAAGATAAAGAAACAGCTCAAGTTTCTTGCCTGGATAACTCATCGTTGAAAATACGTACATTGTTCTTCGTCGTAAGCTTGAAAATGACGTTACGTTTTGTGTATATTTCATATAATTGATCCTTGCAATTCGTAAAATATTTTTAATTGAAACATCATTTATGGAATTTGCGTTTTTACGCTCTAAATAAATTACAAATAAATTACAAAATAATTATAGCTCTGGTGACACGAAGGCAACTTTTGCTAAAATAACTTTTTGTTCAATTGCATTGAAACTCAGTTAATTAATCAAGCTCAATTGTTTACATATGTTTTGAAAATTATTGACGATTTAGGTTCGTTAAGTAATCAAAGTTACGAAGTTTTACGTAGAAAGTCAGGGGGAAATCGAAACGTGACGATAGAATTAAGCTGTTTTCTCGGTAATCTTCTGTTCGATCGGAATAAACAACTAACGGATCGAAAGAGATATCCAATCTGTCAAAAATTAATTGAATTTACGGTTGATTTGACGTCTGATAACGATTCACGGTTTAGTTTATGAAATGCATCGGACAAACGAATGACTGTCGGCGTATATATCACTTTCCATCTCAGTCGAGTGTCGCACGGTTCTCTCTCGCACTTTGACTAACTTGTTCAACTATAATAATCCTTTTCCCGCTTCCCTCCCGCACTTTTAGAACGAATATCCTTAAGAAGAGGGAGGAGAGAGTGTCGACCGATTCCAATACAAAAAATGTTTCATCTTCTTTCATCGTTGAAAAAAAATCGAACAAAAATTCATACGCTTGATTGTTCATAGTGATGTTCCGAAAAAATAAAAAAAATTCCACCCGCGAGTTTTAAATAATGTGAGTAGAGTTCATATTTTTTTTAACATTAGATAATAATATTCAAAAATATAGAACTCCTATAATTTAGACGAACAATGAATGATACAAGGAAAACGTTCGGAATTTTTGATACAATTTTTTTTATCGTTAAAAATTATAACATATTTTTCATTGATATCAGGAGACTCCCTCCCCTCTCTTTTTAGTAAAGTTAGTTGCATTATTCACTGATATATTGTATATGCTGTTTGTAGGCAAACGATTTTTGTTGACGACACTCAAAAAATTTGTTCCTATTAAAATTCTACTAACTTGATCAGAGTATGTTCGGACAAGATGGAAAAAAGTAAATTGATCGTGTTACAGGTTCTCTCAAACGACTTCGAATGGGATACATGAATATGTAGTTACTAGGTAGATTCGTCCCTATCGGGTGCTTTCGACAAACGAGCAAGCATTTAGACCGCGCTACCACAAACTCTCCAAAAAATGCCCTCGCTGGGTCAACGTTGGCGCGAAGTTGGATCGGGAGTTCGAAGTAGGTTGGAGACCGACAGATCCGAAATTCACCGAATGTCCGAACGTGCAAGAGAACGCGGTATATGCTATATCTACCGTAGAATGTATGTAGAAACGACGGGAGAACGGAGAACGAAATTTCTGGCTCGAGGCTCGTGAATTGAATCGCTTGACATCTGTCCAAACGAGTTTCAAGCTATCGAACCAGTCCGGCAAAAGAACCACGCCTCCGGTCACGCCCTTAACGTAAATCCTAGTGATACTGCACTCGGTGTTAGTCACGTTGCGTAGTACGCAGCGTGGATGCAGATAAAGTGCCAAGCGGAAGTGATAACGGATCGAATGACGAGCGATGTAGAACAGGCTGTAATGTTGAAGGAAGGCGAATCGCGCTTTGATTTCAACAAACGTTCAACCGTTGTGTAAAGGCTGTATAATTTAACTAATGTTAAAAATATATTTCTAATGGCATTAATGATCGTTCATCTATTCTGGATTAGTGTAAGCAAAGTTTCATTCAATTTGGTGCCTCATAAAAGAAGCATTGCTCTCGTGAATATTTTTTTTAATTTACATGTCAACGCGTCCAATGAAAACATCCAAAAATGAAATTTAGAAAAAAATGCCTGCATGTGTGTGTGCGTGTATTTGTATGAGAACCGACATTTCAAAATCTATAACTTGACACACAGGCAGAACGTTTGATCCTCATTGTTTGTTTCAATTTTCAGCGGAATGTGAGCAATCGTTAATATTTTACATAGTTTTTGATTTGTTGAAAAATATCTGTTCACACGTTAGCTCCTACAATATTTTTACCGGCGGATTAAATAGTTGGTTATAAGTAAATTTATATTCAAAAACGTTTGGGATTTCATTGGAAAAAATATTTGTAAAACCGTTCGAGGTTTATGAGATTTTGAATTTATCGAAAAATTAACATTGTTGCTCCAATTGACGTATAATTTCGTGGGTAGAACTCAAATTTTCTATAGTATCTAACTTAAGCTCAAGGTATTGGTTATTCGATTTGGTGAATATCGATTGAAGGGTTTGGATTTTATAGCAATTTTATAGAGATTGAATATGTTCTGAATTATATCCCGCTGGTTAATAATTGAACGGGCATCAATCTGTTAATTATAATGAACTACGAATAACTTTCTATTATACAATTACTATTTTTTTATCTCGTTCACACGGGTTCCAACTCATTATTGGCAAATGAATCCCAATTATTCACTTTTTGAATATTATCTTTACGATCGTATATTATAATTTCGTGTTTACCGGCATAACAACAATTTTAAACAATGTAAAAAAATTGCTAAAAACCAAATATTAAAAATGTAAAATATTTGCATAAAACCGAATATTTAGTCTGTTAATATTTTACTACAAATATAATTCATTAAAAACCAACGAACTATTGTAACGAGTTTGTTCGTTCTGAAGTATGACACGCAAGTGAAGCTGTCTTTCTTCTTTTTTCGTGACAATTACGTTGATTACGGTGAGAGAAAATCTCGTAGACACAGTATTTAATGAAAGCCTGCAAAGTAGACTCTTACACATTGCTTTTCATTACTTTCCATCATCTACAAGGTTTCCTTCATGAAGCTAAAATTAATCAACATGCTTCCTCATAACAGTGGCTCCGTGAAAGGTAGCAAATATTGAGAAAGCAATATGCAAGGTTCCCCTTTGCATACTTTTTTTATTTACGAAATATTTTACTATATTGATATTTAGCCACAAACGATGGCCGTCGAGTAGCCGGGTAGATACTCATTCGTTCAATATACCGTGTCACCCGTTAACTGCCAGTCGTCAGACAGATTCTACCCACGATAGACTCGACGGGTACTACTCGACTTTCAATTAATTCAACGTCCACGCTTGATCGACGTAGAGTTCCCCATGTCCCGCGGGTATGAAGTATTTGAAACAGAAGGAGGGTGAAACCCCCTTTTGATAGCAGGACCTACCTACCTACCTACCTGTGTACTATACAGCTATTATAAATACTGCCTGTGCCTGTGGACCACCCTATGCCACTGAACCACGGGCTTTTTGACGAACTAGAGAGGAAAACAGAAGGAATTCAGGTCGAGAGTCGCCAAACGAACTGCCGATGTCATGGGTAGTCGTCAACGGAAACGAATGTAGTATTGTATATATAGTACATTGTAGCCACATAGTAACGAACGTTATATTATGTGTAGGCGATATGCCTTAATGGTGCATTGCCACCAATACAATCGTCATTCTCTTTCAACGAAAAATATTCAGAAACGGTGAAGCTTAAACAGCGAGTATCTCTGCATGAAAAAAAGATTGATTAATAACACAGCGAAACATCGCGTCATTGTTATTACATCGTTATAACTAGCACCGAGTTTCGACGATTTATTCATTTTTTGTCAAGTTTTTTTGTCTGGCAACTGATTGTCAATAACCGGGGTATTGTAGATTATAAAAAATGTATGTTCATCAATATTCGAAAGATAATAGCTTTTGATTTAAAAAACTATCACGAGTGACTCATGCAGTGAACTTGTTGAAAACGTATCGGTTGTCCATAAACAAGGTGATGTTAATAGAATTATGAGAACTTCACTTTATTTATATACATACTAGAGCAATATTTGGCTTATGCCGAAGTTGGGCTCCAATCGAACAATTGTATTTACCTTTTTTTTCTACATACATTTTTCTTGTTTTCTGATTGTTAAATTGTTTTGATGGAACAGAGCGCATTGTTGGTGATATAGAACTGCGAATTCTATGCTTTTTTTAACGATCTCACGTTCTATATGCTTTTATCGTTTATTGCACAAAAGATTCGTAAAACGAGACGTAAATTTGAAATTTTTACATTGCTTCCTCGTGATTCTCGCCAACCCACAAATTCTCTTCCACGGGGAATATTTATCTCGATTCTGGCTTCTTCATGGAGAAATTGGTATTAACATCTTCAATAAAATTGAAAATTTGGTAAAATTGCATATTTTATTAAGTTTAAAAACCCCTTAATCGATTCTCACCAAATACAAGACCAAGTATTCTTATCCGCTAGCTAAAAGAAAAAAATTTGGTTAAATTGCTAATTTTGTCAAGTTCAATAACCCCTTAATCGATTCTTGCCAAATTCAATAACAGATATCCTTGCACTCCAGCTAATTTGTATGCTAAGATTCATTTTGTTCGATCAACATTTACTAAAGTTAGAGTTAAAAAATATCGTTTTTTTTTCGAAAAATTACAAATATTCATGATTCTATAAAATCTGAATGCCTTGAACGATTCTTGACAAACTCAATACCGAACAACTTTGTCCCCTGGTCTATTCTTGTAGAAAGTTTTAACTCGATAGCTAAACCTGTACGAAAGTTAGAGAGCGTACATTCTTTTTTCGAAAAATTCAAACAACTATAAAATGAGACACCCGTTATAGATCTGGGCGGAAATTGCAGCAAACTGACGGGGGTTGTATTCGTTGTTATTGCCATTCGTGTGTTTTTTTTTTAATCGTGTGTTTAAATTTAAAAAATGATCGAGTAACCCGTTCTCAAGATTTATCCATTAAAATTTTGCAAGCTCATCACACACATACACGTACACACGCGCACACGCGCATACACACGCACACGCGTATACATACGCATACACGCACGCACGCATGCACGCTCGCACGGACAATTTTTCTGAATATGATTTCTCGACATTTTGGGATTTTTTAATTACTCTGACAACAAAATCTCGATGAAATTTTTTTTAACTACGAGAATGCATAATGAATATAATCTTTGAATACTTTTGTTAAATTTACATTCATGTTTTACTGCAAAAGTCAGACACATATTTAAGGATACTGCACTTATACATTCTCAGCCAAAAATGAGAATCGATAAGAATTGGAAAGTTTCTCGTGATAAAAAAATATTCTTTTGAAAAATGAACTATACGAAAGATACTGAGAACGTTCATTTGAAATAATTATAGTGCAGAAAAATTATTAATAAATTAATATAAAAAAAAGTGGTGTAATAAATTTTGAAACGTTAATTTTTTAATTATAAAATACAAACTTGTATTGATTTTTAAATGTTCGTTATAGAGAATTTTTCATAGTTGTTATTGTTCAAGCTGTTCGTTGGAAACTATTTCAAAAAAACGTATACAAAATTCGTAACGTTTCAATAATCGTTCAGAATAAAAAAAAAAAGTTCTAAGCACTAGAAAATTATTCATAAAATCATATATATTCGATAAAATCAATGAATCTATTTTGTAAATCAAAATATTAAGCTTTCTGAAAATTTGTTAAACAAAACTTTTTCTTAATTATTTCGTTAATAACATTTTGACATTATTATTATTATTAAAAACCAATATTCTTAGAATCACCAATGTGGTTGATTCTTTAAAGCTTTTTCTTTTATCGCAAAATACTCATCTTCAAATCGGATGAAATATTTGGTTCGTAACGTATCTTTAATGTCGTCGATATTTTGTAACTTTTTTTATTGCCATTGTATTGTTGATAAACCCTTAACGATACAAATATACGAGAGCTCGCCATATACGAATGGCGTTTAAATTGCTCATCAAACGGGTTCTGATTATAATCGTCGTATTCGTCAAGGGCTTTGTAAAGAGCGAGGACTCCGCCGTGAAAAATCATCGTTCATTCTTAAAGCCTGCACCGAGTACAATACGACGAAAGCTTAAAATCTATTTTTCGATAAATATGTATATAGAAGCCATGTTCCGGTACGACCGATAGAGCACAATATGGAATGGAATACTACGAAATACCATCAAAAGGAATGCAAATTGCGAAGTACCTGTCTCAACGATCGAAGAATATGGAAAATTGTTTTGAGATAAAATAAAATTATGTAAGTTGAAGAAAACTAATAAAACAAAAACATTGAAAATTGTGTTAAAATCTTTGGGTCATTTTTTGACAGATATTCGATGGTTTAAATTTATTGTAGATATTCTAAAATCCAACGTGAATAAATTTATGAAGAAAGTAATTTGCTCGGACAACGAGAATCTTGTTTATCATAATTAATTTGGCAACCAGAGACAACAAATCTACGTTAGTACGGTAGTAAAATTTGTCGACTGTAGCAATTTGCTACCACAATGAAATAGTTCGTTACTGTAACAAAAAAATTAGTTACAAAACGGTTTAGTTCCGCAATAAAAAATTTACATTTTTTTTCTAAACTCGTTTCCGTACTTAAGTAAATAATTGAAGCAATAAAATAATATTTGTCGTGATAGCAAACCCAATTGAACAACGTCATTATCAACAAAACACAATTTCCTTAGAGTAACAAAATTATTTTCGTCAATGCTTTACCGTATTAGTTAAAAAAAAAAATATATATTTAAGATATTGGTAGTTTCTATTGTTGACATTTTTACAAATTTATATCATTTCAAATATACATGAGAAAAAGTAAATTTTTATTAAAAAATATTGAAAAGTTCATAACAATGATTGTAGATGACGGTTCAATCTGATCTCTCGATCAGCCACAGAAGAAGCAAAGAATAAATGATGAGAAGAAGAATATAAAAAGTAAAAAAAATAAGAGAAATATTCGTGAAACGTGTCGGCCACTTTGCGCTTTACTCCGGAGCATCACGAGTAACAACAGAGTTTCATGGCACATTCTCGATCACTCTTCCTCCTTCTATCTCTGTCAGAGTTCCCCTTTCTGTTATACGAGGAATCGCTTAACCCCCTACCCCATCACCACGTCTCAGAGGTGACATTAGGTATAGGTAAATCCCCCTGTGGATGCAGTACGATGAATACCAATTGGTCGTGGGTGGTGGCTGTCGGGCGCGATGTCCTGAGCGACGTCGTGGCGTCGGTGGCTCCTCAGCGGGCTTCCCAGCGTAGACACGTAATCCCGTGACTCGTGGCTTTCACTACTGTGTACACCACCACTACCAGCATCAGCAGCAGCAAAACAGGAGCTGAGTAGAACCACGAGACCCAAGCAATCCATGAGGAGCAAGGGAGCAGAGGAGCATAGAGCAAAGAACGGATGCACTGGAATTCGCGAGGATAATCCTTAAAGCCCCCTCTCCCTTGCGTCCGGGTATGCCGTAAGTCCTTCTGAGAATCCAGCTCGGCACTATCCCGAAGCCGTTCAAGAATAAAACCAACGAGCTGGAGGATAGTCGAGAGGTGACTGCTTTAGTGCTTTAGCGGTGCCGGAAGAAGAGAATGCGCAAACGGAAGGAAAGGCGGAAAAGCGGTTTTGGTCGTGGCGGCTTTTCTCTCTTTCGCTCTTTGAATAAAGACGATAAAGAAAACAAAAGGAGCTTAAATCTGATGGATTAATGCTTTACTGCTGTATACTGTGGTCTGTGAGACCGTTTCACCAATTTTCTATCACTCAAAGCTTGATAAAAATTCAATTATATTCTCACTGATTAAAATCAATGGTACTTGACGTATCTTCTTGATGATAAATTTATACTTTCATTTAAAATTTATAAAATTCTCTTTTGAATTGTTGAAGATAATTGACTTATATATATTTAAAAAAAAATTATTTTATCGTATTTTCCATTGGAATTCAGCAAATTCTATTTACGGATGCTATCGTAACATTAATGAATGTCACAAACAAGTGAGTACTTACCTTTGGGATAAGTCGCTGCAGAAACGAGAAATCCCGCGTTGGTAAGCAACGTAAGACACACAAAGAACTTGGCGATAAGTAAACCACGTTCCAGCATCGCGATACTTTTTGTCGTATTAGCGCAAGCTCGTATGGATGAAAAGAATTTTTCTTTGACACAAATATTACCACGATGAACCCTGTTGAATATAAGGGTCGACGTTGCACCGATAACTTTCGAACCACTGAATAAAACACTAGCTACGTTTACAATTTTTTCATCACTCGCACCATCACCGTCGAGACTCGACTCGAGCCTCGACGAAACTCCGCTCACAATCATAATCTCCTGATTATCTTCTTTTGAATATTTATATTATTTATATTACGTTTATCGTAATAAATATCACTCGTAGTTTTAACTAAATTTTTTAGACTTCATATATTATCGTAAAGTATCCATATCCTTGATTTTTTTTAAATTCGACAAATATATTTCCAGAATATTTTCACCTGGGATTAATGAGATAATTCCACAATAATAAAACGTTATTTTTTACTTTGGCACTTTGCCGTCAGTCAATGTGTGACCATTTAATTGACAATAATAATAAACTTAATTATTGTCAAACACACAGAAGTTTGAAACTAACGCGTGAGGCTCGAGATGCAGAACCTCAGGGCTTGTAATGTTAGGAAGTTGAGGGTAAAACTGTAGTGCGCGCGATACGCGTAGCGTAAAACCCAACTTCGGAATGCCGTTGGCGCGTATGGGGCAGTATAGCAGTAGTTTCGTGGCTCAGGCTCCAGGGTGGGCGGATCCCGCCAGCGAGTCGGGGGCTCGTGAGTCGGCGTAGGAGAGCACGGCCACCAACGCGACTAGCGAGCTATCGCAGGAGCAGGTGCAGAACAGGAGATGGCGAACGAAGAGGACGGCGACTGCTGGTGACCGAGAGAGCGAGGGCGGAGGCGTTTTCGGTATAACGGACGGACGGATGGGTAAACGAATACCGGAATGATCGTGGAACGAGAGCAAGAGCAAAGGACGGTCAGGTGTATAGCAGCCCTATGGACGTGCTGCCGCGTCCAGACGCCCGGTGCTACTGACCAAGCCGAAGAAGGATCCGGAGCCGGTTCGAACTTCGCCACCCCCGACACCACAGCCAGCCACCCTCTGCAACGTTGGAAAGGCGCTCGCTCTGCTCGCCCTGAAAGTGAAGCTCTCCGTACCGGCAGAAGTAACGTCAACCACCCACGAAGCGTGCACGCGGTGGTTAAGGGTTGATCCGAACCCCTATGTGTAACGTACAGATAGGGATGCAGGTGCAACATGGGAATAACGAAATAGTTGGTTAGAAAAAGGGGCGTGAGCCATCGGAATGTTAGGTTGATCAAAATAATCAATTAGAAGAATATTAGAAAATATTGATAGACGCAAAAATTTCATTGACACCCAAGTTTAAATATGAAACTTTGGAATACGCTTCGCGTACACTAGATTCACCGAGTTAAAAGTTATAAAGTTTCAATGTAACTAAACTTAAAAAAAGTTAGCTCGATATTTATGCAATTTTTCATCCAGTTACAGATTAATATAGAAAAATTCAACGTCTTTCTCTGTTAATGTAAAACAGATACTTCCGGAGATTCAGATAATTACGTAAAATAATATTTATTAGAGTGCAGTAAATCGTAATGTACGATATCGTTTTATTTTTATTAAATTACAATTATATAATTATACTTTAATTTTAATTATATGAAATCGTGATTTATGCATAATTTTTATCTCAATGAATATTGAGGAAAATGTCAATGTGGATAAAATGAAACGCAGGGTATCGATAACCGTCTAATAAATTCCTTTTTGTCTGTCAATATTCGAACCGTATCTACTTACGACCTTCGATATATCGGTCATACGAAGCAATCAATGCTTCTAGAACAAAAATCCGTTGAAACGGAATAAAATTTTCATTCGGTGGAATATTGGAAAGGGGATGGGAACCGTGAGTGTCGTAGACACCCGGTGACCAGTACAGTTATCGCGTAGGCGCGTGTGCCTCGTTCCCTTCCCCCTTGAGTTAATTGCCTGACAAGCAATTCTGTTTCCATTCGAGAGCACACCTGGCACTCGCCCACTCAAGCGCTTCGACGATCGAAACCTAATGCCCGATTAACACGATGCCTGTGATCGTGTTTGCACTGCGACAAATTACTCAATAACATCCACAGTGCCATAGTAGCTCAAGCGATACCTTGTAAGAGGACTACACCCATTTGGTATCGCTTATGATAATGGAGTACCCTGAAAGCGGCTAAGATGATAATTGGTATATTGGTACATTCCCGTAAACTCGAACGTTACCCCCTTTTGTTGAATTGTATTTATAGAATAAGTTGCAGCAACTCAGTAACTAACTCTCCAGGGAGAATCAACGCCATCTGCTTTGTTCTTAAGTTGTTTCCGTCGCTGGACACAGATCATTCATAAATACATAAATCTACTAAATCTATCACGTTAATTGTAATAATATGCTAAATCTGTCACTTTAATTCTGGTTATTATATTTTTCTTTATTATTTTTGTCTCACGTTCCTTAAATTAGAAGGGTGGTTATTTTATTATTATCTTCTTGATAACCATGAATTCTTCTGTAATTCACGATATTCTCCATTAACACAATATTTTACTTTCAAGAAAATAGGCTAGGTTTACGCCCAGATGATGATAATATTAATAATTCAAGACATTACTCGAACTTGTCTCAATTGCATTTATTTGTATCGCGTGTAAGTGACACATTAAATTGGATCCGAAGAAAGAAAGCTTACGCAATCTTGAGTATGAGATATAGTAAGCGTTCTCAACTCATGAAGCCTTTCTCAATTCACACATAATAATCTCAGCACATTATTATTTATCACTATTGACAGGTAATGCTCAAATCCATGAACTTTCTAAAAACATGTTTCGGTAGTGAGTTTTAGAAAAAATAAAATAGACATGTTCGTGTATCATTGTTTTTCACAACCTGCCCTAGTCTCATGCGTCAAAGACGTTCATTAGCTGTTCACAGGTATTGGTTGTCACACAACTGTCAATATTGGATGAAGGGAATATGATGAGTACTCGTGCACCGAACGGCGCGAAAAGGCATCAGTATAAAAATCTTTGTTACAAGATATCTTTTACAGTAACAAGCTGGAAGAAAATTGAATGTCATCCCTAAAAGGGCTTCTTCAAAGTTGCAAACAATTCAAAGCTATTCGTCACTCGACTAGGCTGTAAGAGGCAGCGAGGTAAGACATACTTTGCCGGGTAGACACAGAGATATCGAGGAGGAGAAAAAGTGTCACAGACTTGCCAGTAAACCTGACAGTACACTATATAATAGTACAGACGTTGTATAGTTGACCCTACGTCACGTGTAGGAGGGTCCCAGCTGTCGCATAAAAGTTTTAGAGAGGCACGGACTAGCCGAGGCTTTCGCAAATGTCGAGGGAAGAAAACTTTTCGACGTTCCGAAAGCCCAAAGGAGAACAGAAGTGGAGAAGAAGTACAAGGGATGCGGAGGTGGAGATAGTGAAAGAGAAGAAGAAGGGCGCCGATCAAACGCCAAGAGGCGCACCCCGACGGGCCCGTTATATGTACGAGCAAGCACATCGGAGTTGGTGGTACAAAAGAGGAAGTGATGGCAAGCAAAGGAAGATAAGATCTCACGTGAGAATGTAAAGGAAGACATGTAGGACGTTTTCGTCACGAATGTCGGAGATCCCCGGATAGCTGAGGCGGTCTCAACGGCTTGAATACATTTTTCTGAAAGCGCCAAGCTTCTCGCTGTAGCACAACGTAGCATACGAAATAAAGTACACGCATACTCCTCGCCTTGTTCCAGATTTTTTCCATACAATGTTCATCCAGAAAAAGCAATATGGACTTTGCACTTTTCCGTGTATCAAATCCAGACTGTGACTAAGAGTCGCTGCAATAAACAAGAAGAAGCGGAAGATATGGGAAATGGAAGAAAAAAAAGCCGAACTAAGTATCACTTTTGAGTACATTTTTACCTGTTTGCCCCAAACCCAACGACTTGGCAGTTCACCGAATATGGAAATTGGAGGAAGTGTGGTGAGCACGGCTGTTGATAATATATTCAATAGCCGAGACATTTCGCGTATGGATAGCTTTATACAAAGTTTCATACAAAAGTTGCTGAGCCTGGTTTGCGCTACGTGACGGAGGGATTTCATATTTGCTTTTAGTTTACGTAATTAACCTGCAGTTAAGGTCTTCCATAGAATAATTTATTTAAGAACTTGTTAAAACCTATAGCGTAATTACAATTAAATTTATTATCTGAATGTCTGCGCAATGTAAACAAAATTTATCGTTTCCAAGTAAAAGTAATTAGAATTTAAGTTGATGATACATTTTTCGTTTTACCGTCTTAACGAGATTGAAGAATTAAAAAAATATATAAATATCTAAAGTAGAAAGAACCTTGCACATTTGCTTCTTAATTATTTTCCATCTTTTACAAAGCTTCCTCTAATGAGGAAGTACGGTGATCAGTTTTGTCTTCCTGATAAAGAAAGCTCTGTCCGAAAGACGAAAGATAACGAGGAAGCGCCTGAGCTACCACATTCCGTTAGTAATTATATAAACTTAAGTTTAACAAAATTTGAGAGATAAGGAAATGAAAAAAAAATTCAAATTGCTCCAATATCTGATTACTTTAATATATTTTAAAGCAAATTTGAACCAATAATGATAACTTATTGCGTAACTAATGTAACAAACTTTAGATCGATTGGTCAAGTGATTCCTAAAGCTGAGGACTTTTGTACTTTAAGCTATAGCAATCTTGAATTAAAAACTTCAATGTTCTATAAAATTGAACGCCTCCGTCGTTTTTGAAAATAATTTCATCTCGATATCATAAAATAAAAATATTTATACAAATAACATAAATAAAAATTCAAAATCCCATAATATCTCTATGGAGATTCGGTTCTAATTCAAAACCATCCGTCATGGAACTTAACTTTATTTGTAAATAATGAGGATGTACTGATTTTACTTATTTGTGAAACTCGAACGCTACAGCTCAATCCGTTTTTTCTTAATTTGTTTTATGAACGTTTTAACACATTTTAAACCCGTTGATATGAAAATCACGGGAAAAAATATTTAACTATCACATAGCTTTCTCCCTTAAACAAAAAAGGATAAACAGCCGATGATACCGACTGCGGTACGCTACATAACCTTAAAAGAATTGCAAAGATGTGAAATTATCGCAACCGGTAAAAACTTTTATCATTTCGTACGGGCTTACGACAGTTGAAGGGATAAAGAACAAACGTCTTCAATACTAAAACAACCGCGATACACAAGTTTATTTATCGACCAGTAAACACTGGGAGGTGCGATTTAGCGCTATCGAACTTGATGTTGCGTGGGGTACCTACGCTGCATATAGACGTTGTACAGTACAGCGTTAGTACACCAGTTCAAGGAGCTTCCATGCTTTACAGCCGATTTGCTATGGCTTGGAAGCCATTCGTTTCCGGCGATTTATTTCCGGCGGATACTGTCGATGATAGGGCGTCGAAGAAAATCCCGGACTCGTCTCTGATCCAGGAAAGATCGCACTGCCATGGCGCTTCGGCTGGGGGCGTCGAAGAAGAGAAGAGAGAGAGAGAGTGATAGAGAGTATGAGCATATAAAGAGACGACAAGTGTGTGACACGTTTGAGGCGAGAAAGTAGTAGAAAAATGTAAAGGGAAGAACAGTTTCTCTGGCAAAGAAGGGAATGCAGTGAAGAGATATATAAAATGCGAGAGAGGTTTGAAGCGAAATACAGGGAACCGCTCATAAGTTGGCAGCCCCCCCCACTTTTGAGGATCAGTGTGAAGTCAGGTTATGACATTCCCTGTTTCACATCTATAGTAACACGTAGAAAGGAATAAAAGGGTATGAAACCCACTTTTGAGAAATTGTACTGTAGATCGAGCGTCGACGCCAGAGTCGAGGAAAAGTAGGAAATAGAGAAGTAAAGGAGGAAGCAGAAAAGTGATGGAAAGAGAAATGTCGTGTGAAAGGATGGAAAGAGGATTGGAAAATGTGAGTAAAGAGACGAAACATTTTAGATGCAGGATAGGGAAATAGGGAGGATGACTAAGAGGGTTGAAGAGATGAGGGAGTATATACGGCTGCTGCTGTTTGTATCGTGCGAGTTTTCTCGAGTAGAGAAACAAGCGGAAAGAAAGATCTACGCAGGGGATAGATTTCTTTATGGTTATTACACGGCATACTGGTTGTACGGGAAGGATATTTATCGCAATGTAATCTCACTGTAGTAAAATGATTCAGCAAGTAGACTGATATAAATTGACAACTAAGTAAATAAAAAAACAAATAAATAAATGTCTTCACTCTGCATCGTCGCAAATTATTGTCCTTTTCCTATGCGTATGAGAACGAAAGAGACGCAAAACTTTAAGCCTTTTAAGTAAGTATATAATCGAATACGTTAGTGACCAGGACAAATAATTTCTCTATCGATTTCACTCTCGAAAAATGAACAGAAAGAATGAGGGTGAGCCCCTGAGAGATCGAATGGAATATTGCAGTCGAGAGAATCTGAGTTCGGTATATCGGTATACGGAGCTGTATGCTCCAGTGACTAGATGAGAGCGGAATTTAAATAACCAGAATCGAAGAAGAAACGAAAGAGAAAGGCAAAACACCGGAGTGAACGAGAGTTATACGTATTTTGAGAGCGTGGTATGTATAAGAATGCTTCGAGAAAGAAGATAGTGAAGGGAGAAAAGTAGTAGAAAGAAGGGCTCTCGTTCTCTCCCTTCCTTTATGCTCCCAGAAGTTACTTTGGTGCTTTCCAGACCCTATTCTCATAGATAGATACCTATAGTGCCCGTAAGAGCCGAGGGTACTTCCGAAACCCCAAACAGACCGTGGTGGCGACCTCATGTGCGGAGGATAATGGGCCAATGCGACGTACAACGAGGGGAGGCCAGTAGAATTTAACACAGAAAACGGCCCGGGACACCTGTGAGGGGCGAACTACCACGCTGGTGTGCGAAGTTTCCGTGACCGTTTCTGGTGGCAGGTTCACCGTCTCTAGGGGGTTGAATGCTGTACGAGGTTGGCACAAGCGAGGCTCTGTGCTTCGTCGCGTCGAGGGTTGTTTGAGAAAAGAAAACCAGCTCGCATGCTTCGGATCTTCAGAGCTTCGCCCGCGTTTTACCGTCAACAGTAATTGTACTGACTTTAGTTTGTAGTTTTTGTTTTTTTTTTGTAATAGAAAACTAAGTAAGCATTGCTTGTGAACTTTTTCCTGTAGAACCGTAATTTTTACTACCAACATCAGTAAAAATTACAAATATATTAAATTGCTGTGTAAGCATTATTCCAAAAATTGTTCTTAGGAAAATTAATATCCTGCTATAAGGAGCATTTATGCATAAGTTGGTATACTAAATCTAATACACAAGTATTATTTTCAATTGGTACATTAAACATGTTAATAAGGTAATGTTTAATATACAAATACTTTAATATTGACTTATAGATACATAGTAGATTTAATTTACCACTTTATGCATAAATACTTCCTAAACAAGTATATTCATTTTTCAAATATTATTAAGTCTAAGCTGGTACATTAAATTTAATATACAAGTATGATGTAAAATGAATGAACGATATACTAACCAATATGTGTAAATTAAAAATTTTACCCCTTAATCAATTCTCGCCAAATGCAAGACCAAGTACCCTTGGATCCTAGTCAATTTTCATACCAAGATTTAGTCGGATAGATAAAACTATACGAAAGTTGGAGCAAATGTAGATTTTTTTCGATAAATTCTTGACAACCTTGTCCCCTGACCTGTTTTTGTAGAAAGTTTCGATACGTTAGCTGGATATTTACGAAAGTTAGAAAGCGTACATCCTTTTTTTCGAAGAATAAAAAAAACATAAAATGAGAAACCCGTTGACGATTTGGGCGAAAATTGCAGCAAATCTGCACACACACACACTCACACGCGCGCGCGCGTACAGACATTTTTTTCTATTTATCATTTCTCGATGTTTTGAGACGTTTTACTCTGAAAATCTTTAGAAAATTCTTTTTACGCTAACATAGCATCCATTGTGAAGCAATCTCACGAAGATGAAAAAATTCGTATTTTATATACAATTATTTTAACATTGCTTTACAGTTGTATATTAAATTTAATTAATTGGTTTATATGTAAACGCTTCTTTCTCACGTGTATTAAAATTCGAAATATTTTTTTAGGATAGTTTAATAAAAATAGTTGATACACCAGAAATATAAAAACATGTTCATAACAACACGAATGTTGCATGACCGCATTTCCATTACGGAGATGTGGATGGGTGAATATTAATTATTCTGTTATGAATTTTAGTATCGTTTTAATAATTTTGATTCATGAATTCAATAACAATGATTCCTGTGTTAGCATCACGGTGTGTGCCACTCATAGGAATTCTAGTATAATGAAATGAAAATTGGTTTAATTATACGTATTTTCAATCCTGCGTGTAAAATTGTAAAAAAATTACTCACGAACTAAAAAAAAATTATTTTTTCAATTTATCAGCGATCGAAAGAAGAAGGATTTTATCATTGTTCGATTTACAATTGCTTTCATTAGCATCGCCTGTCGTTTTATTCAGTGCAGAGAATATGAGATGGAAATTGTACTAATATTAAACGATTCGTTTAAAAATAAAATTTCAATCGTGAATACGAATCGACAAGTTTTATATGCATTAATGATAGTCAGTTTACTTGTACCTTTTCGAAACCATTAATCAGCAGCAGTTGTAATAATTCCTCTCTCGTATATGGATATTATTACAAATGAATCGGTGTATCGATGCTGCGATTTTAATCAACGTTCGAGCATTTCTAATTATCTGTATCGCTTGCAGAAGCATTGTTGAAATGGAGAACACAAATGCAACTCGATCTGCATTGTAACACATAAAACAAAGTAAAAAAAGATACATTAACACGTAATTCATTTACATTATCATCATTCGGAATATATTATTCAGGAAACATTGACAAACTATATCGATTGTATTGGACACCGATACATATATAAGTGCGTGCGTGTTGGTTCGAAATTTCTATCGCTTTATTTCTCTCTCGTGCAAATTTAAGGAGTGAGTTCGTGAGGTCTTGAAAGTAAACTAGAGAGTCTCATGTGCGTTCAAGATTATTTAGGACAGGGGAGAAATCGAGATTCGCTTGTTCGGCTCTCGAGGTGAAGGAGTGCGAAAGCTCGATAAAAACTGGCCTACTTTCGGTGATTTACCGGTACAATAATGGAAGAAGCACGAAGAAGAATAAAAACAACGTAACGTCCGGAAAAACAGCGAGCGCAAGGACAGAAATTAAGGAGGAAAAAAAAATGTTAGAGAAACGAGAAACACGTGTGTCACAAGAGTTTATCGACGATTTCTTTACATATATAGTTTTGACTAAATTATACTTTTAAAGGAGTAACAAGGGAGTACCCTCCCTTATATAGTTATTTCTTATGTAGTTATTTCTTGTACTACCCAGCACTCGCATAATTCCTTTCGCATTTCTATATATCTATACAAACAGGTCTGAGTTTCTGTTTTCTGTCTCGCTGCGTTAAACACACGTTACGTTTCTCCAACACTCCCTTTTTATTCAATTATTTT
Organism: Cylloceria caligata; assembly: GCA_963942595.1. Taxonomy (NCBI): domain Eukaryota; kingdom Metazoa; phylum Arthropoda; class Insecta; order Hymenoptera; family Ichneumonidae; genus Cylloceria; species Cylloceria caligata. The sequence goes on along the minus strand of OZ012707.1, from coordinate 5,504,204 downwards.
TACAGGATCCAGCAGAATACAATAAGAGGCTTTCAGCAACCCGGAAAACCTTTGAACTGTTTATCGGCCAGGAGGTGGCCACGCTGGCTAGGAACTGGTAGGAGAAGGAAGAGTATGGCGTCTTATGTCGCGTGAGTCTCTCACGATAAACTGTGATACATGTTCACTGCACAGTACATTGCTCGGCAAACTCATTGCCCTGGTCTCTACTTTTAACTAATTATTGTTATCTGTATCCGACAAAGCATTTGCACCTGATTGTCATATTAATTTGAAATTTTTATCGTTACTTCTTCATTCGATGATCGGTAGTTCTTTAGTATATAAAAAAGAATTATTTAATAAAGTACTCAAGGCAGGAAATTTAATGACAATAGGAACGCAACGTTCATTCGATTGTATCACCAAAAAAAAAAAAGAAAGGCAAAACACCGGAGTGAACGAGAGTTATACGTATTTTGAGAGCGTGGTATGTATAAGAATGCTTTGAGAAAGAAGAAAGTGAAGGGAGAATCGGTAGTTCTTTATTATATAAAAAAGAATTATTTAATAAAGTACTCAAGGCAGGAAATTTAATGACAATAGGAACGCGACGTTCATTCGATTGTATCCCAAAAAAAATTCCCTTTGATATCTGATTTAAACTTTAATAAATTTGACGTTATATTTGACGTTATAACAGAGTGCTCGGAGTTCTCACATGCTGTTGTATGTAATACGATATGCGATAGCTCTCATTGCTTATATACGTCGTCGGGTAGAGAACTATCGTACCAACTTGGCTTCGTTAGTTTTTATTTTTCTTTTATTCCTTCGTGTTGTGAATTAGCATAAAACACGATAGCGTGCTGAGTACCTGAACTGGGAGAAAAGCCGCGTGTCCTACACCAAACCCTTCGCGCACGCACTACGTACGGGTATGGTCTCGCGTGATCAGTTTATTATTCTCTAGTGACTGCGCCACTATAATATGCTTATAAATTTTCACGATTATCAGTTCATCGCAGCCACGTCTATGGGGGAAAAAACCTGTAGGGGTGAACAGACTTCCACATACACAAAATTATGTTCTGCTTTGCTGGCAATAGAGACGAAAAATATATTTAAATTAAAATAGTTACCGGCTAAAAATAATTGTCTGCGGTTACATAAACGTCAGGGAGATGATGTAGCAGTTCACTGCATATCGAATATGAAATTAAATTATCATTTATATACCGAGTAATAGAGTCGGGTAAAGATAAAGGTATAATAATAATTGTTTAATTTAAATTAAATTGAAGAGACCATTGTTGAAAAGTCTTTGGTTACGGGCGATAAAGGAGAAAAAACAATTTGAATGACAAAAAGTCGTGCCCGAGACAAATCGATTCAGGAGGTTTAATAGGAAAAGGTGAAAGACCTTGCTCGTAGAATTCAAGTTCATGCTCGAGAACGAAGTAAACTCGTTGACGGCACTGCTATGAAGAATGAAAAGGAAGCATCGGTTAATTGGAAACAGGAGCCATAAGGTTAAGGACCGAGGGAGCTTAACGAGGTTCGTGTGATGGCGCCTCATTTTATTCATAGTAAATGGGAATAGGTCGGGAGCGAAGAGAGGGGAAATTGAGGAGCGGCCGAGTCGATGGAAGGGAGGGTGGACGACCCTTCCTCGTACTTTTTCCACCTCGTGTCGTCGCGTCAACCAGCGAACCAACGGACCCATTACGCCTTTACGCGTTAATTAATAATTGAAAATGCACTGACGCCGGACGAGCGGTCGGACAAAATTCCGGCAGCTCGATGAGCTTCCGCGCTGCAAAGGCGGAGCCCATATTCTTTCAGCAACCCGTCGAGCGAAAATACCGCTGTTAAGAGAGTTGAGATTATACGGAGTAGCTGGATTGCAAAATACCTTGCGTCCGCGATGGTTATATCAACAGCACGACTTTATCCGCCAACGCTGCTTTGCTGTTTCAGAAGTAAAATAAAATATATCTCCTCGCCGACAAAAAAGAGAAAAATTGTTAAGTAACTTAAGAACGCACCTAAGAATGAGTATAAGTAGAAGAAGCAAAATAACTTAGCGTTTCAACTATATTTATATGTGTGTGCTCTGACAAACGAGCTCTGGCGAAAAAATAAAACAAAAATTACACGAACAAAAAAAAATATACTGTACGATGGATGATTGAGCGAAAGGTATGATGGAAGAGGGTGAAAGGTGGAAAAACTTAAACGACGGGCTAAAGCAAGGTGCGACGTAGTCGATTTACTTCGTCCCTCATCCCCATAGCTCTATTTCTTCATATTTTGTTCCTCTTCCTGACCGCCTGTCCACTACCGGACTCCGTCGTCTCGCCACCAAGATCTCTCATTTTATCGCTCCCTCGTTCATACACAACGCCTTTGGAGTTCATGCTCGGTGCAGACCTATACCCGTGCAGTTGTGTCACAAACACTTATATTTCTTTACCTCTTTCTCTCGGAAACTTTGCTTTCAGCTTTTATTTGATATGACGTAACGTCCGGAGGACATTTTAAAAAAGTCTCGTTGAGTAACTCACACTCTCGTTCTTGCTCATCCCTTTGTTACCTATTTGTTTACTTATTTTAGTCGTCAAAAAGAACTTTTATTCATCATTTATTTACATTTTTTGTATGTAAGGTGAGAGGCTCGAATGTGGGTTAAATGAATTGAATTTCCAAAGCTCGTAGGAACTCTCCATTTTAATACAGCATCCAAGAAGAAAGAAGGAAACTGGAGGTAAAACCATCAACGCTAAGGGTTGTTAAAATGTCACAGAAAATCTCTTTGTTTCTAAGCTTTTAGTTCTTGGTAGAGGTGGCGTGCAGTAAAAAAAAATGGAGAAAAGACAACGAGATAGTCTGGTGAACCTGTGAAGAAGAGGAGTAAAAAATCTGGCCTATGGAAGGAAAAGGAGGAAAAAAAGGGAGAACGTGGTAATGACACAGGACCATCGGGCTCTCGCACTGGTAATTTGATTTTTAGTACCCTGAAGGGAGAACCAGCAGCTCGTGGAAAGGGCTCCCTCTGCCACCCCTCCGCCCCCTAAACGAGATATACAATGCTAGATGCGATTTCATTGAGAATGCGAGCGTTCCGTGCGATCCCAAGGCTCTCCGCTTATACTATACGCGTGTACATGCCGACACGGTTAAGTATGCGGTGTCCATTTCAAAGTATTTGAAATTCCCGTGAAAGCGAATAACACGATTGTCGGAGGGCCTCTTCGCGCCGACAATAAGCTGAATAAAATGTTCGCATCTCCTTTCGATCACTTTCATTGACAATTTTTCATTCGTTGACTGAATAAACTGGTATGTTGGTTACAGGGATTTGCCCTTTTCTGCTTAAATGTTATTTTATGATCAATCAATTATGAAAGACTTTGTTCTTTTTAATCACTATATGTATTTTTATATTATTAATACTAATACCCGAATCAGAGTTTAATCCTTCGTTAATACTCTAATTCGTACAATATCTCTCTACTGTAGCATATTGGACCAGCGCAGGTAGCATTTACCCACTTGGATTATTCACCCATTTGAATTGGAACGAGGAGCATCGAAGTGTGATAGCATATTTCGTGAACCCTCCGTTGATTTTGCTATTGTATGTTCGATATACCCTCCGTGTACTCTCCATAGACTCTCCTGGATCGAGATACACATTTTCGTTAATGCTGCAATTCATAGTCTTTTGTAACCTCTCCACATTGAAGCATTCACCCATTTGGATTCAAATAAGAGGCAGCAAAGTGTGATAGCATATTTCGTGGACTCTTCGTTGATTTTGCTTTTGTATGCTTGATATACCCTCTGTGTACTCTCCATAGATTTTCCCGAGTCGAAATTAAAACCTTCTTCAATACTGTAGCTTGTAGTCTCTGTTATCTCTCCATACTGGAAGCATTTACCTTTTTGAATTAAAAAAAAAAAGGCAATCAGGTGTGCTAGCATATTTTACAGACCTTTCGTTGATTCTGTTTCCGTAAACCCGATATAACCTCCATGTAGCTTCCGTTAATCCTCTCCATAAGCAGATTTCACCTACTTCAATTGAAACAAGAGTAAGAAAGGGTGATAGCGTACTTCCCAAACCCTCCGTTATACCGTCAATATGATCGCTCACGTTCGATAAAAAATAAAGCAAATGCTTTCGTTCATAAAAAATATATTTTCAAAATATATTACAGTTCCAGAAGAAGAAAAGCAGACTGTACCGATTAAGAGAAAGCGATCGCGAAGGGTAACTGAGAATGACGTTTGAAACAGAATTAACTAACTAAGATGTACGGCTTGTGAATTTGGAGGAAGGGTGTAGAACCATTATGGAGGGGTAAAGTAGGTCCAAAGAGATTAAACCTCCAGGTAGAATTTGCAGAGTAAAAAGAGTGTCTCATACTTTTCCAGAAGTAACCTAAAATTTTTAATCTTATCTATTTGGGGACCCCAAAGGGACGTTTGGAATTTTGAATCGGATAATTTTTCAGCGTTTTTAAGAAGTATTCGTTGGAATACAATATTTTTTTAAACAGATATATATACAAGTTTTGTCGTAATATATATCTACATCCTCGTCGAATGAATGCAACAGCTGCAGAACGTACAGTGATATACACAAAATCGCTAGGTATTCGAGTCTCGTTGCTTACAGTATATCCGCTGGTTGATCTTATTAATAGTTAACGACATCCAGCGACTGCTTCCGAAAGCACAAGACCGAGGTTACGTTTCAGCCTATTTCTCAGACAAATCTTGGGTTAAACTTGTTTGCGCGGGCGGTGCGGAATCAGAACAGACGTCGAGGTCTTTCGACCTCGACACGACGGAAGCTACAGGATGACGGGAGTAAAGAAGCAGAAATGGATGAGCTATTAGTGTTGGTTCTCTACACTTGGTCGTCGTACTCCTTATCCTTCTCCTCGTCAGTCGTCGTACCATGCACTATAGCTATTGTACTTGCTGTACTCCCTCACTGTGGCACGTGTGTATTAAAACGTACACCATAGTCCTTGTAGATTCTCCTTCCTCTTCTCTTCGCAATGCCCGTTTCATGACGGTGTCCTGTTTGTCGTCCATTAGAGGCGAGTCAACCCTTTCGCTCCCCTCCGCCTCCGTTTACCCCGTGGTCTGTCCTTCACCTACGTAAAGAGAGAGAGAGAGAGAGAGGACTCTCTATACTATACACCCTGGGGGAAAGTGTACAGAGAATTTTCTGTATACGTAACTACAACTACAAATATTGTATATGGGTAATTCCATATCAAATTCAGCTGGCTCCGAATCTCATTTATATAAAATAACATATTAAATGGCGTTATAAAATGAAACAGTCGTAACGATTTCTACATCTTAAAAATCAATATAATCGACGTCTCTGATTACGATATAATTTAACTGGTAAATTGTTTATTTAAATAAAACATTTAATGACTTTTCTAAAAATGAGCGCGATTCTAACTTTGGGTGTCAAACGAATCAATATTAAGTAGACAGAAAGGAATTTCTCTGTTGCATGCCCATGCGTTTTGGTGCCTGGTCTCGTCCTCGCAGTGTAACGCAGTGACGAAGGAAGGACTCCACGGCCTACGTACACCCTGCCCCCTATATTATTACCCCCTGTTGGAGTGCCCTATGTATATCAGATGCCGGTAGTTCGCAATAGTGAGAAACAAGCGCCCCTGGAGCGAGATAGCGAGAGGGAAAGAGGAAACACCGAGGCTGCAATTTCTCGACGTTACACGCACAGACAAAGCTTGAGAGCCTCATGGTAAATGCACATACAACGACACCGCTTAGCCACTCCTCACTCACGAGACGAGGGTTTCTGTTACCCGCTTGTCACGGGATCTTCTGCTGCCACCCAACTTACAGTTTCGCATCTTCAACCCCTACCGTTGACTTATTTCCTGTGTATATACGTACACAATACGTTCAGCACCGTGCTCCGACTGTAGGACCATGCATTTGACGCGGGTACATAACTTGTGTAGCTTTTCCTTTTAACGGCGCAATTTCTCTCTCGTGAACCTAACACCGTGGCTTCCAGTTACAAAAGAGAGCGTGCAGATGTTATTATGTTTCGAGTATATTACATTTCAAGAATGGAATTTTACAACGAGAAAATAAAAATTATTGCTCTTCCTGTTTTTTTTCTCTCGTTTTATAGGCTCGTGAAATAGTTACTAAAAGTTAGATATTCATTAGGTAAATGTAACAACTTTGAAAAACCTAACAGTGTTATCTTCTATATGTAAAGAAAGAAATATATAAGGAATGAAAGTATTACAATCCGCAAAAAAGTCGAATCCTCATTTTATAGTAGAAATATATGTTATGTTTTCCTAAAGGGGTTATACGCAGTTGGAAATTTCAAAAAAACGATTTTTTTTATTGCGTTTTCGGAATGTACATATATTTGAGTTTATTCTCTGAAAATTTCAAATCAATCCGGCAAATATTTTTGGAGATACATGCATATTTGTAAGGACGCTCGGAGCGTTACAAGGTAGGCGGCCTAAAGACCGGAGTACCAGCTGTTTTTATAACGCGCAATACTTAAGTTGACCCTTTTCATTGTATTCGCATACATAAAATGATAATGTAGAAGGTCTATTTTATACCTGAGAGCTAAATGTAGTCATTTCTTATACCAAAGAAGTGAATTTCGTCAGTTGAAACAGCTCTGCCACGATGTAAAGTCGTGCGTTCAGTTTATACTCTCTGTTCGTAGTTTTGCGTTTCAAAATGCCCCTCATGTGTAATAGAAAATGGAGAGCATCTGACAAGGTGCAAACATTAAAATAAAAAAAGAGAACAAATATTTTTAATCCAAAAACAGTTGAGACCGATGAAAGTAGGTTCAGCGCGTCCGCGAGAAAATTAAAAAGACAGGAGGAGGTCTTAGTTCCCCGTGATTCCTCTATTGAATATCGAATTTTCAATTTTTTTTTTAAATTTCCAACTTTGTATAATCCCTTAAGATACG